>JAULBX010003777.1:0-138320 GCA_032358255.1 Heterotrichella gracilis
CCAAATGACGGGGTAATGATGGCCAGTTTTGGAGATATTTACCGTACCTCATTCCAGGGTGGCTATGCAAATCATTGATCATGAGCTTGCGCGCTCTGCGTGGTCTTTTTACTTCAATTTCAGCCTGGTCATCGTACACTTTTTAGTGGTCCCCTGTCCTTTTTTGTTTTGTTTGTATAAGTGGCGCCAGCACTGCCTTAAATTGTGATGGGATGGATTGAGCTGACTGGCGTTTCAAGATGACATAGTCTCCACGTCCTAGCCTTTGAGTACACAGTTTTGCTGCCTTACCCTACTCAATTTGTCGTGAAAGATTGCTTATACACCTGATATTGTTGCAACTGCTTGCCAGCTTTTTTGCAACGGAAACTCCATTCAATGCATATCACAGCATCCATCATATCACCTGGCGTTATTTACTGTATTACAGAATCCATCAGACCAATGGCGTTATTGCAAGACAGAAAAATCCATCAATTAGGTCCGGGACGTGCCTCAAAACAGCAGCATGCAATCCCAGCTGCCTCTGCAGCAGCCTGTAACAATTACTTTTTGTTGCGACTCAGTGAGCCAAGCCAAGGTGTACCAGCGGCACTCAAGGAATGCAGCTGTTGCCAGGCGCTGCTGTCATCATTTGCTACACTACCCGCCTGCTGGGCTTGCAATCGCAATCTGGCTGTACTAGAGCACCAGGTGGTCCACGACACCCCTGCCAAACACAATGTGATGTCAAAACTCAGTGTGAGGCCTTTCCATTCCCTCTGCGCCAATAGTGCTTTGCTGCACAACTGCGAGAGTCTTTGAATTTATTAGCCACATAGGCAATGCCAGCACGATGGCCAGAAACATTGCTGACCTGGACGCGCGTAGGGCTACGTGTTGCCAAGCAAAGTTCAATACTTGCATGAGGGCCTGCCCGGTCTGGTCATGCCACGATGGTCAGAAACTTTGCTAACATTGTCAGCATGCACCATGGTTATCAGAACCATCACTTAGTGTAGAGTTGGGTCTGGTGCAATGCAATGCCGCCAACTTCACCTACATTGCATGCATATTGATTGTTGGTCATGCAAAGCACCAGGCAAGAGGCTGGATGCATCTGCCATACATGGCAGACCTAGGTGTCAGCGCAATCCGATATACAGCTTACAATGCCGCAAGGAAAGACAGTCCCAAGACATCACAGCTGGCTCTGGGATGTAAGCATTTTCAATGTGTCACATCTTGGAGGTTTTTAAAACGGACAAGGCGACGTGCATCAGAATGTTCCTGCAGCCAGTAATCTGCCATCACTACAATATTATGCTTGCCATGGCGCCCGCACTTTTCCTCCCAGCCGCAGCTGGCAATACCATAACATTTAATGGCTGGCAGGTTCCGTCAGTCAGCAGCTTCTGCATATGGTCAAGTGCCACTCAGCAACTCCGTACATCCCCAACCGTACGGTCGAGCAAAAATCAAATCACGCACAAGTCCACTCTTGCCCTTCACCTCCTTCCACCATTGATTTAGTCCTGCTAATCCAGACAGATTAGCTGCTGTCACGGCAGTAGCAGCAGCAAAACCCGTCGTGGCCCAGCAGCGCAAAGTAACCCCCTGTGGGGCACCATGCCACAGCGCTGGCCCTGAACTGGGGAATGGGCACGTGTACACAGGAGGCTCCCTCTGGGGTCCACAGGTATGCCCTGCCCCCACCCGTGCACACAGCCAGGCGCGTGCTGTGGGGGTCCCACTCCACCGCTGTGACGGGTTTGGCCTGGATGGAAACGGAGCAATGCAAACACGTAAGTAAATAATGGAAAATGTGAAAAAAATGGATGAATAAGGACATAGCCTGTTGGTTAGTGTACAAAAGGAAGGGCATTCCTCTGTCAGCATTTCCTAACCCACTGCCATGATGGATCTGGATGAGGAGAGCAAGAAACGGTACAGGCATGGCGCTGCCCAACATTCGCAGGGTTCCTCGGCCCAAACAGGCAACAAAAACACCCCAAGGGACCAATAAGGATTATATTGCATGGGCAGACAAAGCAACAGCAAGCCAGCAAATCCGACGCTCTCCCCTGGATTGAGTAACCCTCACACCTAAACCCTGAAGCCCATACCTGAATGAGGACAGCGCACAGCTCCACCCCTCATACCTTAAACCCTAAACCTTAAACCCTAAACGCACATACCTGGACGAGGACAGCGCACAGCTCCAACCCCCGTACCCTAAACCCTAACCCAAAACCCTGTACCCTAAAAGCCCATACCTGGATGAGGACAGCGCACAGCTCCACCCCTCGATGCACATCCCACACCCACATGACACTGGGCCGCTTGTCATCCACGGTAGCTAGAAATGCGCCATCATGGCTCCAGGCAACAGTGCCAATCCCGCATTTGCTCCAAGGGGTGGAACCTGTGGCGCCCTTGTGGTGTGCGGGGAGGTCAACAGGCGGCTCGCAGATGACGAATTTGGAGCGCGGCGGCCTTGGCTTGGCGTCGGCGGCTTGCCTGCAATATGTTTAATTACACAAATACCTGCAGTCTGCATAATTTTAATATATTGAACACTCCTCATACATAATGTACTCTTGATTCCAGCAGTAAAGCCTATCGGATTAACCTTTTTGTAATTACTATTGCATGCGTTCCAGCAGCAGCCAGAGTAAATGCCCTTTGTTTCGGTCCAGCTTGCAGATCCAGATCTGGTTGGTCTCACATCATCAAATTTTTGATGAATTTGAATGTAAAACGACATTGCCCATGTCGTGCGCATGCTTTTCATGACCAAGGAACAGGATTGGGTAAGTGCCTATTGCTCTCACCTGCATGTGGAAGGTGGCAGGTTGAGGGAGGGGTAAACACCTGGCTCCCTTGCTTGCTCCAGAACCTCCTTATATATGACCAGGTTGGGTCGTCCATCAGCCGCAGGGGGGTGGGGTAGGGCTGCCAGCGGGGTCCATGTCACTTGATTCAGCACATGGAGGTCCTGCATGAGAGTGGCGAGGAGCATTAGCTAATGGTTCTCATGGGTTCATCAATACTAGGGAAATGCTGTTGTTTTATTAGTTTTATAAGTATCCTGAATGAGAAACCACTGGTCACGGTAAGTGGTAAAAGGATGATGGGGAAGCAAAGACACATGCAAGGTAGGTTACCAGATTGCTAGCAGGCATTCTGCATGGTGGTGATTGTGACACGACCAATGTAGAAAAGCAATAAGCTGCCATCGGGATTGTGACAGCTACTTGGGTCTCATGCACACCTTGTTGTAGCTCCCAATGGCCAGCAGCTGGCCCGTGGGTGACCACTTGACAGTCTTCACTGCCATTGCTTCTGCACCTCCACAGAACTCGCCCTCGCATGAGCCCTGTGGTGTGTTGATGAGCACCTTGTGGCTGGTAGCGTCCCAGGCAGCAATTGCGGTGCTGTCGGGGCTCCAGCATATGTCCTCGAGGTCGTCTGTTGCGGTGAAGAAACGGGACACGCACTCCCAGCTGTTGGTGTCGTACACTGCTATCAGGTCCCGCAGGGCTTCACGCTGCACAGGGGAGAGTGTATTCAGAGAGATGCAGCACATGCTGCAGGTTTTCACGCTGTACAGAGAGGGTGTGTTCAAAGATGTGGCACGGCTGGCATGTAAGCAGAGGTGAATCAGGTAGGCATGTAAAAATGCCTGGAACGCATGGCTAAGTCTACAGGGATGGTGCAGCTGTTCGACGCCTATGAGGTGGTTAGCAAGGAAGCAGGTATGCAAGGATGCCCTTGTACCTGATAAGCAGGCAGCAGGATGTAATGTACCTGAGCAACGGCAAGGTAGTCTGCATTCAGGCTGAAAGCCACTCCTCTGCTTTTGTGTTTTGGTCCTGGTAGATATGAGCAGCTACTTGTAGCCAGGTTGCATACTGTGAGTGCAAGGCCAAAGTCTGAAACCAGCACCACCTGGCTACCAGACGGGCACCAAACTGCGTGCTGCACCCCTGTTATGCTTTGCTGTATTGAGGCTGACCAGCTGCTGTGACTGATATTGAAGCACTGAAGCCTGTTGGACTGGGCACACAGGATGAGCTTGGAGTGGGGGCACCAAGCAATGTGTTGGACCTGCTCTGTACAGGTGAACGTTTGTACAACTTGGAGGTCATTTGCTGTCCGAATGACAAGCCTGTTTCCTTCAACCGAGGCGATGTAGTGCCCATCGGGTGAAAACTTGAGAGATGAGATGGGTCCTGAGCAGGCACAGACCTGACTGAAGTCCATTCAATCTTGTTATATGTTGGCGTCTGAATGCGCGCTTGAAAATTGTCAGAACGATAGGGCAGACAGTCTAAATATATAAAAAAAAAGGTGTCTGTCTTTGCATGGTCTCTACGTAAAGCACGCCTGGCAAAACAACGAATGTGTCACCCACGGCATGCAAAACCGCATGCGACCTGATGTCAGCTCGAGCTCGAGGACCCTTTTGTCTTGCAATGGGAGCCCATACGACTCGCTTGCTGCACCACGGTTTCAGCAACATCACCAGGTTCAGTTAGAGTGACTCCTGGTTTGTGGCCTCCAATGCCCGCAGATGATGCATGCATATAAACCCAATTGGGGTCCCGTTCCGACGAAATACAGTCAACCCGTAGAAAACCCACCTGGCTATCGATATTGCTTGCCAACCTTTGCATCCTCCTTATCACCGTTTAACCCGATTTGCTTTCTAAAGGCCGTGTAACTTGCAAAGTAAGGCCTTTCCTTGCAAGTTACACAGAGGCCTCACAGTTGCGTGTGAAACACATCAAAATAACGTATGCATGGTTGCAAGGAGCGATGGATAGCCCTGAGCTGGAAATAGTGGACGAGAAGAGCCCCTGTCCTGTCTGCTCGCTGCTCGTCCCAACGTCTGAGATCCAGGCCCATTGCGATGCTCACTTCGCTACTGAGGAGCTCTCTGAGCCTACATCAGAGGCAGCATACAGCTCTGGTGGAAGTAGTTGGGGAGACGATGGCCTGGTGGAGTTGATCACCTGCCCTTACGGGTGTGGTGTTCAAGTGCATGTGGACGACCTTGAATCGCACGAGCTGGCACACAGGTAAGCCACTGGCCTCAACGCAAAACAGGTCCATTCACAGTTTGTTTTGCACAACTGGTGTGTACAGTCATGGCTCCATCTGCAAACCCAGGAAACAACACACACAGGCTTTGGTGAAGTAAGGGCTCAATCTAGTGCTGTGTTTTGGCACGCATTACCTACCAGCAGTGTGCTGGGTCACTCACTCGTGTTGACCATAAAACTAACTTGACTTTAAACAGGCTGAATCAAGAGGAGGCCTCCAGCAGCCGAACAATAAGCGACCAGCAGGAGAGGGAGGGCTTTGAGAAGCTGCAAGCAAAGTATGGCTTCTCAACAAAGGTGAGTAACTGCACGACTCACTAGTGCACATCAACCCGAATGCATGGACAAAAAACTTGTGTGGCTGCTTGGGCATGGCCCCACAACTTATCACACAATACCGCACCATACCATGGCACAAAGCATCACACTCCATCTCAACACACCACACCATACTTCACGGCTCCCCACCCAATGACATCCGGTACCTTGCCTTGTGCAGAGGCCTGGCAGCTGCTTCCGGTGCGGCGGGGAGGGGCACTGGTCGACTGACTGCCCAAGTAACCCTCACCGCAAGAGGTAAGCCCGGCCAGCAAAACTAACCCCAGTGTAACGCACTGCAATGTTGGGACACCCATACCACCACCAGCATTGCTCGCATGCGCGCCACCAAGAATAGGCGAAGCGAAGCCATACCTGGTGTCAGTCATTATCAACCGTCAGTCACCCATCCCGTCACACACTTCCAAAGCTACTTCAACCATGTTTACAGACCCCATGCCATTGTCACAGGCCCAAGCCCACGCCACCGCTACCCTAGACTTTGATTCTAACTCTGAACCATTATGCCTATTCCTTTGTGTATGCGCATTACAGGGCCCAGGCGCGTACCATTGATCCCACGCCAGCTGCCATCATATCCACTCAGCAGCCAGCAGGCCGCTACTCCATCCCCGAGGGTATTATCCCACTCCTGGCTGCCTGCCTGCGCAATGGACCACCGGGGTCAGCCGCAGTGCTGTCAGGTAAGCCCTTAGCTAGGGTTTTTGAGCTAGGGTTTTGGGCACGGGGCATCATCCCACTCCTGGCAGCCTGCGCAACGGGCGACCGGGATCAGCTATAGGAGGTACAAATGGGATTTGGGGGTATGGCTTTGGGAGAATTGCCACCGGAGCTTGGTGGAGTGCTGTCATGTTGACTCTTACCTGGGGATAGCTGCGGTACTAATCAGTGCACTTGTCACCATCTTTGCAAATCTAATCTATTGGAAATGATAGAATGGTCCCAAAATGTTTTTTCTTTGGTTGGTTGCTCACCAACTGATCATAGTTTCTCCTACTTGCCCCAGGCCACGTGGAGCATTTCTGCTGTGGGCATGAGGATCGGGGGTGGGGTTGTGGCTACCGCAACATCCAGATGATGGCCTCTCACCTCATCGCATGCAGGCCGGTGAGGACATCCCCAACTGATTTTGCGTATTTGTCTTCAGAAGGAAATCTACTGTCATGTAACTTAGTATCAATTTATCTTGGGGGTTCATGTTTGTCTTGTACCCATTCACTTCCTGCACTGGGATGGGGTAGGGGTTGGTGTGTGGCTCTTGCATTCAGTTGCACCCCATCACATGCAGGAAAGCGGGACCATTACCTCTGCTGTTTATCATTAATATGTAATTTGTTTGCGCTGACGTCCTTGCCTGCCCCCCTGCCACAGGATCTGCGCGAGGTGCTGTTTGGCGGGTTCGGGTGGGTGGCTGACATACCGGCGCTGCAGGCATGGGTGGAGTGTGCGTGGCGGGAGGGGTTTGATGCACAGGGGTGCGAACAGCTGGGGGGCGCTCTGCAGGTACGTGCCAAATGTTGTCGAAATTATATACAAGTAATGTGCCCTAGTGGTGGAATTGTGGCAAAGAACTTGGAGTCAGCTCGCATTTCACAGGTTTATCTTACTGCGCATTCGTCCAAATCACTGCTATTTGTCACATATTGCGGGGGCCCCGCCGGGGGGGTGGAGTGCGTGTAGCGGGAGGCGTTTGACGCACAGGGTTGCAGGGGGGAAACTGCAGGGTGCATGCGTAAATGCACTCTAGTGCAAATCATGGTGGCAGTTGTGGGATAGGTCAGCAATGTGCACATTTGTATCTGGCAGGCATCGCTCGAGACACTACAAAGTCACTGTGCGATGATCCTCCGTTTCCTCTGCAGGCCGGGCGTAAGTGGGTAGGCACCACCGAGGCGGCAACGCTGCTGCGCCAGTTTGGAGCTAGGGCACAGATTGTGGACTTCACCGGGGGAGGAGGAGGGGCATCAGGTGGGGGGTGGGGAGGGGCACACGTGGGAGAAGCAGGGCGTCATGGGAGGAAGGGGGGGGCTTTTCAGGCTCATGGGGCAATTGTATAGTGCAGACCTAGTTGGTCTTGGGGCTATGGTGTGTTTCAGGCAAACAAACCGGATGTTCCATTAAGCACATGGGACTGAGCAATTTGTGCATGTGGCTGCGCATGCACCTTCAGGAATCCAATTCTTGCCCACAGATTGCATTGACCACGCACATGTGGCTGCGCAGATGCCCATCCTGGCGTGGCATGCGATGGCTGCGGCGTGGCGCCAATCACCGGCCCCCGCTACAAGAGCACCACGCTTCCAGACTACGACCTGTGCGCCAGGTGTCACGCAGGCAGCCAGGCGCGCGCGGTTGGGCCCTTCCAGTGCATACACCCCCCTGGGGGCCCACCCGGTGGGTGCCAGGGGGGCGCGTCACTTGGAGGCGAGGGGGCAGCAGTGTCAAATGGAGGGTTTTTTATGCAGGAGGGCGGAGGGGGTTCCCATGGGGGGCAAGGAGGTTCGTCCAATGGAGGGTCTGGGATGGGAGGAGGGGGTGACTCTCACGGGGGCCCTGGCAGGGGGGGAGGGGGCGGGAGACGAGGGGGGCGTGGGAGGGGCGGGCTGCGTGGAAGGGGGGGCGACCATCATCCACACGATCGGGGGAGGCAACACGCTGTGCTGGGGGAGTGGGTGTGGCGCTACTTCGCCGGCCAATCGCAGCCCTCCGTCCCTCCAGCGCCTGGCTCCCCCCCTGTGGTGACCCTCACTAATAAGGCCCCCTTGTATTTCCAGCACGAGGGCCACTCCCGCACCATCATCGGCATGGAGAGGCGCAAGGTGTGTGGTGGGGCGAGGGAAGGGGGGATCACTCGTAGGTGGCCAGGGGGACTAAAATGCAAATCTTAATGCAACAGGGAATATAACTTGTAATGCAACTTATGTTGCGTTGTAGTTCCCCGAGGTGGCGCTTGGGTAGGGAGTGGTTGTTACATGCAGCCTCTCTACATAAAACAGTATCAGTACCCTAAACCCTATAACCCTACACCTACTCTGGGTTAGTAGTAGGCCAGGGGTTGCTGATGGCCTGCCGGCGATGCTGGAATGCAGGAGGGTGCTATGGTAGGATTCTGTGCTGGCAGGTGGCTACTGTGAATGATTACCCTGGCTGTGTTGGGCTCTGTGTTGATAGTGGCTGTTAGTCGACCTTTTAGCTGGGTGACTATTGGTAGATGAGGGGTAGACCCTCTTATCGACTGATGGTCACCCCAGCTCAATGTTCAACTACCAGCCACAATAAATACAGAGCCCATTCCAGCCAAAATACTCCTTCACAGTAGCCATCGGATAGCACAGAATCCCTGCTATGGCACCTGGAATGACCCTTACCCTACACAACCTGAGCCTGCAGTCGGAGGATGATGTGGCGCCCCGTTACACGCTGCTGGTGCTTCGACCCAAAAAGACTCAAAACCCTAAACCAAAAACCTTAAAAATCACAGGTGAAAGGTGAGGTGGCGCCCACTACACCCTGCTGGTGCTTGGCCTAAACCCTATAAAACCCTAAACCAAAACCCTAAACCACAGGTGGAGGGTGAGGTGGCACCCCGCTACACCCTGCTGGTGCTTCCACTTCTAACCCTAATTCTGAACCTTAAACCGCAGGTGGAGTTGACCTGGAACCCCCCCTAAAACCCTATTTCTGAACCCTAAACCGCAGGTGGAGGGTGAGGAGGCGCCCCGCTACACCCTGTTGGTGCTTGACCCTGGGATGCCATCAGCCTGCCTGGCACAGGCGCTGCGGGAGGGTGCCGGGTGGCAGCGCCTGGTGAAGCGGGGGCTGCACACGCTGACAAAGCCAGAGTACCAGGTGAGGGGCGTGGGGGGTAAGGAGTGGCGTAAAGACGGGATTTTTGTAGCGCAGGCCCCATACCCCTGCAGTAACGCCATTTAAACTGGGGGGGCAACGACCATTGCACTGGCTGCTACACCTACTCCCAGTCGTTTTTCTTCTTTTTCTTTCCTGTCCACCCCATTATCAATTACCTATCCGTTGTGTTCCTTGTTGATTTTAGTGCTGTGCCTGACACCTGTGTGTGTGTGTGTCAGTTGATGTATGTGGAGGAGGGGGTGGCAGGGCAGGCGGAGAGGCAGGCGCTCAAGGTCATTGCGGCAGCAGAGCGATTCTAGCCACTGGGTCCTGATCCCAATGCCGCATCCCAGGCTGGAGCGCTGCTAACACCACGGCACATGTGGGCATCCTGTGCCATGAGGCGAAGCTGCTTGGGTGCTCCGTGGGGTGCCGCAATTCTGGTACTATAACTTTCTCGAGGCCACCGCGCGGCGCAAAATCCGCAAGCAGCGGAAGGAGGGGGAGCGACACAAGCGGCAAAACGAGGCCATGGCCATGGCCCCCGCCGCATGCATGCGGCGGGGGCGACAGTCGGGGCACATGGGCAAGGGGAGGAAGGAGGGGGGCAAGGCGGGGCCCAAGGAGGGCATGAGGAGCAAGTATTGACCGGGTGCTGGGGGTTGTGGGGTGCTATTATGTTTACAGATTGTGTGAGAAACTGCCCTGACTTGTGTCACACAGTTAATAAGAAACTGCTGACCACGGTGACATGTGCGTATGGTATGTTGAGCTCCCAGGGGGCCAGGATGTTACCAGGCAATGTGCATCATGCTCGGTAATGAGTGGCCCATGTCCAGGAATAATGTGCATATGCAATACATATGTTTGGAAACGTTTCAGTTAGGTGCGACGCTCGAGTCAGACTGAAATGAAAGCAGGAGAACGTCCCATAACTCCGGCTATATTTTGAGGCCCACAAAAGTCTGTAAAGGAGAGAAAAATGTGTGTGTTTGTCTTGTTGTTGCCTTCAGATGGTAACGCTTAGCACCCATCCAGCCTTACTCAAGGTATGGGCCAGTGTCATGTGGAGCATTGGTGGGTGAAACTGTGCATTCAACCCGGACACGCATGCATGGTGAGACGGACCCAGGGGCTACTATGGTTCTACAAAGAAAGGAATGCCAAGGGCTCTAATTAATAAGGCGGCATAGCACCTAATCATAGCCCCTATCGTGGGGTAATTAAGGAACCCCTCTCAGTGCTGAGTGGCGCATCATGTGCAGTGCTTTGGCATCATCACCAACAAACGTATTAACAGCCTGAATAAATCCTACGATTCAACGACAATGTCCCCTGCAAGCACTCGATCAACCGCAGCTCGAACTTCAGGGGGCATCTGCTCCGCCTCCCCATGCACATCAAGGACTGCTGCAGTGACCTTGGCCCTGAATTCGAGTGACTGTCTGATTATGAATTACAGGGCCACAATAGCATTAACCTTCCCTTTTCTACCACTCCCCACAAGGCGGACCAGGGGAGTGATCGCGCTCGCAGCAACCACTGCATTTCTGTGCTTATTGGAGCCTGCAACCATGTTCATGAGCGCCCGAGCTGCACACTCCTGGCACGCCTAGCTGCTGCTGTTCAATAGATGCACCAGTGGTGTGAGGGCGCCAGCAGACACCACTGCCATCCTGCGCTCATCAGACCCCCCGGCAATGTTTACAATTTTGCTGAGCGCCGCTGCCGCATACCCCTGGCACGCCTGGCTGCTGCTGCTGCCCAACAGGCGCATCAGTGGGGGAATCGCACCAACAGAAACCACCGCATCCTTGCAATCATTGGAACCCCATGCAATGTTGGCAAGCGCCCGTGCCGCATGCGCCTGGCACACCTGGCTGCTGCTGCCCAACAGGCGTACCAGTGGGGGAATGATACCAGCAGCATTCACCGAATCCTTGCGCTCCTTGGAAGGTCTCATGGTGTTGGCCAGCGCCCTTACAGCCTTCTCCTGGCACGCCTGGCTGCTGCTGTCCAGTATGCGCACTAGTGGGCAGATGGCGCCAGCAGACACACAGCGTTCGTGCGCTCATCGGATCCCCAAGCAATCCTGCCGAGCACCGCTGCTGCCCGCTCCTGGCACGTCTGGCTGCTGCTGCCCAAAAGGTGCACCAGTGGGGGGATGGCACCAGCAGACTCTAGTGTAATCCTGTGCTGTGCGGACCCAGACACAATGTTGGCAATTGTTAGAGCGGCCTCCCTATGGCACGCTTGGCTGCTGCTGTCCAGTATGCACACTAATGGGGGGATGGCGTCAGCAGTTACCACTGCGTTCCTGCAAACATCGGACCCCCCCGCCATTCTGCCAAGCGCCGCTGCCGCATGCAGCTGGCATATCTGGCTGCTGCTGCCCAAAAGGCATACCAGTGGGGGGATGGCGCTGGCCGCCATCAGTGCCTCCTTGCGCTGATTGGAATTAGTGGCAATGTTGGTGAGCGCAAGAGCGGCGTGCGCCTGGCCCGCCTGGCAGCTGCTGGTCAACATACGCACCAGTGGGGGGATGGCACCAGCAGACTCTAGTGAATCACTGCGCTCGGCAGACCCTGACGCAATGTAGGCAATTATTAGAGCGGCCTCATGTTGCAGATTCTCCCTGCTGTTGTCCAAAAGGCGCACCACTTGGGGGATGGCACCAGCATACACCATTGCATTGTCATGCGGATCTGTCTTGGACGCAATGATTGCAAGCCCATATACTGCACACTCCTGGGACACATGGCTGCTGCTGTCCAAAAGGCTCACCCAGTGGGGGAATGGCGCCAGCCGCCGCCACTGCATTTGCACGCTGACAAGACCCAAATGCAATGTGCGCGAGCACACATGCCGCGTTTTGCTTGGCTGCTGCTGTCAACTACCAGGTGCATTATCCCAGAGGGCCTTGTTGATGGCACTTGTGGTGTGCTGTCACTGAGGCGCACAATGTCCACCAGTATCCCCAGTGCATCGGCAGCAACGAGGCTGTCTGCTCGCTCCTGAAAATGGTCTCCAAATGGGCGGCACCACGCTTCCAGTGCAAGAAGGCACTGCCCTTGCGAAGCAGGTGTCTGTGCCCTCAGCATGTCCATTGCTGCATCGATTTGGCCCCCATCAAGCAGCTGCTGTAGGGATGCCAAAGCGGCTGCTGTTGTCGCTGCCAGCACCTGCAGACATGAAGCACTGCAGGTTGGTACCAGAGGCTACACAGACAAAGACGCAAACCCACAAGCTTGGCCAATGAGAGCATACAAAGACCCAGGAGACAGAGAAAAAGGTGCTCTGTGCAAAACCTATTGCTCAGCAGTATCTGCCTTCCGCGGGAATTGATTAAAACCAACTTAATACTATTTAATCCGTTATGTTATATCTGGTAATATTTGCAAAATAAAACAAGTTAAATGTAATTGATTTTAAATGAATACAAATGGCATTATCCCACGCCCCATCCCCAAATTTGACAAACCAGACCAAATTACTACGTTGCTCACTCACATCACAAATTTTCTTGCTAGCAGTCTCAAGAAAGCTAGCAGCACTCCACTGGCCTTGATCAAGCAGCTGGCAGTATAGCTACAATACAACCACCACAACACAAATACAAATACAAAAGATCTAGGTGTACTGGGAAGCTCATCTCACACACCTGCTGGTTTGGTGTGCCACCACCTGGTGTGTCTTCTGCAGTGGGCCCATTGGCAGCTGGCTCCCCTCCCAGGGATTGGGAGGCAAATCCTCCAACACTCGCCTCCCTTTCCAGCCACTCATTGCACTCAGCTCTGAGATAGTGCGGGGTGACCAGGATGGCAGGGTCCACAGGGACGCGGCTGACTGGGCATGTGGGTGGTGGGTGGCTGGCAAACTACCTCACGATGGCCTCCCTTTCATACACGTGGCCTGACAGGACCATCACAGGGTCGCGCATGACGGCAAGGGTGATGGGGCAGACGCAGCAGCGGGGAGGCTCCTGGGTGGCCATGGGTGGGGCATCGGCCTGCAGCTGGCTGTGCGAGCCTTGGCCTGGGGATGGAGCAGCCTGCATATGGGGACCACAAGCAGTTGGTTTCAGTCCTTGGGCTGAAGGTGTTGCCTGCGTGTGCCTGAGTATGCAGTTTGGGATTAGGGTTTAGGGTTTGCAAACCCTAATTGCTTGGACCAACAGTGTCAGTCACACTGTTAGTAACTCACCAGAGTGGACGACCACCAGAACCGACCTGTACCACAGGGACTTCAGTACTGGACTTGAGAAGGGTACACCAACACCAAGCATTACTGGGCTGAGTCAGGTTTGTACGTAGCTAAACAGTGGAGATGGCTGAGTGCACTGCAAAGAATGCACTGGCAAATCTCCACGGCACACACAGGAAGGAACCAATGTGCTTTATGTGGTTATATGGTTAAGTGCAAAGGCAAAAAACCACTATATAGTGGTACAGCAGTACAGCTTAGCAGTCTGCCCTATTGGCAATCGCTCTCTTGGCACCTCTGCACTTGTGGTCAAAGGATGGCGAGCAATCTCAGTTTCCACTCAAAGTGCAGCTCACCATGGTGCAAAAGGTTGCTCCTCCTCCTCTTGCAAGTCCTTGGACGGTCCAGTCAGAGACGCTCAAGCTGCACAGCACACAAACTTGCAGTTGACATAAACTCCATGGCTATTGGTTTTTCTGAACGACGTCGTTGTCGTTGTCGACACCACGAGCCCTGCTCGTAGGTTTCAGCCGGTGATTAGGCACCGTGCAGTGCGATAGGCTATAGCCCTCCACCCCAAGGGTGAAGGGTGAAGGGTGAAGGGTGAAGGGTGTCGGCACTGAGGATGTAACTCGTATCTTTCGTGGCCAGAAGCCCTTTCAGACAATTCCTTTTCCTGTGTCCTGCAGTATATAGGTAGGCCGTGAGTTCTCCTGCCTTTCTAAGACCTGCTATGTTGGTATACTGGTACTAGAGGGTCTTGCCATAAGTGTGGGGTACCTTAGTCTTGTCAGCAAGTTGCAGTGGTCTGGTAAAGAGGGTGGTCTGGCTCACGAGCGATCACGTGTCACTTCACAAACTTTGTATAGTTTGGGAGACTTTCTTGCCCCTTGTTGCCTTGTTAGAAAGACTTTTGGATTCAACTACGCAGAGGCCGAACTCGACTCATAGCATGGGCACATCATACCGTGTATAGCATGCTCCAGCAAACCCTTTAGGGTTTTAGAAAACCCTGCAAGGGAAATACTATAGTAGTACTATAATGGGCTATGGAGTGCCAGTTCGAAACATGTTGCACACTGTATCAACAGATACAACAGTTATCAGAGTTGGCCGAGGGAGCTGGGCGTTAATTCGTTCTAAAGTGTCCTCCTTCCTCCTTTCCACAAGTTTGTTGACGTTACCAACGCAGTGGTACTGACCCGACCGAGGTAGGTTGCTGCACAACTAGTCCAGGTGTTGCCCAGCAAGTGCAAAACCATTGGGCCCTTGCAGTCCCTCGCTATGAACGTGCAGCGTAAAGCATGCAGTGGTTATCGTGTTTATCGGTTATTTGATATGAGACGAAGCGCCCTGCTTGCTGCGGGCTGAAGCTGACCAACGGGTGCTGACGTGCATTTGGGATGCGGAGTGGTATCTATGCAGAGGCCAAAATATGGGCGCTGTAGTCGACACCAATAATATTTTCTTCTATAATATTTTATAGAGACATGTCAGTATAGGCCGTCTGATTGTTCTCCTGTGGGGGGGTCCACCCATTTTTATGCATGCATGCAATCAGTCCGTTTGTCCAGGACGATAGGACAAGCCGTTCGCCAGAAAACGGCATTTCCAGCAAACGGGACCATATAATTTCGTTTACCTTGGCCTGGATGTTGTGCATCATAGTGACAGGTGTATACATCTGGTGTTTGTTTGCCGATTCACCTGGGTCGACAGCTGAAACGGTGCTTGCTTTAAACACCCTGGTGTTTGCTCTAGTTCAACTGCACCACGCCACATACCTATCCAATCCCACTGCTTGGTTGTGCACCAGGAAGCCTCTGACCCCAAGTGCACTGTGCAGGTCGCACCAAACACCCTCCACTTTTCAGCCCACCACCGGTACCATCCAGTCACCCTTCAGCCTACCGGTACCATCCAGTCACCCTTCAGCCTACCGGTACCATCCAGTCACCCCTCAGCCCACCACCTACCAAACTTCAGCCCACCACTCACCACCGGTACTCTTCAGCCTACCAGCCACCACTCTTCAGCCCACCACCCACCACTCGTCACCCACCACCCCTCAGCCCACCACCCAAACCATGGCTGCCCAGCGCGCTCCCTTCCCAATCCACTCCCTGCCAGAGCCCCTCCTGCAGGAGGTGCTGGGCCACCTCCCAGTCACCGAGCGGGTGCGTTCCCAGGCAGTGTGCAGACGCTGGCGGGACGCCCTACAGGGGCCCGGTGCAGCATGGCGCAGCATAGTCTGGCCCTACTACCTCTCAGACTGCCCTGCAGACCAGCGCCAGCTCGTGGCGTTGCTGACAGGCAACCAGGCCACCTTCCCCCTTCCTCTGCGAGAGGTTCTGGCAACCGGGACAGCGGCACTACTTTCTCTGGCAATCGGGGCAGCAGCTATGGTAACTTTACAACCTCGGGTGACCCCGCGCACTCTCAGTCCCCGTCCGGCAGCAACAGGCCCGTTTGCCCCTGGAGCACCAGGTCAATTTCCTCCATGTGGGCCCCTGGAGGCAGCAGTAATAAGGCCCTGCAGCCGAGGTTGACCCACACCAGCCACCTGTGCCTGGACAACGCGCAGGAAGCAGCCTACCCCCTGATGCAAGCTGCCAGCACAAGGCACCTGCAGTCCCTGGAGGGCATGGTGCTCATCTCGAGAGGCGCCGACACCTTGGTGAGTGCGCTGCATTATACCCTAACCCCTAAACCCTAAACTCTAAAACAGCTCATCTCGAGAAGCACCGACACTTTGGTGAGTGGCGTTGCATTGTACACCTGATGCACGTAGCTGATACACTGCGTGTCGGGGTGTCAGTCTTTATATGAGGTTGAACGTTGGTACTGACCACAGGGCAGCTCAGGGTTTAGGGTTCTAGGGCGTGGCCATGGCAAGCCTTAGGGAGCATGGTACAGAGCTGTACCCTGGTGTCCGACCCTGCAGGTGCGTGAGGTGGCAGCTCTGGGCAGCTTCCAGGGCCTGCAGTCCCTGGGGCTCAAGTGGAACCTCTACCGGAGCACGATCGAGCAAGTGGAGGGCTGCGGGAGGGCCATCGCCGCCCTCACCAACCTCAAATCCCTGGTGTTGAAGCTGGTCAACGTGGAGGATCCCAGCATCGGCACCTTTGAGGCAGCTGTGGAGTCGCTCTACAGCTTGCAGCTCCTCACCTACCTGGATCTGTCTGTGGAGCACTGGGAATCGGCCGGGGATGGGGATGGCGACTGGGGATTCCTGCCGCGCCTCCTTCCCCTGGCCAGCCTGTGCACCCTCCGCCTGAGCGTGAATGGCGCGAGGTTGCCGGATGTCGAGGACCATGGATGGCTGGTTAGCCTTGAAGACATGCCCCAGCTCAGCGAGCTCAGCGATCTGACCATAACCCTGTTGGCAAAGCGCATGCCCAAGCTGCTCCCAATGGCGCACCTCACCTCCCTCACCAGCCTGACTCTGATGCTGACCAGCTGCCTCACCGGGGCGCCCGTCTACGCGCCGGTGCACCTCCCGACCCTTGAGCTGCCAGCCACGCTCAAGTCTTTGATCATCAGTGGGTGTGAGATGGTTCCCAGCATGCCCCAGCTGGCCATGGCTTTGGCCCCGCTCACCCGCCTCACCTCCCTCCACATGCCCGTCTACCCCGGCATGGACCTCCAAGGGACCCTCACCCACCTGAATCAGTTAAAAGAGCTCTATTTGGATGATGAGTGCAGCCCCAAGGGAACCTACCGCCACAACAGGATCCCCGCAATGTTCACCCTGCCACCCCTGCCCAGCCTGCGCTCGCTCCGCCTAGGAAACAGTCCCCAGGGGTCCAGCAGCTGGGCGCTAGACATGTGGATGTCATACAACCACCCGCATCACCTGATCACCTTGGCCAGGAGCTCCTGGCACGAGGGCAGCGTGTGCGAACGGGCCAGCAGTGTGCTTTTGGCGGAGTGCAGCGTGATGGTGACAGTCTGGGGCGCTTCGGGCTTGACCTACAACGTTGACCTGGGCCGAGCCCGGCTGGCGTGGTTTCTGGCGGAGCACGCGCAGTTTTACAATCCTCTGGAGCTTGCCCGGTTGGTGGTGCCCAATGCGCAGGTGAGAGCGCTGGAGTTTGCTCGCTGTTTGGGGTTGAGGATTAGGGTTTAGGACCATGAATAGCCACACACCCTAAACGATGATTTGGGCAATGCGCAGGTGAGGGCGCTGGAGTATGCTCGCCGTGTAGGGTTTAGGGTTGGGATTTAGGGTAGTGAATAACATAAACCCTAAACCATGATGTGGGCAATGCGCAGGTGAGGGCGCTGGAGTTTGCACGCCAAATTGTGGACGGTGCCCAGGTGGCAGCGGAGGTGGGGGCGGTGCGCAGCTTGTTGTCCAAGAGCGAAAGCCCCGGGGTTCCAGAAGCAAACGCCTTAGGGTTGGGCGTGAGGCAAGGGGGCAGTAATATGGGCAATGGAAGCAGCGGCACTCCATGCGTGGCGCCGCGCAGCGCTGCCGCCAGCATACCTCATCCTAGTGCCAGCCACTGTACGAGCGCCCTTTTGGGGGTTACTCTGAGTGATTGTGTGGGCTTTTCGCCTGCGTACTCCCCACGCTAGCTCCGAATAAGTAAAGCAAGAAATACATTGCCACGATTGTTCCCACTGACTTTCCATGGGCTCCAAATGCGTAGGAGTACAATACTTTATCGAGTTGTTGCTGTGACGATAATAATCACCACCATTATTGTGAGTCACGCCTTTTACGCAGGCCTTTTTCTTCTTCTCTATGCTTTGGTAGTACGGACCCTATGCCATGCGGTGGGTCAATTTGGCATTAGGCTAAGCCCCCTCAGGCTGACGGCCGAGTCTCCCATCACTATATATATAGTACTTTGGGGAGATAATTTTCACGATGATTGCGCAATCATCGCTGGTTTGTGGGTGCTGTCGTGTGTGAGGGAACTAGAAACACGTGTGTGCACATGTTTCCCTATGTTTTTTGTTTGGCACCCCGCCGGCGTTCACTGGCACTTGGCCAGTGACTGCCATGACCTTGTCACTGCCGACAGTTTATAACCCTATAGGGTTTAGGGTTTAGCCGACAGGCATGCCGCATCACTTAGTGCACTAGATAGCTGGTCCACATGTACAAGGTTTGGACAAGATCATAATAAATTGTAACAATACCTTTGTTATTTTTACATCAACATTGGAAGTGCTCTTGACAAGCATCGAAATTCGCAACACATCTACGTTGCGCATCACGAGTCGAACTTTGCCATTCTGCAGCCCTCACACTGCATGCGTTCCTCGTGATGACACCCACAGACTCGACCCCCCAGCCCCCCTCATGCCTCCCAAGGCGTCCCCTCGCGCTGCCCACCCGGACCACTCCTGCTCCAACTTCTGTTGACAGCTAGTGGTCCAAGGCATTCCTAACAATGGCATAGTGTGGCAAATTCAAGAGTTTACTTTGCAGCCAACTTCAAGCAGATACAACAATGCCATGCGGCGCGACCACCAGTCGTGGGTAATGTGGCCACTGGCTGCGATACAGCCCTTCTGAAATTCGAATTTCCGCACCCTGCAACATACCACACTACTTGCCACCCCTGCAACCATCTCTGCACCCATTCCTGCACCACCACCACCACCACCACCCCTCACGAGTGGGCCATCAGCCGACGCACCGCCGCCGCCCCCACCGCCTCACCCACCACCTCCTCCACCCCCGCCCCATGGTCCGCCACCAGCCCCTGGTTGCGCGTGAACATGGTGACTAGATCCAGGGCGCTGCGGGGCTGGTCCATGGGGACCATGTGGCCCTGCACAAGGGGAGTTAGGGTTTAATTCCCGGATTTATTGTTAGGGTTTAGGGTTGCGCGTGAACATGGTGACTGGGAGGATGTATGGTGCAGGGCTGGTCCATGGGGACCATGTGGCCCTGCACAAGGGGATTTAGGATTTAATTCCCAGATTTATTGTTAGGGTTTAGGGTCTAGGAAGCATGTATGGTGCAGGGCTGGGCCATGGGAACCATGTGGACATGCACAAAGGGCTAAAAGCACAAACCGGAGAGGAACCATACGAGGTACTGCACAAGGTGATTTGCAGCATTTCGCTGAGCGTGTTCAGACAGCGATTGCATTCTTTGTGCGCTGTTTGGGGCCAGTTTAGGTTTCTTTGCCCCACACTCAACATCCTCCTCCTCCTTCCTCCTCCCCCCTCCCTTCCTCCCATCCCCACCCCACTCACCGCATCAAACACCTTGACGAACGACAGCGGCCCCACCGCCCGCACGTTCCCCGCAGCATCATCCCCCACCCGCCAGGTGTGTGGGGCAGCCTCCGCCCACTTCTTGGCGCCATGCCACTCCAGGGCATCCATCCACCTCTGATTGCCCAGCCAGTTGCAGATCAAATCCTGATCGCCGGCGTAGATCATTACTCGGATGCCCGCTTTGAGCATCGCGGGCAGCAGGGTGTCATAGTTCTTGACGATGTCTCCCATCATGTCCTGGTTAACTTCCATGTTGCAGGTCACCCAGCTGCACATGAGGGATTGTATCAGATTGAAGTATGTTGGATTGAGGTGGATGATCTCCTCCTCCACATCTCTGCAAATGTAAAACACGCCTCCAGCCCGCTGACAACCACAGCACTACATCCACCATCAAGGAAATATACAGCGCCCCAACACTCTATTTACCCCCTCCTGACCTGACACCAACCTTCCACTCGCGTGATGTCCCTGTCCGCACCCCCCGCTTCTCCTGCACACTCTTGAAGTTCATGTAGGCCTCCAAGCCGCTGAAATTGTAGCGTTACACCCACCAAACCAAGGACCAAACAAAACCACGAAACCCACTAAAAACACCACCACCACCACCACAACAGCCATCCATCCAACCCCCTCCACTCACGTGATGTCCCTGTCCGCCACCCCCAGCTTCTCCTGCACATCCTTGCGGTTCATGTAGGCCTCCAGGCCACTGAAATCGTAGCACAGCGCCCCCTCACATTTCTTGCGAATGTCATACACGTTCACGTTGTCTGATGCCAGGAGGATGGGGCTGAACAGGGTAGCTTGGCAGAATGCCATGGCCAGCTTGCACTCGGTGGACCACTCGGTGCCCATGCAGAGCGCGATGGCGGCCTGGCAGGCGGGCAGGGCCTAGGGAACCCGGTAGATAGTTAGTTGTTTGGTTGCAATTGCTTTTTGTGAATTGCGTACACGCCAAGTTGCCTGCTGCCTGGCTGTAGTGAAATGGTTAGCTTGCATTTGGTGCAGCACTCGATGCCCATGCACAGGGCGATGGCGGGGCCTGGGAGGAAGAGAGGACACCAAGTCTTAAAGGGGCTTCATTTCGGTGCAGTGCATTATTTCAAGCATTGCAGCACAATCACGGTAGGCACCAAACCCTCCATTTTATTTTGATCGTTAAACAATTACGTTATTTTACATTATAACGTATGATATAATTTATTTATAACTTTAAATTATGAATTTAGATTTTATTTTATCTTAAATGTTAGCAAACAAACAAACGAAACGTCACATGAGGCCGCACCATGAGCATGTGTTCCTTGGTAGACTCAGAGATGAGGCCGTGCATGACCGCAAAATCCGGGTAGGCACCGTACTGGATGGAGGGGTCTGTGAGGCCGTTGCCTATGGCTATCCCCTTAAGATTGATGGGGGTGTCAAGCTTGTCTTGCTGCACAGCCTGCCACACCGCATGGCCCACAGCGGGGACGTAGTGGCCCTGCGTGAAAGTGGACTTGGATTAGAATTGGGTAGAAACTTCAAAAATACTTCGTTGGAGTTTAATAGGGCTTTGGCTAGTCGCTGCTTAGGGCTTAGGGTAATACCCTTGAGGTTGACCGTGGTGTCCATCTCGCCCCCCTGCAGAGCCTGCCACCCTGCGTAGCCCACCGCGGACGTGTAGTGGGCTGCGTAAAACAAAGTTCTGGTGCAAATTGGTGGGCTTTTACAAACTCTTGGTTGGGCGCATGTAAGGTTTTGGCAGGCTCTGTTGCCTACTCCAACCCCATTCAAATTGACTGGGGTGTCGAGCTTGCACTCCTGCAATGCCTTCCATATGTGGCAGGCTGTGCAGGGGGACAAACACAACCCCTCAGTCGATCTCAAAGCGATAGCAGTAGGCAACACAGCCTGCCATAACCCTACCTACCGTCAATACACACCCTGCCTCTACCCCAAAAACCTACCCAACTTCTACTAAAATCCTTCCTCACACAGGACCACTACATAGGAGGTACAGGGTTTCATTAGGGTTTGAAGACACGCTAATTGTGGAAAGTTCCTTTGGTTGACTAGCATCGCGTCTGCATCTATTTTTGCTCCGCGTCGCACCTTTGCAGCAGCAGCACTTGGCCACATCCTGGATGCGCATGGCACTGGCCGTGGAGGGTTGCTGTTTTTTTAATGGAGGGTTCTGTGACAGGCAGGAGGGTTTGGGCACGCACCCCGTACGACTCCCCGGTGATGAAGAAATCCCTGTCAGCAAACTCGGGATGGGCTGCAACAAAAACAGGGGTTCTCATTAGTCCAAAGACGAAGCACTTGCGGCAATTGATTTGGTGCGAAGTGCTATTTGATGGACGGGAATTGCATGCTGCCGGGTGGCAACAGAGCGCACAATTGCAGTGACTCAAAGCAAAACAAACAAGCTGTAACATGCCATGTTCCATTGGAACGTGTGCGTTGAGCAGGGTGATCGCCGGTGCAAAGATGGTATATGCAGAGTGCCAATCAGGCTGCTGCAGCGCATGCTTGCTAGGGTTAATGATCTGCCCCTGCCAAACCCTAGCCTGGGGTCCCAACCTTTGAAGAACTCGTTGAGGAAGTCCAGCATGTCATTTGCCACACCCACCTCGTCGTACACGCGGTCCCGGGGATCCTGTGCAAAGGCAAGAAAAGGTCAAGAAATTACTGAGGGATGGTTAAAAATAAAGGAGAAAACCAGCCGCTGAAAACTGAATCATGAAGACCACTTTGGCAAAATTTGCACTCCACTCTCCACCCTAGTGGCAACCCCATCAGGCCCCAAACTATTGCCAATGTGTTGCAAGGCCCAACCCTACTCCCTAGCCCTCATGCCGCCATCGCCACTCGCACCATTGCATGGGGATTTCCACCCCTAATGGCCATGCCAATCACTACCATTGCCATCATGATGCACCTCGCACACACTTCCCCACCCCACTTACATCGCTGTACGAGAAGCCCACCCCCAGTGGCTGGTCCACATAGATGAGGTTGTGGCCCCTATCCCAGCCATAGGGCGCGACAGTCACGCTGCCGTTGTTGTCAACACGGTAGGGGCCATTCTCTGCAATATCGGGGGACAGTGGTTCAATGGTGGGGGTTCAATTTCAGGGGTTTTTGAATGGGGTCCCGCTTCTCAAAATAAGGTTGGGACATGAGGTAGGGAGGGCGGTCTACGTAGGAGATGACACGCTTTTCAGCAGGGAGTGGACAAATCTACTACAATGGCGGGTGTTGTCCGCAATGGCGTATAGGGTGGGTGAAATGAGCACCGGGGTTGGTTGTTCAATCAGCAGAGAGTTACAGCAGCGCCCGCTGTGGGTACTCCGTGGCAGGCAGGCAGGATGTGCAGTGTCGCGCGTACCGGTAGTTAGGGTTGGCTAGGGTTTGGGGAAGGGTTTTTGGCGCACCTTCAAACAGCGCCAGCTCAGAGGAGCAGCCAGGGCCACCTACAGCAGGGACAGGGCACCAGAGTCAAACGAGACTACCACATACGAGAAGCCATAACACAGACGCCCTAGTGAGGTGTGGGCTCTGGTCTACGGTGCACATGGGCAGGCATGGGGTGTGTGCAAAGGCACAAAATGCACCATAGTCTCAACAACAGCTTTCAAGCAAGCAGTTGCAAGAGCATGTCTTGGTACCCACGCTACCACTTTTGCAACGCAGCATCCTGGCTCCATCACCCCCCCAACCCCACCTGTCATCCACAGCACCACGGGGTCGCTGGCGTTCATCTCCCGGGACTCGAAGAACATGTAGAACATGTGCCCGTCATGGGTAGACACCGGGCGGTTCAGTTTGAAGTATCCAGAGATCTGCAGCGGCTTTCTGCCCAAGTCGTTGCCTGCACCCAGCTGCTCCTCTTCGCTGTAAAGGAGAGTGATTGGCTTCTGGGTGAGCCTGGGTGACGCGTCCGCGTAGCAGCCTTGGAGCACGAGCAGTGCGCAGGTAAGCGCAGCCAAAGCTGTGGAGGAAGCCATGGCTGCGTCGCGGTTTGCTGGGTGGGGTTGGTTGGTCACGGAGGGTTTCGTTCCGGAACAGTCACGTTGTGACGGCCCACCACAGAGCTCGCAATGCCTGTAATAACTACCAGACAGCACAGAAAACCATGCCCTTTTGCTCGTAGACTGCTTCACAGTGAAAAAGAGCACCCCTTTATTGACACGACTCGCGTACATATAGAGAGGCTCCCGCGCATATGCATGCATTGTGCCGACACTCCCGGTCCAGATTAATACCCCCCCCTACACTTGCTTAGCCACACAATCTCGGCGGCGAAGTGCCCACTCTAGCCCCACTCGAGACCTTGAACAGCCTGCATTGCGAGCATTACAGCCACTCTTTGCCACCAGTCTGCAGCGTGGGTCGCGCTAGTTTGGTGTCGGGTCGATTCCCCTTGACAGGCAGTGCGTGCGGCGGCTACCGTGACAATGAAGGCATGCGGGGTGCTGGCTCAGCCAGCTGCAGCACTGACTAGCTCCCGTGTGGTGGCACGGTGCGTCTGCAGCTGCGGAATCTACTACTAGGCTGTTATTGCCGGGTCATGGGGGTGCGGTGACTGACTGACGTTTTCAATTGCAGGCAACTCACATCAAGCAGGGTGGCAGTGACACAGCAGTTTAATGCCCAGGTAGGCCCAGCATACAGAAAACACAACGCATCCCAGCCAAACAGACCCTTCAAGAGTTTCAGAGCCACTATTAGTCGTTCCACACCACTCTTGGCTGCCTTCCAATACCTGGCCACCAGTGAACCTTGCAAGCTGAACTATGTTTTGGTACTGAAACAGTTCCACGTAGGTATTGCACCCACCTGAGGTGCTTCACCTCACTCATAAGCTGCAAAGATTCAATTCCTTAAACGGGTATTCTGTAGGCTTCCAGGCTATCGGCTGGCAGGCGGGCGCTGAGCGTGCGTGCTCAAACTGTTGAGGCCCCAGCTGCAGTTGAGGCCGATGAGGCCACCACAGAGGCCACACCCAGGCCCGAGCCCTCCTACCTGAGCCAGTCTGAGAAGTATGCCGTGATTGACCTGGGGGGCGTGCAGCACCTTGTAGAGGAGGGGCGGTGGTACACCTGCAACAGGCTAACGGTAGGTGCAGCATTGCAACTGCGACTACCAGTCCCCAGGACGGTAGCAGGTGGCCAGGAGCAGAGGCAATAGCTGGCTGGGGTTGCACCTATCTTATTCACATAGGTGGTGCGTCTGCAATAGGACACTGGTAGGTGCTCAACGCAGTGATGGGGCAGTAGCTGAAGGGGTTTCACCTATCCAAGCACTGCAGTTGGATAGCCTCCTGCTGAAGCTTCCCAGGATTAGCACAGCAACAGCAGGAACTGGCGATATATGCATCCAGTTGCAAGCGCATGGTGGGGAGGCAGTTGGTCCTGACTTTTGAGACGTCCACCAAAGGAGATCATTGTTGCTTAGCCTGCACGCTGCGTTGGGCAGGTGCACCTGCAGACCCACCAATCCAGCCCAGCCCACTTTCCACTTTGGGTCGTGTGCTTGGTTTCAAGGACGTACGTTCAAGGACGTACATGGCTGTGCGGCCACCCACCCACCCACCCACGCACCCACCCACCATGGCCCCCACTGTACACTGCAGGCTGAGCCGGGGTCCACCGTCCAGTTTGGGCGCGTGCTTGCCTTCAAGAACGAGGGCACCTTCCATGTGGGCAAGCCATACCTGGAGAACGTTAAGGTGGAGGCGGAGGTCCTGGACGAGGTGAGTGGGGAGGAAAACGGCGGTGGGAGTGGGGTGGTCCTTGTGCAACTATGGTCAAAAACTGTCTGGCTGCAGACACTGGCTGCATTCAGGGGCACTGAGTTGTATGGGTAGTAAACACTGGGTGGAGGACAGTTGTAGGACGAGGACAATTAAATTTGAATGTGGGGCGTTTGGGCTACAACACTTGGCACGCCATTGACTGTTACGCATGGCATCCTTACGGGGTATTTGGTACTGGTGATGGGTGCACAGAGCAAAATGGAAGCTCGTTCGCCGTATGGGGGGTTGCAATTCTGAGGTCGGGTTTTTTCCTGCCCTGCAGCTGCGTGGCCCCAAGCTGATCACGTACAAGATGAAGCAGTTTAAATTGTGATGCTAGATGGGTGTAAACTCTATCGGGGGGTACAACCTGCAGTGCTGACTGTGTTTTTCACTATGCAGCTGCGCGGCCCCAAGCTGATTGTGTACAAGATGAAGCCCAAGAAGCATTACCAGCGCAAGACCGGCCACAGGCAGGACCTCACCAAGTTCAAGGTGGTGAAGATAACCTCCGAGTAGGCTGGAGGGCAGCTTGTACTGCATACAGCAATTGGCTGTGCACGGAGCAGCACAGTAGGGCGCAACTGGGTTGCGGTTGGGGCTAAACCAGTGTGGTTGGTTCCACCGACCCTGCCTGTAGGCATTGAGGCTTACGAGCCAGCTATGGCAGCAAACAATGGCAGCCATTGATGCTTCACACACCACCACGCAGGCCTGGCTTGCGGGTGATGCTGTAAAGGCTTGTTTTTTCCCTTGGTTTTCACCAGTATGTGTTTATTATCCCACAACTTACAGTTTTCTGAAGCTTTGGCTGTGGTGCCTGCCACACTCGCTACCACTGGACGGGGTTAGCGAGGAAGGGTTGCGGCAGCAGCACATACCTGATACCGCTTACCATACCAGTGAGCATCGGGTGCTGCACTTGGTACTCTGGCCCTTCTTTGTTACAAGGCTCCCGCTTGGCAACGGTGGCACTGGGCTGCAGATGTCAGCTAGTCTTTGTAACATGTAGAACCATTATCAACAAACAATGCACATCTTGCCAGTAGCTTGATGTTCAGGCTTGCGGGCACATTTTGCTGAAATAAGCTGAACAGACACTAAACTACATATGCTAGCTGCTCTTGCTAGTGGCTTGGTCTTTGGGGCCTGTGAGTGGAGCGGGGCTGTCAGCTGCCCAGCCAGCAAGATGGGCCACAGGCGAGGCGGGCAAGCGCAATACAATACATAGAAAAATGTGCCAGCAACAATACTGTCTATTACATATGCTCTGCATAGTTGCAGCGTGCGAGAAAGGGAGGTCTGAGCAACAAGCTGGCCAACATTGCTAACCCTTGGACATGCTTGTGCACTGGTAGGCCCAAGTTACTCTCGCGCGCGCATTCTGCAAAAGTCATGTTCAAGTCCCGGATGCCAAACTGAGTGCACCACCTGTCAGGTGGTTACCAAAAATGATTCAAGCCGCCTTGGTGGTCTGTCATACCTTCTCACTTGTCAACCCTTACACATGGCTCATCAAAAGACCCCCTATCGCTCCAAAATAAAAAAAAAGCACCGTAATTGGAAGCAGTGTGACGAGTGGGGAAGTTCACAGTTTATATTCTACACTGCTTGTGTAATGCTGTGGCAAGTTCGAGCAAGTTTTCCACACCTTGCCCTAAACATCAATATTACTATGAGAAAACACCACGAGTCCCTCGTGCAGGGGAAAATTGCACGCTATCAAGGGGCTCAGTGTGCGAAGCACAATCAGATATTTGGTGCAACATTGCTGGCTGGCAATGCCCAAAGGGTGATGCTGTGCACAAAAGAAAAGGTGGCACGGCTTGCATAAAGTGCATGGCTTGGCGCCACCAGCATAAACGGAAACCAAAACGAGAGCAATATAAACATGAGTAGTATCCCTCCCAAAGTACGCGCACACCCAACGTGCCCCCCCGCATATGCGCTGTATTTCCCCCTGCTGCTTGTTGTTCACACGCCACTGGGGTCAGGTAGCGCATGAACCTAATTTCAGTCATGACCCCCCTTGGTCCTTGTGTACCCAAACAAGCAACGACTGCCTCTAGCCATCCTATCCCAATCGCTGCATTCCCCAAGTGCCATCACGCATCCATATTCACTGAGGGCCCGAACCCCAGCCGCTACCCCATCAGCAGTACATGCATAGGATCCTTCAGCCCTTGATGACTCCCTTGTCTGCATGTGCACTGCTCGCCACTGATGCAAGCCCTGCTTGTCCCTCAATGTGCACCCCTCCACATGCACATAATCCAAGGAGGGCAGCAGACGATGTTGCCTGCCCAGGTAGCTCCAGCACACGATCCTCCAGCCCTTGGATCCAGCGCTGCCCATCCCCACACACCAACCCTCGTTCACGTGGTCACTTCAGCCCTTTATGTCCCCCATGTCAGCACTCACGCTGGGCGACAAAAACTGCTGCCAGAAGCTGTCCGCAAGCGCGCCGTCATCCCCAGACAGATCCGCCGATCCCAGGGACCCGATGTTGTCCAGGAGGTACAGGGGAAGGGACAGGTCGTCCAAACCCTGGTCTAGGGCTCCCGCAAGCGGGTGCAAGGGCGCTGCCGAGGGGTCTGGGAGGAACTGCGCGGTGGGGGTCCCAAGGGGGCTGGATTGGTGGAGGAAGCCCAGGCCGTCGCTGGTGGTGACCCCCTGCATGGCCGCCACGTCTGACTGGGGCGGGGACTCCACTTTGACCACCACTGGCCCAGGGAGGAGAACCCCATCAGGCGCCAAGGGGAGGCCGGCTGAGGTGGAGGCCATGGGGGCGGTGCCCACAGGTAGCAGGGGGAACGGTATGGCGCTATTGGATGCCAAGGGGAGGTCGCCACCCAGGCCCGCTGACATGGCGGGGATGGCTCCCGCGTCGCCACCTGGCATGGCCATCCCCGGAAGCGTGGGCAGCATTGGCAGGAGCGAGGCCGCCAGCCCGGTGGTAGGGGCCGCGGCGGCGGTGGGGGGCATGGCGAGCTTGCTGGGGCTGATGGGCAAATGTTCGCGGATGGTCACTGTGCTGGGCACGGTGGCTGTGTTGATGGAGAGACCATCGAACGCCGAGTCGATGCCGTCCACGGCCCGATCCCCATGCTCCGGGAGGGCTTCTGCTGGGGCGGCTGGCGCGCTGTTTTGCACCAGCTGCATGAGCAGCGAGGCCAGGTCCGGGGTTGCGTTGGGGTTGTAGGACACCAGCTGCGAGTTGGGGTCGGAGGGGGTGCCGGCGTCCGCCTCAGAGGGGGCCGCTCGCCGCTTCTTGCCTGCGGGAGGGGGTGGGAGGAGAGGAGGGTTAATGGGTGGGACATGTGAGGTGTGGGGAGAAAGGGGGGTCAGCGGGCGGGCTTACAATGTGGAACTCATGCACGCACGCACATGCATGGCAATAGCTTTCTCCAGGCCGTTTTTTGGCAGGCAGTGCACGACTTGGGGTGGGCAGGTGGGAGCGAAGCAGTAGGCCAAAACAATTGTATTGATTTGTCGCAGGGTTTGTGCAGCAGCCGCAAGGGTTCTCCCCACACACCCCTGAGGCCCGAGACGTCTGGAGGGGAAGACTCACGTGTGCTGCGCTCCGCGGCCTCCAGGCGCTTGCGCTCCGCCTGTGCCTGCTGCTGCTGCGCCAGCGCCGCCATCTGCTGCAGGATGGCGGGGTTGTGCAGCGCGCGGCCCAGCAGCTGTACCAGCATGGCCTGGTTCTTCTCCTGCTTCTCAAGCCGCTGGTGCAGCTCCTTCACGGCGCCCTCGGTTTGCTGCGCGGCGGAGGGGGGATATGCATTACACTCCAGTAAGAGGTTTGTGTGTATATTGCAGATCTACGGTGCAAAATAGCTATTGGGTTGTAATGTGGCTATCAGTACCACTCCATGCTCAAGCCAAAGCCACTACTTGCTGTGGAGCACACGCTCAACACCCCACCCACCTGCTGTTGTTGCCGCAGCTTCACCAGCTCCACCAGCAGCACGTTCTTGTCACGCTTCAGGCCGTCCAGCTCGTCTGACACGCCATAGTGGCCCAGCTGCAGAGCAAGAGGATGTAGATATCAGTCAGGGGGTGCTAGCCATGGCAAAATGCACCCCCACATGGCACTAGAATGAGAACTTCACAGGAGTGTAGACAGTGGATGACTCTTTTTTGGGTATGTGTAAAAATGTGGGGTGTTGCTGACCTCGATTACGCTCTGAGCCCCGTTCTGCCCGCCACTGGTTGCCGTGGGTCGCCTCCTGTGGATCTCCTTGAGGAGCTCTTTCCGGCCATGGATGAAGTATTCGTTGGCAAACTCCCATCGGTCTGGGTCTACCTTCCGAAAGCCCTGCAGATGCAACCCACCACATTCTATTGGGCTTCTCGAGAGGAGAACGTGACCAAGACGTAACAGCATATGCATGGCGTGAAGGACTCACATAGGTGTTGAGCTGCCTCACAAAACTGGAAAAGTTGTTGTGCTTGAAGTGCTTGGGAAGCAGGTCCCTGGCAAACTCCGCTGGCTTCCACACGACGAAGCTGCAACACGAAGTGGTGTGAGGCTTGGTACCAGGGACACAAAGGGACACGCAGGTAGCACCATGTGTGGCTGTACCTTTGCCCATCTGCTCCCCAAGACACAATGTCGTCCGAGTTGGCAGCGTCCACCAAGTCGTACTGCACAAGGAAACCAGGGAAAGTTAGAAGGTATGCAGAAGGGACAATTTGGCTCACATGTTGGCTCTGTACGCACCGTTTTTGTCAGGAATGGAGGAGGCTGTATCGGCCCACCACCACCCTGATCGGCCCTCCCCTTCTGCTCGGGGGGTAATTTGCGGCTACCCATCAACTATCAAAGTGGCTGCTTCAGCATACAAGGACAAGGCCGACGGATTGCAGCCGGAAGGTCAAAGGCACTCTATATAGCTAAGGCACAAGATGGCAAATCGCCACCCAGAATAGGGCCCTTCAAACTAGCGGTTCAGGTTGAAGCAGTGGTTGGCTGCAGCCTTCACAGGTCTATCAAGCACGGAGGAGGCGTAGCAAACTCGCTAGTGGTTGAAACAATGGCTATCGCCAAGTTGTAAGCCATGTTAAAGGGATTCTTGCTTTTTCAGCACCCCACGTTTTCCACCGACGGCGGACTTCAGTGGCACAGAATTGGCGCCACAGAATATTCAGCACGGCGCTTTCCACCCAAAAGCTGCAAAAGCGCAACCCAAAAGCCACGGTTGCTGCGCTTTTGCCAGACTTGTGGGCCAGCGCAGCGCTCGTTTGGGCGCTTTAGCACTTTTGGGTGAAAGTGCCGTATTCTGAGGCTCATGTTGCCAACACATGCGACACACACAGGTTGTGCCTGCTTCGCCACACAGATTCCTAAGTCCCAATCAAGGTTGCAACTCCTCAAAAGCAGGCGAAATAGCAACGATTAGCGGTGGCGTGCTGCCTGGTTTGTGGGCAAAAAGCACCGCACTGGGGAAAGTGCCGCTCGGGCTCGGGCCAAGGGTATGACACCTTAAAAGGTCATAGGCTATAGTGCAGGTTTTCTGGCCGGGCAATTCGGTGGTAGGTTCATGGTGACCATGGTGGGTACGATCCCAGGCTTGATAGTGCGCTGCCAATGACCCCTTGACCCCATGTGCCATGCCACATGCAAGGCTCACAAGTGAGGTTCCAGACGAGATTCTAGCAAGGCAGTGCCCAGTGTTTGCCCTGCGCAAGGCTTGAAGGCACCCATTGTTTGCCCTGAGCAATCATTGTATGATACAAGGGATGTCACATGGGGTCAATGATTCATAAAGGCGCACTGAACTTCGATGAACAGAGTGTTTGGGTCACATTGCAATTGCTGTGGCAGCTGCAAGGCAATATAACTGCGGGACAAGAAAGTGTTAATAGCGTCTGCAGCTGTCAAAAAACAAGTGAGGTTCTCATGGTACCACGCATTCCAGCAGTACAGCCGGATTTGCAGTCATCATGCTGGGCAGTTTTTTGCCAGGAAAAATAAACAGGAACAACTCAGTTTATGCACTCCCAGCACAGTTGCGCTGACAGCTCAAATTGATACAGAATGGCCAGCAGGGAACACAAAAATGGCAGTACACAACGTGAAGCCTTGCGTCAAAACCAAAATGCAACAACCAACCAGCGCTGGAAACTCAATATCACGTATAGCGTTTAGGTAATACACGTTGCCGGTCAGATTCAACCACCTCAAGTAGAAAGGACACGCTCCCAGACCTACACGCCATGATGAGCACTGGGGGAGAGGTAGCATGTGCTGAGGGCAGCGGAAGAGGGCAAGGCAAGTTCTTTACCAGGAAAACCACAGAAAACACAACTCTGCCCATTGTCACCACAACCATTTTTAGCCAGGCTAGGCGCATGCCACAGCCGCATGGACCACGCACCCATGGCCATTTATGCGCACGGCTTTTATGCACGGGACGTGAGCAGGGGCGGGTGCATAGTTATCCCCGGGGCCGCGAGCGAATCCCCGCCCCATGCCGCTGGGTCCCCGCCGGCGCTGGATAGTACCCCGCAGCTTCCCTAAGCTGCTGTTTGGCCCTCAGGATCTGCTCACACACCCTGTCCAGCTGCGTGCCTTCGCCCCCCTTGGGTGAGGGGGAGGGGAGGGTGGTGACGACAGTTGTCACCAGGTGGTCTCCCGGGTGGGTGTGGGGGTGGTGGCAGGGTGGCGGCGGTGGCGGTTGGTGGTGGGTGAGGGAGGAGGTGAGTGTGCAGTGAAGGTCTGGTGAGGGGTGGGGGTCGAGGAGGGAGGGGGCGCCGCCTGTGCGTGTGGGGGGGGTTCAGTGAACCGTCGACAATCATGTCAAATGACTTGTCAAATGCATTTCCGCTTATCTTTATGACAAAGGACTTAGGAATTTGAATCACCAAGACAAGGCAATGTGGCCCAGTAAGTCAGTAACCCAGCCACATTGCCGCATTGTCAGTAACCCTTTTCCACACAGCACACAAAACAGTGGGGAAAACGAACACTCACCTGTCCCCAGGCTGCCTTCGCACCCCCAACCCGCCGTCGATAGTGCCAGCCGGTACCGCAGCCGCGCATTCTCGTTGCTCAGCTCCTCGGCCCGCAGCTGCAGGAAGCCAGCAGTTGCATCCGAAGCTGCGCGGGCGGAATCAGCGGCGCGCGCCGCCACGCGCGCAGAGACATCCTGCAGGCATGGAGTAGGGATTTGTTGGTAGGAGGATACATGGGGTCCTTTTTCCACACCTGCCCTACACTCTGGCAGCTTCAGGTGTTTCAAGCTCAATCCTCCAAAAATCCCAAAACCCAGCCCTATCCTCGGGCGCCACGAACAACAATGTGATTATTGATACCAACATCAATAATAATAGTAATGAAAATATTTTAATATAAACACTCCTCCATCACCCGCACACCCGGCTACCCTGTGCGCACCTGGGCGGCGCCCTCGTCCTCAGATGCCTGCCGCCGCCCCGGACCGCGTGCTTCCGCCAGGTGGCGCACCTCTGCCGCCAGCTTGCGCCGCTCGGCCCGCATGCGCTCCCGTTCGTGTGCCAGCGCCTGCGCCTCCGCCACAATGGTGGCGCGGGCGGAGGGCGGAGGGGAGGGCTGCAGCCAGGTATTTTAGGGTTTATATTTTAGGGTACAGAATCATGGTCGGAGGCTTAGGATTTATGGTGTTGGAGTTGCAACCAGAGGAGCTTGCCGCAGGGTGGTGCGTGGTTGCTGCAAGGGCGTGGAAGGCCAACTTGTTTTTATTGCCTTTTTCTATTCTCTCCAATCCTACTCTCCCTTCATATTCTTTTCTTTCTCTATTTTAATATTGTTTCTGAAGAATATTAAGAATAAATTTGCCTTGTCCTGTTATCCTTCCTATCTAGCTTTCTTCCTACCGCACCTGTCGTGATAGGCTGCCACTGCTTGACACGCTGGGGGTGCTGACGGGGCGGGGGCAAGGGGGGGTGCGGTGGCGGGCAGCGGGTGCTGCCGCTGCGCCACGAGGTGCCTCCCGGCTGTCCTCGCGTGCCTGCCGCAGCTCTCGTTGTAACGTATCTACCTTGCCTGCGCATTCAGTGAGGATGGTGATGAGAGGGCGGTATGGGACCCTACCAATCAGCAGGTTCCAGGTGAGGTGGCCACATACCCAAACCCAAACCCTAGGCCCCGAGCCCTATCTCACAACCCCGCAGCCAGTGCAGTGAGCTGTGTGCTAGGGCTTCTTGTGGCACTTGACACCACGATCCCTAGACTCTTAAGGGTAAGTAAGTATGTACGTAAGTATTTGCTTTCCAGCTTCGAAGCCAGGTTAGCATGTCTGGGTATGCCTCACCCCAGTCCTAGAGCCAAGGCTTAACTGACTCTTAAGGGTTATTGTATGCACTCTAGCATTCCAACAAGATTAGCAGTCACTCGTCCACATGCGGCGCCGAGCAATTCCTTTCATATGCAAGCGCTATACCCTAAACCCTAGCCAAAACCACACCGTTCAGCTCGGTGAGTTGCGTATGCAGCGCTTGGTTGGCCAGGCGTGGCGCCGCCAGGTGTCGTGCGGGTGACATGGCGCTGAGGTCATCTCGCCAGGTGGCGCCACTGGGATAGCCTGCAATGGGGAGGTGGGGGTGGGACATGGGAGAGCATGGGAGGGTGTGTGGGCTGGAGGGGTGCACCAGTGGTATGTGCGGGGTATGGGATATTTTCTGGGAGGGTCCCACGCAGCTTAGAGGTACATATCCTGTCAGTTCGCATTGCATGTGAAAGGTCAAAATGCCCATGCACATGTTGTGGAGATGCTTATGCAGCACTGCACCAGCACATGTGTGGGGAGCAGCAGGAATTTATGACAAGAGCAAAGGTGGTGGGATAGCAGGAGAGAAAAGCAGCCGTACCCTCCACATCCGCCGCCGCCAGTGTGTGCGTGTTGATCGGTGGGGGGTGGTGGTGCAGCGCGTGCGCGGTGTGGGTGGGGGCTGGGGGCTGGAGGTAGCGCGAGGGGGAGTGTGGGGAGTAGTGAGACGGGGAGGGAGGCGAGAGGGGCCGGTGGTATGTGCGGGGCTGGTGGGGCTTGGTGGGGCTGGAGGGGTGGGTGTAGGGCTGCAGAGGGGAGGAGGGATCAATGAAATGCTCAGAGAGGTGGATTACTTAATCATTTATGGACAAACTACTGCCAGCTAGGCGCAGATTGCCAGCTTCAAGCGCCGGCAGGTGTCAGCAGCGGGGGATCGCATCCACCACCACCACCCACCCAATCCCTGCCCCCACCACCGCCACCCACACGCACCTGCCCTGCCGCCACCTGCCTGAGCTGGCCCCGGAGTGCTTCGGCAGTCAACTGGCTGTCCGCAAGTCGCACATTGGCAGCCTCTAGGGCCTGGGCCAGCGCTTCTACCTCGCCGCGTGATGAAGCAAGCTGGGCAGCCATAAGGGAGTTTTGTTAGGGTTTGAGCAGGGAGGATAGTAAAGGTATGCAAGGGGGGAATAGTTGCATTATACTCCCCCTGGAGTTTGCCAGCTTTTGCCACGTGTGAGTCCAAGTATGTGCGGCACCCCACCACGCACCTGTGCAGGCCTATACTGAAAGAACTCCTCCCACCCACACCCCTCCCACCCACAACCCTCCCACCCACACCCAGTCCCCCACCTGCATGTGCAGGTTCCCATTGCCCCACAGCGCCCAACCCCCATACCCCGCTTGTACATGCAGGTCCCCACTGCCCCAATGCACCCACCACCAACACCCCACCTGTGCGTGCAGGTCTGCGCTTCGCCCCTGCGCCCCCTCCGCCTCCTCTCTGTGCCGCACCATGTCTGCTGCATGCTGCTGCCGCTCCAGGGAGAGCTGGGCGGACAGGGAGGCAGCGCGCTCCTCCGCAGCGTGGGCCTGCAACAGTGAAGGGTTTGAACTTAAATATACTTTTCTTACAATACCCAAAAGAAAGGTTGCCGCACAAGTAGGGTTTGAATTTTATCAATTTAATCGATATCCTGCAATAGTAGCCGCAGAAGAATGGGTTTGAATTTGGCAAATCCACCCAGGGGAGGTGGCCTGGATGTGACGTGGTCTGCAAGGGGTGTAAGGGGACTGCATAAATAGCCTCCACAAACCCTAGACCTGCAACTAAGTCCTGCAAGCACATTCCCTACACGTGCCGCCAGACCCACCACACCACAAGTGTGCGCCCTGCAACCCAGCCCTACCCGTGCCGCCGCAGCCGCCGCCTCCGCCTCAGCGGCCCCCCTTGCCACCTCCAGCCCCTCCACCCGCTGCCGCAGCAGCCCCAGGGCAGCCGCCTGGTCCGCGCTCCCCCTGCGGGCACCCTCCACAGCCCCCTCCGCAGCAGCCACCCGCGCATGCGCAGCCTCCAATCGGGCCAGGGCATCTGCACGCGCAGCGGCCTCACGGTCCGCGGCGGCCTCGGCGGCATTGCGGGACTCCTGCAAAGTTTGATGGGGTTTTGTCTTGCAGTTGCCGCATAGGTCCATTTACGTAGGATGTATTGCTTTTAACATGCAATTTAAAAATGAAATCTCCACCATAAATGCAGGCCATCAGGACTGGAAAGGGAAGACATGACAACATGTCAGCTAGCGCTTCTATCCTTGTCCAGCCGGCGGTACATCTGCACCACCCTACTAAAACCCGTCTTAGGGTCCACCAAAACCCCGCCAGGACTACCCCAAACCCCTACCAATGAAGCCACCCCAAACGATGCTCACCTGCAGCGCCTTGCACTTTGCATACACCTCCTTCAGCTTGCGCTTGAGCAGCTGCTTGTCCTCGTCCAGCTGCCTGTGCACCTCCACTGCCCTCTGCGCCTGGTCACATGCGCTGCCATGTGATCGCTCCAGCTCCAGGTGGCGTGCCCTCAGCTTCTCCACATCGCCCTCAAGCTTGTCCAGCTGCGAGGGTAAATTTTGAAATGGGGATGAAGCGACTGGAGACGAGCGGTGGTTGGGAGGCCATGAGGGGGATATTTTGTTCCAAAGGTTATTGGTTTGTAATGTGTTTAATTGCGACTTCAACGGCCGGGGTCAGGAGTTGGGGTCATGTGCGCCGCCATGTGATTTTCTCAATAAAACAGAAATTCAATATTATTTTCCGTTTTTGCGCAACCACCTGCAGCCGGTGGTCTGCCACTGCCAGCTCATTCTCGTGCTGCAGCTGCTCCACCTCCCCTTCAAGCTGCGCGATGCGCTCCTCGCTTGCCTGCTGCGCACCACCCGCCCCCTGTGCCAGCTGGCTGTATTGCTCCTCCAACTGGCGCAGGGAGGTGACTGCGCGCTCAAACTGGTCAACCATGCGCCGCATCTCCGCGCCCTGCTCATCTATCTGGAGGGCGTTGGGGGGAACACGGTTAGAACAACAATTGCTAATATATTACGTACGTAATATGGCTTGATTGTGTACATCGTAAACCACCGCCACCTCTGTCCTCTACCTGAAGGGGAAGCAGGGCGACAGTTCCACAACAACAAAAAATTGCTGCTATTAATGCGTTGGAGGGTCAGAGGGAGAGTAAGCACAGACGGTTTTCAGGCTGAGTGCACATTGGCAGCCCACAGCCATCACTCCGCTAGCTCACCGTTGCGTTTGCCGTGTCCAGCTTCTGCCCTAGCTCCATGATTCCCTCCCTGAGCTGCTGCCGCTCCCCCTTGAGGTGCGCCTCAGCCTTCAGGGCAGCCTGGAGCTGGGACTCGTAGCCTGGGGGAAATGGAGAACCCATTTTTATTGTAAATGATTGTACCTCCCATCACGCATTACGCTTTCTTCCACACCATGCCATGGTGATGCACTTAAAATGGCTCCATGGTTTTTCTTGTAAGTCCTGATTCCACATTGCGATTTCTCCCACATACTAAGGTAATGCCAGGGTGATGCCAAGGGTGCGCTTTGCAATGGCCTGTTCGATGTATGTAAATGGGGTGGATAATGCTCGCCTCTTCCGCACCCGCTGCCCTCTCCCGTCACACCAAGCCCATGAGGCCACTCTCTCCCCTCCCCCCTCCCCACCTGCCACAATGTCTGCCTTCTCCCGTGCCTGCCCCTCTCGCCTGCTCATGGCCTGCTCCACCAGGGTGCGCTCCTTGGTCTCGTACTCGCGCCGATACCGCTCAACCTCGCCGTCCCTGGGAGCAAATGGCAATGGCATTATATTTAAAAAGGTGCACCTTTATACCTATTCACTGCAGTTCCTGGCAGATATCCACTTTGCGCGGCCCGCTCTCCCTGGCACCAAATCCTTCTTATTAATATTAACAATAGGTGTAATCGTTGGTTGCATATATTTTACGGCAACGCTCACCTCCTCCTCCCCACGTCAATGCATCCCACCTGGGGCACCCATGCACCTGTGACTAGCAGCCACCTACCTTGCCAATCGTGCCGCGTCCAGCTGCTCCGCCGCGTGCTGCAGCTGTTCATGCAGCGTGCGCTCCGCCTCCAGTGCCCGCCCTGCCAGCTGGCGCACCTCCACCTCACGCTCGTGCAGCGCATGGCGGGACTCCAGCAGAGCCTGGGAGCACCCAAAAAACCCTTAAAAAATGCCCGGTTTAATTTCAATTGTATCCATGATTTTATGTCCCAATGCGATCATGCATCACAGATGTGGAAGGGCAATCGGCATGCGTATGGACTGTGCCCCATGCATTGCTTGCAGTGGATGGCCTAGCTTGACACAGCAATTGCCAGCACCATGCAGACTGTGGATGGGGCCTGGGCATGAGTTGCAAGGAAGGCAGGTGGAGAACAGCACTATGTGCCACCAGTGCAGGAGGCTGCAGGCGACAAATGGATGGCAGGGCATGCGGCAGGGGGCCGGCATTGGCGAGGGGCATGCAGGGCGCGAGCAGGCATGATGTGCGCGTGCATGTGGGATGCCCAAACCCTAACCGCCAACCCTAAATGTCACACGCACCGCTTCGCGCGCCTTCGCTGCGTCCTGCTGTGCTGCCAGCTTGGTTTGCAGGTGCTGGACCTCATTCTCACGCTCATCAAGCAGCTGCAAGGGGTGAGGTGTGGGGGGTAAGGAAGCGGCACGGGCGAGACATGCACGTCAGCAGCTGGTACTGTACACTGCTTGGCACCCCATGTGCAAGGCTGACTGCTAACCTGGCTGACTGCTAACCTGGCTGTACTGCTGGGAGGGATTCCATTGACACAATGGGTAGCAAGGGAGGGCTGGCGCCCACGGAGCGAACGAGCCTGGGCCACCCAGGGTGTGCTGAAGCGGACTGATCGTGTGGCTTGTAGCGGAAACTGTGCATGGTAAGTGGGTTGGCCCGCTGTGCTTGTGCTTGGTGAATGGGTGGGCCTATAGGTGCTTGAGCAGCATGTTTTTTAAAATGCCACTGTGTCCCTGCTAGCTCCCAGAGGCACTGACTCTGACAGTGGACGAGGGTTCGCTGTCTATGTGATCCTCGCTTTCGAGATGCCTCGCCAGCTGAAGCACCCTGTGTGGTGAGCACCCCGTGTGTTCCATCTGGCCATTCAACTGTAGGCATTTGCCTCCATTCTCCCTTCTCTTGCGCACACACTCCGAGGCTGCTTTGCACCGGTTGTGACTGCGCAATGAGTGGCTTACTGCAGGCTGCTGACCAGCTGGAGCTGCTTTGGTAACCTGTTTGTAAGCCTGTCTGGCAATATCCCTGGGTCAGAAGCTTACCTTGAGGTTGAACTTGAAGTCAGCTGTGAGCTGTGCTAGCTGCTCCCTGGTGGAAGCTGCCTCCTGGTACCGAAGCCGTACTTTGCCCTCCAACTCCTTGATACGGTCCTAGTTGGTGGAGGAACCCAGTCTCAACCTCTAGGGACACTTACCTTGCTGTTGTGCTGTGCAGAAAGAGACAGACAGACAGGTGTGGCAAGAAGGATGGCAGCAACAGTGCGTATAATCCAAAAGTATGTGCTGCTCCCACCTCTAGAGCTGTCACTCTGCTTTCGTGAAGGTGGCTCAGCTCCCTCTCTTTGATCTGCAGTCGCAATCGTTGGCTAAATTGTGCTGTGTAAGACCAGGGACTGCACACGAGACTTGGGCAGTGGTTGAGCTATTTGGACAACAGTGCACTATGGTTGGGTAGGTGGAATACCTCAATCAGTCCAGCTAGTTCCCGTTTCTGATCCGTGTTCAGGTTGCTGACAAAGTCGACGGGAGAAGTGAACAACCGGTGGACTGGGGGCGATTTGGGGCTGGATGTTCCAAGGGAGTGGCTGCCCATTGTTGCCGCGCTGAGCTCGCCCCTTTGGCTTGCAGGGCAGTGGTAGGGAGCTCAGATTATGTGCCTATGTTTCAATAGCCCAGGTGGTAGTTGTCGGGGTACTGCGTACAAGTGTTTCGAAAGCCCGGGAAAAAACCGATGCATCTTGAAAGATATATTGTGTTCTTGAAACCACCGACAGAAGCCTAAGCCAAGGCCTGCCCTAGCACAACGACGACACTCACAACAAAACAGCTATCAGGGCACCAGTGCGTGTTGCCTTTGGTCCTTGAGGTAACTCCTCTGTATAAGGTTTTGAGCCGTTTTCAAATGCCAGAGGCAAACGATCCTGGGTGATTGTTTTTGGATCGAATTGTATGATCAGGGGGATGATGATTTCTCCCCGCATCATCCTGGTGTCACACGGGGCCCGATGTACAAAATGGATGTCAAAATCAGCACAAGATGTCTGCCCTTTCTAGCAAGTTTGCGTCGATGCCCGCAGCGGAACCTATCAGTCTGGTGTTGCAAAGAAAGCGGTAGACATGGCCTGACCTTGATAGCGCACCGTGTAGGGTGCTGAGGAAAGGATGGGGAAAGCCAAGGTCAACAACGTCTCCTTGACGCTATTGTATCGGTCCTTCGAGGGGGTTGCAGAAGGTGTCTGGTTCGTCTCCTCTCTGGCGCCGTACATCTTCCTGCTCACCAACTCGAACGCGGTACGGCATTTTTGTGCATGCATGCATGCATATGCCACTCATCCCTGGTCTCGTGGCTAGTGAGAACTTACGGTGTTGATCAGGTCGAGAGAACTGAGCGTGTTTTAAGCTGCTTCTATGTTATGGATGTTTGTCCCTACAAATAAGAGCAGTAGTTAATCTCAGCCTATTGTGGCCTACAAGGTCAACGCATTCCGTTGGTCTCGGGCCGAGTTCATTGACAGTAAGCACTGGTGTTGTATGTTATGTTTCCTTTGTCAACTGAAAAGCTTTCTTTCCTGTACAGCTTGTGGGCATCGCGGAGGGCATCGAGGGGACCTTCAATGCCCTCGCAGCAATACCAGGTGTGAATCACAAAACATTCGAGCAAAACCCTTGCAGTCCAAACCAACCTGTCCTATTTTGTTGCTACGTTGGGCGCACTGGCCTCGTAGTGAATATTTTCCTGTGGCTATCTCCAGTACACCGTTGCTGGTAGCCCCTTTCTGGACGTCAACCCTATAAGGGACGAGTCCAACTGTGGGCATCAGCATAAACAATTCCTTCTTCTGTGGTGTTGCAGCGGGTATCTTGGCTGACAAGGCAGGGCGATCGCGCGTGCTCAAGGTCCAGGGATGCCTGGGACTGGGTAAGTGAGACACTGATCAAACCCTGCACCTGACGCATGTTCAACGACTGGGATCACTCACTGCATTTTGGGGGGTATTGACCGTGAGAGATAGTTTGCTAGCTTATTTGTTTCCCACCGTTGCAGAAAGCAAGCACGATATGCTGCCCAACATGTTGTACAAGCTGTTTCTTCCACTCCCAACCTGGCAACACCCACCACCACTGCATCCACACTTCACCCGCCCACAACCTCCACACCCACCCGCATCCAGCCATCCCCCACCCCCTCTCCACACTCACTTACCTACCCACCCTCTTACAGGCGCCATTGCCACAGTGCTAGCTGCTCTGCTACTGCCAGCTGGCAGGGTTATGGTTGTGTGTGGGCGCCAGGTGGCGCTGAGCTATGTGGTGCTGTGTGGGGGGATGGCCATGTGGGGGGCGGTGCTGGGGGCAGCCCCAGTCATGGAGGCGTTGCTGGCGGACAGCGTGGTCCCAGGTAGGGTTTTGGTGGTTGGTTAGGGCAATTCCGGTGGTATTTTAGAGTTTTGGGGTGGATCAGCATGTAACTGAGGTGTAGGGGCATGCAGGATTTCTGAGAGCACATGCTATGGGAATATACATACAATGGCAATTGGCAGATTGTGGTCATGGTCTCCTTTTGGTCCACTACCATCCGTACCAACACATTTGGAGAGGACACATGGTTATCCTCACGCGCACCTTACACATTCACTCTCCTGCAGGCGAGGAGCCGCGCGTGTACGCCACCCTCTACAGCCTGAGCATCGCAGCTACTGCACTTAGCCCCTAGGTCACCGCTGGGCTGTTCACAATCCAAGGGAATCCATGGACTTGGGCTTTGCATGCAGCTCAATATTTTATTAGTCTAGGGTCAGGGCTCTCATGGGTTTCACCACACATGGGTTATCACATATATCCCACACACCCCACTGCAGCAGGCGAGGAGCCGCGCGTGTACGCCACCCTCTACAGCCTGAGCATTGCAGCCACTGCCCTGGGGCCCTTGGTCACCGCTGCGCTGTTCATGATCCAAGGGAACGTCTGGACTCTTGCTGCGCTGCGCACGTGCATGGTGGTGGGGATGGGGATCGCGCTGGTCCCCGTGTTCATGCTGTTTTTCTTCGAGGATGAGGAGGCGCCGGGGGGGGCGGGCGAGGGAGTGACGGCACGGTTAGTGGAGAGGGAGGAGGAGGAGGAAGGTGGGTGGCGGGGTGGGTGGCGGGGAGGCAGCCAAATTCAATGGGGATACTGGAGAGGGCTGCAGCTTACGTGGAACAAGGGTCCCATGCAATTACTCAGCGCACTCTGTCATGTGCCTGTGGACACCTACCACTACTGAACATGTCCAATAGAAGCCTCTGAAGCCTTGTCACTCCATTCCTTCCATCCCCGCAACTCACGACGGACGTCCACGTCCACCCACAACCCCCCTCTGTATCTCCCCCTCCCCCCTCACCTCCCAACCCCCTGCTGCAGAAGACGACCTCCCCTCCATCTCCACCACCAAGCACCTGGGATTCCTCACAGTCCAGTGGATCCCAGCAATCCTGGTCACATCGGACATACTGTTTGGCCTGGCATCGGGCATGACCATGATGTTCTTCAGCATCTTCTTCCTGAAGGAGGTTGGCCTGTCCCCTGTGGTGGTCACTGTCGTGATGGCGGGGGCGCCTCTGGCCATGAGCGGAGCAACCCTGGGGGCGCAGACGCTGGCGAGATGGGCAGGTGAAATGTATCACAATAAAAAAATGTTGTATTCAGTTACGGGTTCAGGGTTGTTGGGTACATTTGGATTGCAAAATCGCAGCTTGGGGCACAAGTGCTGTCCAACACAGGTTCTACGTGATGCCAAGGATTGTCAAGATCAACCAAATCCAGACAATCCAGACAATAGGCTTTCATGCAATATCTTAATCACGCCCATACAATATCTGAAATGCCTGCACATTGGAAACTTTGAGCTACGCCACCTTTTTTCCCTTTGCCCAGGCCGCGTGCAGACCGCCCTGGTATTCAAGACCCTAGGGGTTTCCATCCTGCTGGTCATGGGCCTACAGCGCTGGGTGTGGCGCATGCCTTTCCTTGTGGTGGCCCTGTACATCACCCGCACAGCAGCCATGAACTGCTGCTACCCGCTGCAGAGGTCGATCCTGGTGGACTACGTGTCAAAGGTGACAAAAGCCCTTGCACAGGGTGTTTTTGTAGGTAGAAAACCCTGGGGTCTCTGTTGTGTCGGTCCTTGGCCTCCGGCGCTGGGTGTGGCGCATTCTCTTCTTCCCGATAAATGTTCTGCATCACCCGTACTGCTACCCCTTGCAGAATCCTGGTGGAATGAATGTCAAGGGTGGCAAAAAACCCTTGCACAGGGTATTTCACAGTTGTGCACTTCAGCGAGGTCTTTCGCGCTGATCACAGAATCGCATTGGGAAGTAGGTGCAGCACTCACTCTGATGGTCCACCATCTGTGGGGTGGAAAAAGTGTAGATTGTTCCTAGGGGGCAAGGGCATACCGGCTGGAAAATCTCTGGAGGACAAGTGCAATCCTTCAGCGCACATTCTACTTACCCCCACTTGCAGGCTGACCGAGGTTGGTGGAGCAAGTATGAGCGGATAAGCGGGTTTGGGTGGGCAGGCAGTGCGGCTGTGGGGGGATTCCTACTGGACACCTATGGCTTTGGCACAACGTTTGTCATAACAGGTGGGGATTCCCTGATGCATTTCCTCTGATGTGCGCTGCAGCGGGGGTGGTGAAGGGGGGATGAATTTGTGACATGTTGTATAGTAGCCTAGCGCTGATCAACCACATTAAGATAGACACCAGCCCCATGCACTGCCCACGCATCCTAGGGACCAACGTGGTGATATGCACACTACCAAGTAAGCAAGGATCAAAGGAAAAATGACAATTGGAATTAGGAGAACGAAGGGTAGCAATGGGAAGGCAATCAAACCAAACAAACCACATGTGCAGGTGTGATGCAAGGTGTGGCACTCTCCCTGTGGCTGCTGCTGCTCCCCCTGGTGCCTGCAAGGGAGGTGGTGTATGATGAAGATGAGGAGGAAGGGGGGGAGTACCTGGACATGGAGGAGCCTGCTGAGGAGTCGCCATTTGGACGTGCGTGTAGGGTTTAGGGTTTCCAGAGTACATGGGCGCCAAATTCCGGATAGGTATAGTTGTGCGTGATACAGCCTGCAATGGAGTCTGACATCCACACAGCTGCAATCGGAATGAAGACATTTATTCGGAGACTTCAATCACATTGTGCGATGTATCCCTCTTCACAAACACTAGCACATAATTCTTCCCTCCCACCACCCCTCCAACCCTCACAGTGCATCCGCCACGATAGACAAAACCACACCGCTCACCCCACTCCCCACCCCACTCAGGCGCCCCCTCCCTGCGCGCGCACCCCATCAACACCAGCCTCACCTCGCAACCCTCCCTTGGGGAGGTGGTGGCATCCCTGGGGTCGGGCCTGGGGACGTCCCACCCCCCGCACAGCCTGGGGCGCAGCAGCTACAGCGGCAGCCTTGAGGGGGTGCGCCATATACACCGCGCAGCAAAACAGTGAGAATCTATAGGGAGATTGTGGAGAATGTTACCGGAAATTTTGAAGGAGGCAAGGAACAGAAAGCCCCCCACGCATGGCGACACGCCAAGAGCCAGCATGTTGTTGTATTGAAAATCACAGACAGGCCGGTATAAATTATTGGGAGGGAGGGGAGGAGAGGAGATGCACAGCATATGTCATACAATGATGATTCTGCACAGCCATCGTTTTGAACAGCTAGATCGCAGTGGAATTCCGTTTATAAAATGGAGCCAGGAGCCATTAGGAACGAGGCTCCACCTGTTACAGTGAGCTTTCAGCCCCCTAGGGATCACAGTCAACCAGGGGATTGGCGCGGATGGATTGATATTACTGCCAGACTGGGTTTCAATTGATGTAATGCTTTGCCGAGTGTAAATAACTCAAAAACTAAGCTTTCTGCTCAGCATTGAGTCAATGACATAAAAAAAATGCATGGCTCTGTGTTTAGTCAAATTGGTTAACCGTTCAACTCAATTCCAAATCAGTATTAACATTGCAACACGCAATATGAATATACGACTACAAAGCGAGTCAACTAGCCGTGCGCACATATATAGCGCTAATATTTTGGGCAATTTGAAATCAGAATGGCGCATTGTGTACACTGAATTGTACTACGATGGCTCGATTTGGTGTCAACTGAAGTGATTTGCCAATTGTCTTGTCAACCGGTGCCAACTGACAGAATGGTCACAATTGCTGCGTCATTCACGTCCACTACCTACAAATAATGCCACGCTGCCGCCGCACACCTGCGCACACCTTCAACATTGAATCTGCACTTTGTGGTGTGCTGCCGTGTGTGGGGCGTTTTTTTTCTTCGTCTTTTTTCCTCTTTCTAAGTGTGCCACGAGTGCCTGACAGCCCAATGAACTTATTGGCAGTGTTTCACTTTGGGGCCAGCCCACAACCCTAGAGGAACCCTAAGGGTTATCGATACCACCCAGCACTCTGGGCCGCTTGCAGCAGGTTTTTCTGCGCATGGACGCGGGTATACCTAATGCTTATGTACACACGCTTATATCAACACTTTCAAGCGTCAAAGCTTGGTGAGGCACGTGATTGTGGTTGGGTGGAGAGTCTTGTAGGTGGCATGTATGCATGCATATTGGTCGGGGGACTGGTTAGGTTGGATACCGTATACTACCGAAACTGATCGAAACAGCGCAACCCATTTGAATATATCGCCTTTTGATGGTCACAGGACATGGTGACTTGTACGTGGTCGGCTATCCTTGTCGTTACCCAGTCGTGTTCAGTTTGAAGGGTCCGAAATTGAAAACGTTGCCTGGCAGGCTCGGCTACAACCACTGAGGTACGTACAGCACCAACTGGAGGTACAATATGTTGGAAGTTGTTACCTAACGAGGGTGTGCACAGTTATGGCATCACTGGGTCGAGTTATGTGAAGACCATGCACGGCTTTGAAACTTTATGCATGCCGACTGCCCCCAATTCAACTGCAACCTGCCGTAGGTATCGCCCACGTCAACCGTGCTCCAGACATGAACAAGTCAGGACTTGTTATGACCACCAGCAACTCCGGCGGCCCGTTGCTGCGGGGCCAGCAGGGCAAGGGGTGCCCCATACACTCCCTCCCTGATGACCTGCTGCAGCTCATCTTCAAGGCACTGCCACTCTACCCTATGGCCGACACCAGGCACATCGCACGGCTGCAGCTGGTGTGCAGGCGCTGGCACCAGGCACTTGCAGGCCCGAGTGCAGCTTGGGATACCATCAACTGTGAAAGGATACCTGTCCGCAAGCAGTTTCTGAAGTGGCTGTGCCCCAAGCTGGCAGCCACTAGGAGCTTGGTTAATCTGAACGGCACGGTACAACACAAGCTGCACCTGCTCAACGCCCTCAACCCAGCTAGTCTCCAATACCTTTTTCCCTTGGAGTATGACACGTTTTACTGCGGGGACAGTGCCGGGCAGCTGCTTCAGGCCACCTTGCGCCTCACCTCCCTCACTCGCTTGCATTTGGGCCTACTCTGCACCCCGGAGCAGGTGGCGCCATACCTGCCTGCCATATCGGCACTGGCCAACCTACAGTATCTCTACCTCAGCGCCAGGAGTCCAATCCCTGGGGCCCAGCACTGGTGGCCACAGCTCCCCAGCCTTCCCATACAGTCTGCAGCCGTGATGGTGAACGGGGTAGACTACGTCCCCATGCTGGCCCAGCAGCCCGCCCTCACCAACCTACACATATGCGTCAGCAACGGGACAGGGGATGCAACGGTGGACACTTCCTTGTGGCAGCTCACCCAGCTGAAGAAACTGAGTGCATACGTGGCAGCTGGGTTTCCACCTCGCCGGCTACCACCCGGGTGCTTCCCCACATCCCTGCGGGAGCTGGCACTTGATTCCCCCACCACGCATGTTGATGCTGCTGCAGTCCTCCCAGCGCTTGTCCAGTTGACTTCCCTGGGGATGAAGTGTGTGAGCGTGCAGCGCTTGACCCCTGCCCTGGCCAGCTTCACCAACCTGTGTGTGCTTTCACTGACCATTGTGGGCTTGGAGCAGCCGCTGGTGCTTCCGGTGATGCCCAGCCTCACACTGCTCAAGGCAAACCACGAGGATGAGGTGCAGCTTGCGGCTCCAATCCACCCCAGCCTGCGTTTGCCAAAGTGGCGCAGGGGGGACCCAGCGCATCCCCACCTGGTGACCATCAAGGGGCGCTGCGGGGAGTACAGCTTAGGCGTGGATGCACAGAACCGCTTGGTGGTGCGGGCGTCGCAGTTCTGGCCCCGAGGTTCTCCAGCGAATGCTCACCCAGTGCAGGGGGCGGCGGAGGAGTTGGAGCAGTGCTGTGCGTGGCTCCACGCTGTCGCAGCCGCCGGGGAGGAATATGAGGAGGAATGGGAGCCATGGGACACCGATGAAGGGGAAGAGGAAGGGGAGGACGATGAAGCGGAAGAGGAAGGGGAGGATGATGATTATGAGGGGGAGGACGATGAACAGGAAGATGGTGAAGCTGTAGAACAAGGGGATTGAGAGCCTCTATTGTAGAGCAACGGAATCAGTGGCCAATGAATGCCAGGGCCTGGCGGGTGCACCATATGACGTCGTACTACTAGCATGCCATGTGGCGCACTGGAAGCATGATGCAGGAGACAGTCACATGTGGGGCTACTAGCCTAGAAGGCAATTGGTTAACCCTCAGAGTACCAGCCGCCAGTGGTGGGGAGGGAGTTGTTGTGCCTATAGGTGGCGGGGATTGGGAGGCCTACGTGGTGCCTTAAGTGCCACGGGGTGCACGCAGCCGGTGGCAGGTGCATTTGCCACTCAAATTGCAGTGCGAACAATTACTGGAATGTCTTGTGGTGTCGTAACAGCCAACATTTTCACAAGCTAGATTTGCACATTGCAACCAATCGGAATGCTGCATTGTATGGGCCTAATCTGTCGACTAATAGTATGCATCCAAAACATGATTAATCAACTTTCGGATGAATTCAATGGCAGGGATGGGCCCATCAAAAAATCCAACTGCAAGTCAATGGTCAACGGTCCTGGATTCAATTTTGCGTGCAATCTGCAACGCATAATTTACTGTAACGAGTGAGTCATATGTGCCAGCAGGTGCAATTGCCCATGGGTGAATCAGTCCCGGGCAAATACAGCAAATCTGGACATGCGCATGGCATGGCACACTAAGCTGGTCAATAGCCTATAGGCTCAACGTGGTGTCAACTGCAACTGACAGGCCGGAGGTGCTGCTTGGCATTCAACGATATAATTTCCAATGGTGTCAACTGAAAAAACATCACGTTCGGTCACAATTGCTGCCAGCGGCCACATGGAAGTCCTAAACCCTAATCCCCACACCATTCACAGGCCACCTCTGCCCAATGCGGGGGCTCATAATGTCACACACATTCCACCCATACCTAGCCGCTGCCCCTGTCGACCACAAACTGCATGCCATAGCCGTCAAACATGTGCACCGCACAGCCCCCCTGGGTCATGGTGTGCCTAATATGCCAGCTCTGGCCCTGTCCCCCGCGTATCAATGCTGGCCTACAGCTGTCGCCCACACCAATAACCTGGACAGCTGAGGGGGCTCATCATGGCGCTGGATGCCGCACGCTCTCTCACGCATGCATGGCTGACGCCCTGAGCTCTGCCTCTGGAGCCTGGTTGGCTGGAAGGCAGGCTAGGTGTCCTTATTGACTGGCTGAGCGGCAGTAGTGGCTAGCCGAGGGCCATTATTGCCTGACTGAGTGGTCTATAGGGTGGCTGAGGGCCATGTTCTGCTGGTTGCGCGTCATTGCTTGGCCGGCAAGTAGCGTGGGTTTGGCAAGTGCATGCTGCTGCAGGTACCATGGCCAGCGCTTTGTGCATTGCTGGCTGAATAGGTGACAGCAATGCCTGGGTGAGGCCCACTGCTACCTGGCTGATATCACGGGTACATGGTTAGGTGGGCATCATAGCTGACTGCCTGGGCGGCTGATCCAATCAGTTGCGTGTTATGACCATGTTTACAGCCTGGAGCTGGCTGCGCGTCATTGCTTGGCTGGCACGTAGCGTGGGTTGGCTGCATGCATGCCGCAGCTGACCTGGTCCAGCGGTATGTGCCCCTTGGACACCACCTTGTCCATCAGCCGCTCAGACTCAACCGCGTGGCGGTACCGGCCCTTGTAGTAGGCAAGCCTGCAGGAGGAGGGGGGTAAATCTATTGTTATCATATGTACAATGGAGCTGCATGCGGCATATGGATAAAGATATACGGCGTATGGATAAAAAAATGGAAAGTAAACTAGTATGAAGACAATTATGTGTCCCTGTGTCCAACCCACAGCCCCCCACCTGTCCTGCCAACAGCGAGGGGAAGCCACAAGAAGTATCATACCTCTTCGTTTATGTTGATTTGTTGATTTTGCCCCTTGTATACACCACCTTGAGATGCAGCAAAGCGCATTAATTTTTTGTATATGAATCAACCAGTCCTCGCCCCTCCGTTCCACGCTTACCTGTCCTGCACCGATCGTATCAGCCCGTTGTGCCACTTGAAGTGCTGCACCTTGCAGAAGTAGGCCGCCATGACTGGCTCCCACAGGCTGCTGTCGTTGCGGCTGCTGGGGTAGCGGTACCTGGGGGGGTGAAGGGGGGGGGAGGGGGAGTAAGCCCGTGCCATGTGCAGGACCAATATAATTGCCGATTTTGTTGTCTAAATGCGCCTTTGCAAAACAGAAACCTATACAACTGCTGGACAATAATCTAGTAAATTTGATGAAGTATTTTTCTTTGTGGCAAAAGAGCACGGCGGCAAGGGTACATGGTAGAGCTACCCGCCCGAGAGGGTACATGTGTCAATACAGAGGCCCATGATTCAAAGTTAATGCCATGCAATTAGGGCTTGTAAACCCTAGGGTTTAGGGTTTAGTATTTAGAGTCCCCGCACCTCCTGTGGTACTTGTAGTATGGCGTGAGCGGGTACAGGTCCTCCCCACCCAAATACCCTCCCCTAGGGCTCAGCTTGTTAGGGTCCGAGGGGCCGAAGTAAACCCTAGCGTCTGCCGGGAACACAATCTTGTGGTTGCCCTGGTTGGATCGCAGGTATGCCTTGAAGGCCGCCACCTTTTTGAACTTGCCCTTTGAGGTCTTGCGCAGCACGTTGCAGTGCTTTGGGAACTGCTCAAACACGCTGGGGGCGGGCTTGATCTGTGGGTGCGGAGGGAGGGCTTAGTTGCTGGAATTGCTATTTTTTGTGTAGAAAAGGGGGTGCGCGTGGTGGAATGTACAAGAGGGGTGGAGGGGGGTGAATTGGTAGTTGATTGGCATTTCGTGAAGGTCTTGCGCAGCACGTTGCAGTGCTTGGGGAACTGCTCAAACACGCTGGGGGCGGGCTTGATCTAGGGGGAGAAATGGAGGCATTAGTCTTCTTTCGTGTTGGGAGAGGTGTTGCATGAGGTGGAATGTACAAGGGGAATGGGAGGGGGGGGGGCAATCATCCTTTGGCTTTGACTTTTTGGATGTCTTGCGCAACATGTTGCAGTGCTCGGGGAACTGCTCAAACATGCTGGGGGCGGGCTTGATCTGTGGGTGCGGAGGGAGGGAAGTTTTGTTTTGCTTGTGTGTATGCTTGCAAGGCAGCTTTGTTCCCAATTGGAGGGTATCACCTCATGCAACACGAAGAAATGACTGGGCATGGAGGCGTGGAGGGGGGCTGCTTCACAACGTCAGGAAGTGGCTGTGGCAGGACTGTACAGAGCCAACCCTTGGCTAGGGTTCACAGCTTTTCCTCAGAACCTCCCTTGGCTGGGATCATAAGTTTTCTCACAAAATTGCCCTAGGCTAGGGTAGGTAGAGTTTACCCACCTTAGCCAGCTCCCCGTTCTCCGTGACCCTGTCCTCCAGAAACCCCCTAACCCAGCTCTGACCCTTGGCCTCCAGCCCCTCCAGGAACGGCCTAATTTGGGGGGTCATGTACACCTGGAAAACGGGGAGGAAATATTGAGGCTTAGATGTAGGGTTTGGGGGTTTGTTTGGAATACCAGGTACCACGCTGGCTGTGTTGCTGGGGAACCCATCCGCATCTCCAGTGCCCACCCAGACGCGTGCAGCTGAACCACCACAAACCCTACACCCTACACCCTAGATCCAAAACCCTATACCCTCCTCCCTTACCTGGAACTCATCTGCATCCGCGATGACCACCCAGTCCTGTGGGTTGTGCACCTGGTCGATCAGGATCTTCAGCTTCAGCTTCAGGTGGCCCTCGGAGGAGTACTGGCCATACCAGATCCTGCGGGAGGTGGTGGTGGGTGGATATGGCGGGTGGAGGGGTGAAAGAATGGAGGATCATGGATGCACGCGGCAGCTCCCTTTCAAGGTTTGTCAACAAGGATTTTAGGGTATTTCTTGCACCTACCGGTAGGATAGCAGCTAGTACGAGGCCAGCACCTCCTCACATGGTCCTTCAGGGTTTAGGGTTGCCACATAGGGTTTTAGGGTCTTCTCTTGCAACCTACCAGTAGTCCAGCTCCTCATACTCCAGTATGGCCAGCACCTTCTCCAGGTGGACCCTTAGGGTTTATGTTTTGCAAGGTGAGGTTTTCTGACTTTTCTCCTTTAGGGTTTAGGGTTTAGGGTTTTTTCCAGGTAGGGTTTAGGGTTTTACAATGCCCTCACCGGTAGTCCAGCTCCTCATACTCCAGTATGGCCAGCACCTCCTCCAAATGATCCCGCTTCACCCCCGGGTTGCCAGGATTGTGGTTCACCAGCAGAAGGAACCTGTCCTTGCCAATCCCCAGGTGGTAGTAGTGGTTGATCCAGTGGCGCAGCAGCGCAGCACCGTCATAGTCGGCTGAGATGAGCGAGTAGAGCCAGATGTTGAAGGGGCCTTGCTGCTGCTGCTGCTGTTGTTGCAAGGAGCGCGCGTGGGGGAGGGCGTGGGTGGTGGCTGGGTCCCATGGCCGACGGGGGTCCAGGGGTGCGGCTGTGAGTGGGGCTGTGGGCGGGGCTGCGTCGCGCGGGGTGCGGTGGGGCGCCGCTGCTGCGGCTGCACTTGAGGGTGATTGTAGTTCTGTCTGTGAGGTGGGGTGGTGCCACTGGTGGGGTGCTGCACCCGTGGGGTGCGGGGTGGAGGTGGGGGGCCACAGCAGGCAGCTGAGTAGCACAACTGTGGTGGTGCGGGTGGCCCGGCCCATGGAAGTGCCCACCCACCCCTACCTGTTGGTGCTGCACCTACTGTGGCTGTGGCTGTGGCTGTGGCTGTGGTTGTGGCAGTGGCTGGTGCTGTGGCTGTGGCTATGGCTGTGGGGCAATTGCCACAAGTTGCCCATATTCTGTTTGTAGGGGTTGAGGATTAGGGGTTTATGCGGAGCGGCGGAGCCTGGCTGAGGGAAGAGCTGCTGCCCAAGGCCTTTTGCCAGCGGTGGGGTGGGTGGGGGCTGGCTTATGCAGCCATTGTGGGCTGGAGGGTGGTGTGCCGGTGGCGACTGGGCTGTGGTGTTGCAGGTGGTGGAGTTGCCTGTGAAGGGTGGATGGGTTAGCACGGGTGTGTGTGCGGGGGGGGAGAGAGTGGGGGTTGGCAGCAGCACACATATATATGCAGGAAGCATATGCATGCAGCCACCTGCTGCTCTCGTTGCAATTGGTGGGCTGGCAGTGCCTGGGTGGCGTGAGTGAAGCAGTAGAAGCAGTAGCCGAGTGTTATCAGTTGTAAGGGTATGGAATGCAGTAAGTTACTAGCCTGCAGGGTTTAGCACCACAGTGACACGGTGTGGCCTATTGGTTATGTGCAGGCTGGGGATGTACAAGGATACGCCCACCTGGGCCTGGGTTGGCATGGACTCACCAGTTGAACAACTGCCAACCTGTAACCTGGTGTAAAGTCGCTGACATATACAGCATTCAAGGTATGCAGGGTTGTGCACGCCACCCCTCGGGCACATGCATCAGTCATGACTTATGTCGCGCGCTGGGTGGGCTTGCACGCCAGTCCCCAACCTACCTTCACATGCGCCCGCGGCGCCACCCAAAACAGCTGGCCTATAGATCCCGGGGACCTCTGCCAGTTTCGAGGCTATGCTAGGGTCCCATCTCGCCCTTGCTCCGAACTGGGTGCACGCTTATACACAGCCCAAGTTGCGCCAGAACTGCGTGCGCTCAAAAAGATACGTTCTTTATCCCCACAAGCCCACCACGAGAAACTTCGATTGCAGTTGGAACGAACTCGCTGCCTTGAGGCAGGTTACCAACCCAACGACGGGTTGAGTGTACTGGGCTGGTTGTCTAGGCACCGGGGCGGATCTGAACGGTAAAGACGTAGCAAGGTGGATGCGTATGCTGTCACACTCTAGAAAGCTCTAAGAGGCTCACATGATTGCATCACATAGTGGTGGCGGGGTGGTGGGTGCTGCGTTTCCAGCTCGATTGCAGGGGCACCCACACCTGCGCCACCGCTGCACCTGACTTGGGGTAGTATGCCTATTGTTGTGTGTGCGAGGAGGGACTGGGCACTCCATGCCACGACAGGCAGTTTCTGCACAAAGCAACCAAAGCAACCCGCAAGGGATAGTTTTTAGCTTGGCAGCGCTGCTTTCGAGCACGTTATTTGTGTGCATAGCCTCTGTCGCCACTGCTTGCCCGAGGGTGCTGGTCTACTCCCGTGACGAGTCATGCCAATTGCCTTGCTATCGCCACTCGTTTATGCACCAGCGTACTGAGATAAGCTTTGACGCACGTTCTTGTCTCGCTACTTCCTGTTTCCACACCAACTGCTACCATGTAGCAACGCATGCATATGCATGTTTACGGCACGGTATATTCTCTCTCCGATACGAGCAGGCTGGGCAGCGCGGCCTCGCCACACCAATGCGCACAGAACCCTGCCACGGGTTCTCATAGACAAGTATCACAATAGCACCCAACCTGGCCAGGGCCAGCCTGCTGCGTTTGCGCGGGGGACTTTACGACCTTGTCGCACCATGGCTCAGCCCAGTGGGATCGAACCCTCCCCGCCACAGAATCTGCCGGAGCCAGGGGAGATACTTGTGCAAGACTTTCGAGAGCCTGGTATATTGCACGAGCTGAAGCCAGGTGGCACCATCCGCCTGCTGCAGGTGAGCTTGCACTATGGTGTCGTGACCATCCAGTGACAAGAGCTTGCTTCCCGCCATTAGCTAGTGGAACGTCTTCCAAATTTCCAGGCCATGCTATACACATGGCAAGTGAGAGTGTATAGTTAAGTAAGCTTGGGTTACCAGTGCACAAGTGCAACCACCCACTGCCACTTGCATGGGTGCGTGGGAGGCAGCCATGCCCTGTCAGACTTGCCTGGTTGGGTATTCTCTGTGCTTCTTTTGCAATGCTCTCTCCGCTTCCACCTGCTGCCGCCACGCCCCTGGCGCATTTGGCCAATCAGCATTGCACACATTCCCCCACACACACCCTCACCCTCCCTCCACCCCCCACCCCTTCCCCCCACCCGCTGCAGTGGAACATTGAGCGAGGCTATGAGCTGCCCACTATCATATCCCACATGCTGGCGGTGGACGCCGACGTCATTGCACTGCAAGAGGTAGACATAGGCTGCGAGCGAAGCGGGTTTGTGGACACAGGTGGGGTGGGTATGGGGGGTGAGGTGGGGGTGGGTGATGGGGGACGGGCGGGTGTTGTGTGTTGGCTGAGGCGAATGTGATAGGCTTGCAAGAGGTGGGTATAGCCTGAGAGCGAAGCGGGTGTATGCATACAGACGAGGGTGGGAGGAGTCGGGGAGGGCAGGGTGGGGAGGTGGACGTCATGTGGCGGTGGATGGGTGCTGATGTGGTGGCCCCACAGGTGGCCATGGGCTGTGGGGGAAGCAAGCTTGTAGATACAGCTGGGATGTGGGGTGCTGGGTGGCAGGTGGGTGTCATGTGGCGGTGAGTGTTGATCTGATCCCTGCAGGAGGGGGGCCATCACCCCCCCGATTTCATGGGCACTGGCTGTTGGTCAACCTTTACCCCTCCTGCCCTCACCGGTGCACATGCCCTTAGACACCGTGCCCATAGACATGGCCCGAGGTAACCTTCATGCGCCCCCTTCCTGCCACACAGGCACCGCAATTGCCCAGGCGCTGCGCCTCAACTACGCCTTCTTCTGCGAGTTCAAGGAGGTGCACTCGCCACTCAGGGCGCCCAGGGCACAGGTGCAGGGCAATTGCTGCATTTTTGTTGCATATTAATTATTATTGCCAGTAAATATTGTCTGGCGTTTTCATTAGTGCATTCCCAATTTCACTGCTTAGATTCTCGTTTTTATAATGGGGATGTAAATGTAAGCAGGACTGTTTTGAACGAAAACAACCTGCGCCTGGTCCACCATCAGCATTACCCGGTGGACTGGAATGATGATCATTATTGATGATTCATTACCCCTATGCCTAGTAGAGCAAAATCCAATTCTGGTCCTGCGTCACAGCCCTCCAACCTCCAAATCTCACGATCCGCAGGGCGGGGGGGTGCACGGAAATGCGCTGCTGTCCAAATACGACCTCCACAACCTGCGCCTGGTCCACCACCAGCACCATCCAGTGGATTGGAACGACCCCAACCACTCGCTGTCCAGGCGCGAGCCCAGGCAAGGGGAGCGGGCCGTGCTTGTAGGGGAGGTGGCCACGCCCCTGGGACCCCTGGTGGCATACTGCGCGCACTTCGAGGTGGGTGATTGGGGAGATGGGGGTCGTCATGGGGTGGGCTTTATGTGCATTGTTAGCTGTGGCGGTGTTGTGTGGGGTCCAGTCTGGTGCGCAACTTTTAGGTGCGAGCCCAGGCAAGGGGAGCAGGCTGTGCTTGTAGGGGAGGTGGCCGCACCCCTGGGGCCACTGGTGGCATACTGCGTGCACTTCGAGGTGGATTGCACACTGTGGAGCATGGTGGGTGGGGTGGGGGACTAGCGAGGTAGATTAGTACGCGCACTCTAAGCTGCTGGTGGTGGTGTGTTGGGCAAGCCTGGTGTGCGCCGCACTGTGCAACCCACCGGCAACCCTTGCGGCATTTTCAAGCCGTGAGCCGCATTGAGCCACACACCACCGCAAATGTTGAGGGTGTGCGGTTAGGTCTGCCGTGGTGTGTGCAGGACAGCAGTGCGGGGGCATTTGCCATTGCTTTCACATGCATCCCATTAGAGCCAGGCATGCAGCTGTGAATGTGACCCGCTTTCTGCAGGTGTTTTGTGGCATGCTTGCGCGCGCGCAGCACTTTGCCGACATCGTGAGGGACGCCAAGGACCAGGTGGTACAGGTGAGACCCCAGAAAGCCGTGCAAACCCCAAATTGACGTTATGAAAATGGTACCCTGGTAAACCCTAGGATAGGCAACCCCCTAGCTGACCCCTTAGCCCTGCTACCCTAGCCACTGCCCCAAGCCTGCAGAGCAAGCACCACCAGGAATTGCGGGCAACCCAAACATATGTGGAGAGACAAGACTCTAGCCAAACTTTACCCTTGCAATCCTAGGGTTTGTTATTGCCCGCCTGTCACCAACAATTTTCAGAGACGAAATGTACACATCTTGCCCTGTCACCCAAAGCGCTTTGAGTGTACGTACATGCAGGGGGAGTAGAATAGGATTAGAGTACATTCTATGTTTTACGAGGCCATGCCACCACTGATCCATGTCATGAATCCAATGCGTGCAGGGCAAGTACCATCAGGTGATCATGGGCGATTTGAACACCATGGCGCACGGCGTTGCACGCCTGTCACCGGCGCTGTGCAGGGACAAGATGCGGTGGCGGACCCTGGGGATGTACGAGGCGGAATTCTGGGATGCAAATATCCTGCAGGTGCGCACATGTCACCCAGCCTGGCCTTGAACAAGTGCGCTGATTAAGGGGACTTGACGTGGTGAAGGGCATTGCCTGGGTCTCTCAGGGTTTGAAATTTTATAAATGTATCAGTTTATCGGCTCTGATTGATTTATAATAGTATTGTACACATAAAAATAGATCACCATCCAATTGTAGTACCTCAAGGGGCCTTCCTCTTCCTGTCATACATCAGCAACTGCGCACAAGACAGGCAGCGCATTGGGTTCTGTTGTATATATACACATCTTTTATCATTTCTGCAGGTTCCAGATGCAGAATATGACCCCGCGCGGGATGGGAAACCCAAGGGTGTAATGGAGGAAGGGGGCGAGGATGGAGATGCGCTGAGCAAGAGTGGGGATGGAAAGGAGCTATTGGGATCAGTTGGGGATGAGGAGGAGACTCTGGGATTAGAGGCGGGTCCTGTCCTTTTCATCTTGGCTTGTTGCATATGGGTGTGAATGCTGTGCACAGCCGCTGGGGGTGCTGCCCCTGTCCTGCCGTGCCTCCTTTGGCTTTTGAGAGCCACAGCGGGTAATCAATGGTAAATCAAAATGATGGGGAATTTGCTCATTCTTCTCTTTATGTTTTCTGCCCCTGTCCCGGCGTGTTGCCATGGCACTCAAGACAAGGCGCTAAGTGCCATGGCAAGTCCTTGCGTACAGGGTATTCATGAAAATCTGTAATGCTCAATGTGCTGATCCTTCTTCTCATTTTCATTGTAGGCGGGTCCTGGCCTGCACAGCATGCACAGCGTACACAGCGTGGAGGCGCTGGAGGCGCTGACCACACCCAGGGTGAGGTTTGGAAAGGATGGGATCGGGGAGGTGCAGGCGGTGGCAGACCCGGACTCAGACGAGGAGGTGGCCACGGCAGGGGAGGGGACACACGAAAATGCTGAGGGGGGGGCACAAGGGGAAGGATCACATGGGAATGGTGACGGGGGCACATCAGGGGAGGCGGTGCATAGAAATGCGTTTGGGGAGGTAGCCAACAGTTCTGGGGGTAGAGGTGGAGCCAGTGGGTACCCAGGGGGGTTGCAGCAGGAAAGCACAAGCGGGGAGGAGGAGGGAGTGGTTGCACCGGTGCACCAGTCCTTTGCGCACGATGCAGCCTTGCACCAACAGCTGCCCCGGCTGGCCATCACCCCCCCTCCATCCCCCCTTCCGCCATCCCCCTTGCCCGCCGAGCCCCCCTACAACGACAAGATGCACGCCTGGGGACTGAGCAAGGAGATCTGCCGGGACTTGCTAAATCCAGGTGGGTATTTTATTTATGCACATTCGTGTTCTTGTTCTTATGTATGTCACCCACAAAGCACGTTTGGGCGCATATCCAAACGAGGGTTCGCCGCAAGGGGAGTAGACTGTGCGCCATTGGCCAAGCGCTAAAACACCTGTCTCAGCATATCGGGGACACGAGTCTGGATGAGCCTCTTGAAGAGCACGATGCAGTGACGCATGTCCCGATATGCTCAGACAGGTGTTTTTACCACTTGGCCAATGTTGCACAGTCTACTTCACTTGAGGGCCATGCTCACCCAAAGCTCAAGGGACCAAAGGGTTGTCTGCAAGTAAGTATTCCTTGGGGCTAGCCTATTATGCACAGGGACCATGGAGGTAGCTTAATATCAAGGGAGTTTCTATCTCTCTGGCTGTAGTGTGCTGGTGTGGCAGTACTAGGGGCATTGCGTACATGCAGTAGCTCTAAACCCTGAAGCCCTAAATCCCTGGACCCTACCCCACCACCTTTTGACAGGGAGCATGACCACCATCACGCTCGACCACCCCAGCTGTTAACCCTAAAACCAGTAAAATCCTGACTCCTACCCCACCACCTCCCTGCTGGAAACACCAAGGGCTACTCTCAAGGTTATGATGACCAGGAGCACTAATTCCATCCCTTTTTACTTATGCTAAACCCCGTGAAATCTTGTTCCCCAGGTTTCCATGACCCCTTTGACCCAGTGACCACCATCACGCTTGACCACCCCAGCTACCGCACCTTTGGGCGCAGCCTCATGAAGGGCAAGCTGTACACCCTAAACCGTGCAACCCTACCCCACCACTTTCCTACAGGGAACATCAAGCGCTGCTCTAAGCTTTTGATGTCCAAGGGCAGAGGACTAAACCCTTGAATTTTCTGCCATCCAGGTTTCCACGACCCCTTTGACCCAGTGACCACCATCACGCTTGACCACCCCAGCTACCGCATCTTTGGGCGCAGCCTCATGAAGGGCAAGCTGGACTGGATGCTGCTGCGGCGACTAGAGGTGCAGCGCCAGGTGGTGGGCAACCACGACTACCGCGCATCAGATCACAAATGGCTGGCGGTGGACGTGCGATTTGACTAGGCAGCTGATTTCGGGGGATGAATCAGGTATAGCGTCGGCATGGGGTGGCATTTTAGGCGCAGCCACATGAAGGGCTGGCTGGACTGGATGCTGGTGCTGCGGTGCAGCGGCGGTGGCGGGCAACCACGAATACCGCGCAAGTGAACAAGTTGCTGGCGGTGGGCGTGCGCTTTGACTGAGCAGTAGCGCTGGGGTCTTTTTCAATCAGATTTGGGATTGATCGCAGCGAGCAAGGATATGGCAATTTTTGGCAGGATGTGGGTTTTTTTGGGCTCAGCCTGTTGAAGAGCAAGCTGGATTCATTCCAGCAATTTAAGCTGCCAGTGGACGTGCGTTTGACTGTGGCATGAGTCAAACCGTGTGACTGAGTGCTTGCTACAGCTAAGGACATGTTTTTCGCAAGAAACAGATATTTTAGAGCAGTGCAAACAACCAGGGTGGAACTAGCATTATCCAAAAAGGGCTGCCCGGGCCTCTCACGGCGTATTGATGTGTTGAGTGGATGAAAAACTTCAGTCCGGTCATACTGTAAAGTCTGTCGCAAATTATACCAGGGCAAGTTGTGCATGCCGCGTATGTCGCAAGCATTGGGCCGTTGCAGCTGGCAGCGGTAGTAGTGGCTTGAAAACCCTAAACCCTAATCTAGCCAGCAGTTGCATCATGATTCAGGTCTGAGTATCTTCAGAGTGAACTTGAGGAGGCTTGAAACCTGGCAAGGGCACAGTCAGTCGGTAACGGTATTCAAATGTGGTGACACCACCACCCACTCACCCTCCAGCAAGTGGTGGCATGGCCGTGGAAGGGACCCACCACACTCCTATCCCACCTGCCCAGCAGCAGGTGATGCACTGCGCTGCCAGCGGACCGGGTCCACCGATATTAGCCTGCAATATCGAAAGATATCCGCGTGTTAAAATCGCGTGCCATCGTACCTCTAGTTGTCCGCACTTTCACGCATGCATGCATGCATTCGGTGCACTTTCATGCCAACACTGGCCAAGCACAGATATAGCACCCTGTGCAGACTGTAGATTGGGCTGGGCTGGAGGCACCAGTGTCAATAGCTCGTAGTACCCAAAACATACGTTAAATGGCATCGTCGCGACGGGTAATGGTACAGTTCATATCTGATAAAGATACGTACGGTGACGTAGATGGCAGCAGCTGCGACAAGAGCCGCTTGCGTTTACTTGGGTTCACCTGAAATACACCGACGTGCGTTCTGTTGGCTTCAACTGTCAACATTCCACGTCACTTGGGACCTTCGACGTCAGGTTTGTCAATGGAATGTTGTTGGCGCTACTGGGAAAGAACAACGATGCACGCGGGGCAATAAGGTCCTTGCACCCTTCGAGCAACTAGGTAGTCGCTTATATTGCAACTTGGAATGTCTACTTACAATCGGTTTTTGCCAGCTTGGTCAACAAGGCTACCTGCAAGGCTTGTTCAACGGCATGCATGTTGGGTGACAGACTATCTCGCTGACCTATTGGCTGCTCACCCAAGGGTCAGCCACCCGCATCTCCTCCGATAACCCATTGCTTACTGCTGCAGGCGTGTGGCAAGCCTGCCCTGCTTGGAACAGCGCATGCGCTTGTGACTCTTGGCGGGAACAGACACTCGCGATGACAGCTGTCTGTATACGTAAGGGACGTGCTTCTGAAGGACTTGTGTTAGGTGAGGGACCTTCTACTCCCTGGTGCGCACCTGAAACTGCACCTCCATTCGCCATGCATACCAGTGCTTGTCTGCGCCTAGGTGGACGTGTGACAGGTATGTGCAAGTAGGTTGCTGCATGCATGTCTGTGCCTAAGCCTTGTCCTAACCCGGTTAATTCATGGAATAGCAATAAAAATAAGGGGATTGTGCAGATGTACCTGACTTTGATCCTCTCATCGTTTTGCCCCCAGGCTTGCTGCTGTTGCTGGTGTGCCAAGCTCAGCTGGGTGCTGGAGAGGGGCTTGCTAGTACTAGCGGCACCGGGCGGCGGGTGCTTGCTGCCACAACTTCCTGCAAAACAGGAGGAGATGGCTGTGCAGAGTGCGCAAAGGTCCCTGAATATCTCGTCGACGGCCGCGGAAACATCTGTAGCATGTACGGCTTGCACTTGAGCGTCTACTGTCAGTGTAAAGGGTTTTGGCCAATGGATAGGTTACAATTACTTTAGAGTTCAAGTCCTACCACCCTTGCAAGTTCTGGTGAATCTGCTGTTGCACGAGGGTAAATCTGCTATCAGTCAATGGTCCAACATGTTCTGTACAGATAGTAATTGTTCGAAACTTACTAGGAAATGGTAATGGGACCGGCGTCCATTCAGCTTTGCTGTTGCATTCAATGGTTGGCAACCACCCTGACTACCCTGACAAGGTTTATAGCATATGCATTTCCCGGGGGGCTGACTTTTGTGCTGTCTGAACACGTGGTGCACCTGCTAAATCACCGACTTTATCCTCCATATGAGATCACCGACTCTGCATATATATGTGCACAGGTGCAAGTCCGGGTACACTCTGATCGGCAGTCGTGATATTGGAAACGACATGGATGGAATGTGGTCCAAGTGCTTCAGCTGCAGCAAGGACTTGCGGTGCCCCAGTGGAGCCTGCGTGCCAGGTGCGCTCCCTAATTAGGTGAATTAGAAATGTTTTTGAATCACTGAATATTCTGAACTGAATTATTTAATGTTCATTTAATAATTCAGTTCAGAATATTCAGGTCATCCACCGAGGAGTGATCACAACCTGCTGCTGTGGCATATATTACATTCATATTACTTAGGTGCTTTTCATAATGCTGTACCCGTGCTGGTGTGTGACATTGTCAAGATTGGTCAGCTCAACTTCCTAATAAATACCTCCGGGAATTATTTAAGAAAGGGTTCAAGCAACAAGGTGTTGCACTAGGGTAGTAACTGCCATGCACTTTCGTATCATAACCATTTTGCGTTAAGTTAATCAACTGCATATCAAGCAAGGGTAATTTCAGTGATGGCATCGTCTATGTCACCAGACCCTTAGGTTGCATCTCCTCCCTCGGTGCTGCACTGTCAAGCTCCTCGGAGCCCACTTATCACAGTACGGTAGCTGGAGACATGCCCTACATGCCTCGATGCTGATGCCTCCCACATGATCAGGTCTTGTACCTGCAGGAGACATTATGGACTGGAGGGCAATGTCCTGAGCTTCCTGTTCGCTCAACCCATTTTTCACTTGATCCTCCCTACTCGCCAGTTTAGCCATTGGCAGCCGCTGGAGTAGCACGTTATCTTTTTCTATTCCTTTTCAGGTCTTGGCTGCAGCCGATGCGCAGGTGGTGACATCCTCATGCAGCAGCTGGTCCTGGACACATTTGACTCCCACACCGGTACAGTTACATCAAAGGGACAGGTGCAGCTCTTTGTGCAGCCCAAACGCCTTAACTGTGCCACAGCCATTGACTACCTGGGGTGTGTCACATGCCATGCAGGTGAATGCATAGGAATGTAACCAATTGCAAGGTCTGCAGTAGGGAATATCCCCTCCTTGCACTTGGCAAAAACAGTATATTGTTGCACCATGGGCGGCCATAGTAGCATGCTGGTAAACTTGCCTGTGAAGCTGTTGCCAATGCTTTCAATGAGGCAACATGACCAGACATGGCCACATTGCTGTGCACTGCAGACCTTGCGCAGCTATCGATCCCATACCTGTGTACTACTACTGCTTGATTAGGTCTGATACACAAGCTTAGCCACATATCCACCTTTGTCCTTACTTGTGCGCCCTGCGCCCTCCACATTTCCAATTTGACCTCGTGTTGACAGGCGCGTCCCGGATATTGGAGGCATTCTTCTACAACGCCGATGCCAATTACATCGCCAATGTCACTGCCTATTCCACAGGTATCAGGCGGTGGATGTGGCATGATAAATATGGGAACGTTACACAAACGCCCGCAAAATACCAATATACCTCCAGGGCCTGCAGGCCATGGCCATTTGATCAATGATGTGCAGTAATGGTGGTCTCACACTAGGCTAGCTAGCTCTGTATGAAAGCTGCGTAGATTTATCTACCTACTCAGTAGTATAGTATCACTTTTTTGTATCAGAGCTTGTTGATATAGATCGTCACTGTGGTACCAGTGGAGGGCTAAGGGTCACCCACTGAATGGTGGCCATGAGTGCTAGGATGACAAGTGGTTGATATTTTTTATTGGGGTCGATAGTATGAGCCATACTTGCCTTACATCATGGTAATTGACGCTTGCCCAGGGTTCTCCTGCATGCCCTGCTCGTGGCTGGGCTGTAGCGCTGCTGCCTGCAAGGACAATGTTGGCTGCACCTCCTGCCCTGCTGGCAAGTACCTAGGGTATAGCCGAGACCCCAAGGTGCCCATCTCTGTACGCATCTGCGCCGCCCCATACAAGTCTACCAAGGCAAACTGCATGTGAGTGGTTACCATTGTACTGTATGTCAACCACGTGAATTCAACTCCTAAAACGCAAGCTTTATCTGTGGAATGAGGATTTGTTAGGGGATGTTTGCGTGGTGGAGATCAACTCCAGAAGTGATCCTACATTATTTTGTCATATTACGTATGTATACAAAAGAGCATTGCATCTGCTGGCAGGGTTGAGAATGACGTGCCCAGATTGCATTGCTTTTGATATTGAGCATCCAGAAGCTTACCTCCCTGTGCAGGCGGTTTGCCCCTAGTGGGGCATGTGCTCAGTGCGCCCAGGGATACATGCTATACCGGCCGGCGCCTACCGCTGGGTACCCCAAAGAGGGTGCACCAAACAGTTTGCCACTCAACCTGGCCAACACACAGTGCAGACACTGTGCAGAATATGGCAGGTAGGTGGTGCTTGGCCCAGGGCCAACTGCTGCAACAAGGTGGTTGGCCCATGGGCGCCTACAACTTGTTGAACAGTTTAATCCATGTGCACATCAGCAAGAGTGGACCTTTGAGAAACTGCTGGTCTTCTGTGAAGGCAATGTGCAATTATGGGATCACATCCAAACTTCATATTAAAGCTGGATATCCCGGTTTGACCAGTCGACTGACAAATAATTACATGAAGTCTTTCTGGGTTGGCCCTACCAAGCCTTCCTGCAAATTGCCAGGTTGATCTGTTCCCCAATTATTGTGTGATACTTTCACAGATGCGGCACTGGGTGCGACTCAGCCAAGGGGTGCACCTCCTGCCCCAAGAACTACCTGCGTGTACGCGATTTCAAGAGTGCCATGATAGGTTCCAAGGTGTGCCGCAGCTGCCAGGAGGTGCTGGGGTGCAAGGAGTGCAATGGTAAAACAGGCTGCACAGGCAATTGCCCAGGTAAGGCCCATCCTTCTAAACCATTTTGGGCTGCCGGTACATCATCTCATTGGGAAGGAAGTACATGCATCAATGGCACAATGATAATAATTGTCACAGGTGCCCAGCGGCATGACGACCACTCAAGGACACCTCGGCATGGCCGATCACTCAATGAATAACCGCAGCATGGCTTGATGATTTAACGGAATCCTTATGTGTACAGCAGGCCCTGCGGTATGGTCTCCCTGGCATTGACATATCACATATCGCCAGTGTCAAAATCCTATGTTACATCAGTAAAATCACTGCCACTCCTGCCTGGTGCACGCACACACACACACACACACACGCACACGCCTGGTGCTTTGCTTGCCTTACGGGAGCTGCCTGCCACTGCAGCTAGGTACAGCAGAACAGACATTGCAGTGCAGTTTGTTTAACTGATGAATCAATTATGACAATGTCCGTCCTTCTCCTCTCTTTTCTCGTGTTTTTTCTGGCTTGGCCTGTGCCTTGCCCCGGGTGCCCTTGTAACTTTGGCTCCGCAGGAAAATAAATAAATAAATAAATCAATGTCCACCCTTGTGCAGCCAACTCTTTTCCAGCCACTGCCGCCAAGACTGGCCAGGTCTACCCCTCACTGGCTGGCCTGAAGACATGCGCGCACTTTGGCAACAGCCTGTGTGCAGTCGCAAAGCCAGAGATTGGCTGCACCAAATGCAAGGCGGGTGGCAAGCTGTCCCCCTTCTACCCGCCCTATGCTTACATTGCAGATTATCAAAGCGTCTCCCGCATGTGCGTGACTCAGAACTGCCGCCGTGATGGCTGCGCCACGTGCGACTCCTAGGGCTGCCTCACGTGTCCCAAGGGGTCCTACATGGAGAGTGCACACTCCTGCACCACCTGCAGCAAATCGGTAAGTGGTGTTCCATGATACTTGCATTGAACATGCGCCAGCCTAGACTCAGCAGAGAAGTCCATATTCATCATCACCGATGACAGATGTGCAGATATGACGGATCAATTTAATCTATATATTTAATTGCCCTACCTACCTGCGCCTTGTGGATGTGCAGTTTGGGGCTGGCTGCTCCGCCTGCAACCCCAAAGCTGGCTGCACCTCCCCGTCACCCAAGGGCTTCTACAAGCTGAATCATTTGGTAATGGACACCTCTCATTACCTGGAGGACCACACGATTACCTACACAAATGGCACTGTCAGCCTGTACAAATGCCCCTCCAATTGTGCAAAGTGTGAGAACAACAAGGGGTGCACAGCCTGCAAGTCAGGGTATACCTATCAAGGGGGCTTGCGCGATTATGATGATTTCGGGGGGATTAAACATGGGAAATGCATTTCCGTGTCTAGTCTCAACTGCGCCAAGTCAAATGCCAAGGGGTGCACGTCATGCAAGAAGGGATATTTTGCAAAGAAGGTGTGTTTTATAGTTCATACATGTGGTGTATTTAGTGCCATGCATCCAAAGGGATACCAGCCATTCAGGGGCTGCAACCACCGCTTGTGTACTGCTGCAAAGTACCTCACTCCAATTGCCACCTGCTGTTTATATGTAAGCTTTGTGACACAGCCACGCCATGACGCACATGCCGAAAAATGGCTTTTCCGATACATATGTCACACCAACGAGGTGGCAATGGTAGCCAACCTAACTGCTGTATGGCTGTGTGCAGGAGCCGTACTACCAGGGCAGCATGAACGTGTGCGTGCAGTGCCCATCGGGCTGTGCCGGTGCCTGTGTGGCGGACAAGGGGTGCCGCAAGTGCAAGGTGAGCAGGGTTGTGGTGAACATCCATCACATATCCCTTGACCTTTGGCGCCGCGACGAAAACAATATCCCTTGTCTAACAGTGCTGCTGATAATTGCATGCACTGATCACGGTTTTAAGCACGTCAGGTGTTTCAAAGTCATTCCTCCCTAGGCCCTACTCTACCTATATCAGCCTAACTGTGAAAAGTAGAAACATCAGAAATAACACCATGCTTTCATGCTATTTTGGTCTTTCTTGTCCATGGAAGCAATGTGTCTATTTCACTGGTCTATATCTACAGTCGTTTTAAGCTGCGGGCAACCTATTTTCTGGTACTTAAAGGAAATCCATACTTTGCAAAATGCAACATTGTCAATGCAGATGTCAATGTTGAGTGTGGGGTTCCTGACAAATACTTTTTACAAAGCAGTTGGTCATATGCATACATCATGCAATGGTGATTGAAAGTGCACTTTGAAGTTGACCACTAGTACCTGATGGTGAACCTCTTGCTGCAGGCCGGCTACTACAGGTCAGATGACAATGCTTCCCCATGGCAGGTGGAGCAAGACAGCACCTACTCATCATGCGACATATGCCAAATTATAGATTCACCTCTTTCTCGTGCTGGCTACGAGAAGGTAGATGGTTGTCTCACGTGCTCCCAGGACGCTGGCTGCTCTTCATGCAAGCCAGGATACTATAAGTGAGTGTGGCCAGTGCTAATGGTGATGTTTCAGCAGTTGTCCAAGTCAAACATGTAGCGGGTTGTTCGTACTGCGTGCGCTCTTTTGCCTGGTGCTGGTGCCACCAAATTGGCGAACCCTTGCAGCGGATAGCATCCCTTGACAAGTTTGGAGACAGTTGCAATGTATGCACGGCAGGAAATTGGTGGCGTTGTCTGACAGGTTTCCTCTCCGAGGGTCTCTGAGAGGATGTATTTGTAGTGACTCACTGTGATCCTGTGTCACTTGATGTTGATATTTCAATCACAGCTGTCTTCTGTCAAAGACAGTAACATTCTCGGGACCACCATGACATGTATGTTCATTTCAGGTGGGCACCAGAATTTGGCGCCATGTCCACATCCTGCTATCCCTGCAACGACTCCCCTGAAGTGCCAACTACCACAAAGGCGGACTGCACGGCGCGCGGGTGTGTGAATGGCAAAGGCTGCAGCAAGTGCCCGGTGGGATATGTGCACATCCCCGCCACTGAGTATGAACCTCCAACCTGCACCAAGTGCAACGTGCTAGGCATGGGCTGCACCAACTGCGATGCTACCAAGGTACGTGGTTCTGACCATTGAACAACGCAGCAGCTTGCGACGTCAACAGAGCTTACATAGTTGATATGTGTAAACTGGTTGTTGGGTAAGCATCTCCCCATTAAAATGGCTTCTAGGTACCTTTTTGCAAATGAATAGCAACATCAAACATATTATATCTGTTGATGTAGCTGACGCCATCCATTGGGCTGTTTTACTAGTGCATCTGCTAAGACATGTATGGGTGAATCCCCAAGGCATGCCCAATTATTAGTACTGATAATATGCACAGAAATGCAGAATTTACCAAAGTATGGAGAGGATTAATACCACTCTGTGCTCGTCAGGGCTGCAAGACGTGCCCCAAGGGGTACTATAAGGAGTCAGTCACACCCACCACCTGCGTCCCCTGTCCCACCGGCTGCGCAGAGTGCGAGGATGGGCTGGGCTGCATCAGCTGCGCACCAAATTTCTTTGAAGTAGGTCGCGATGTTAACTGGGGTGGTAAATGGGATGGATACGAATACATCACGGGCTGCAACAGCTGCCCCCTGTACCTGGGCTGCCAGGGCTGCCACGCCACCAAGGGCTGCATTGCGTGCGGTCCAGGTGAGAAGAAAGTTTCTGCAGGATTCCAAGATAATGAAAATATGATGATGTGCGTGGCTGCATAGCGCCCGGATAAAGCTTCCAACGGTGGTAGCCCTTGCCACATGAAAATTAGTTAAGAGCTCCTTCACCCGCAGATGTGGATGCAATAGGTATGCGCACCCCTGTTTGATTTTTTGGTTCTCACGTTTTGCTGCAAATATATGTACGCAAAGTAGGGCTTGCTATGCTTAATGAACATATGAGGTTGGCAATCCCCCTCAGGGTTTGTCTGGGCCACTTTATTATAATCAGAGGTAGTGGCACTGAAGATAGTGGTAAATTTCTGGTCAAAGTGATTTCCTATTGCAACGCAAAGTCTTGTTTGCACCACATTCCACATTCAAGGGCTTTCAAACTTTACCTGCCATGCATGGCGCTGTGCATACTACCACCATCACTCACCGTTCTGTTTAATGGTGAAATATTCAGCCCCTTTATGCTGTCAATCAGCATGCCAAGGCACACTGGACACACGCCCCACTTGTTGCAAGCATTGGATTATGCAGCAATAGTGGGGCTTTTAACCCTAAACTCGCTAGCTGACATAGCGGCTACCACCAGCAATTTGAAGTCTGAGGTTTCTTCTTTACAAATTCAGTCGAAGATCTCTGTGACGTGAGGTATTCAACACCACCAGCCTTCTTTTCAGCAGTCAAGTCAGAGCACTAAACCCTATAAACCCTAAGCCCCCTCCCGCCCACCACCACCAACGTCATCACATCACCCTCCTGCCCAGAAGCAGGTGGTGCACTGCGCTGTATTTCTGGCAGTGGGCAACAGCTATCAGCCTCCAGTGTCAACAGACTTCGTGACACTGCGAGCCCAGCTGTCCGCACAGTCCGCACCCAAATGCATGCATACGGTGCAATCCAAGGCAAAGTTGGGAAGCCCCCTGTGCACACTGTATATTGGGTTTATCCTGCGACGCCAGTGTGAATAGCTCGCAGTACCGAAAACTTGCGTTGGATGGGATCGTCAACGATTTGGTACGAACCGTATCTGTGACGAGATATGCTGTAGGTGACGTTCACGTAGTCGTTTAACAAGGAGCCACTCCCCGCGGGATCCTGTTTACTTGGGTTCTCCTGTTCCAGGAGACATATCGACGTGCGCGTCGCTGTGGCTATAAACTCCCGGTAAGTCAGGTTTGTTATTGGAATGCTGTTGGCGCCACCACTGGAAAAGAAGAACGGTGCACGCGGGGCAACGGGGTGCACCTTCGAACAACTAGGTATCTGCTTCTATGGCAACATAGTATGCCTTCTTCTATTTAGTTATGGTTGTAGTCTCCTTGTTGAAAGGCTAACCTGTAATTGCTTGTTCAACGGCATGCATGCGGTTGGGTGACAGGCTTCTCGTGGATCCGGAACTGACTGCTCACACTTGGAACAGCGCATGCGTTTGTGACTCTTGGCGGGAACAGGCAATCGCCATGACAGCTGTCTGTATACGTAAGGGACGTGCTTCTGAAGGACTTGTGTTAGGTGAGAGACCTTCTACTTCCTTGTGCGCATCTAAAACTGCACGACCAATCGCAATGCACACCAGTGCTTGTCTGCGCCTAGGTGGACGTGTGGCAGGTGTGTGCAACTATGTTATCTGTGCCTAAGCCTTGTCCTAATGTTAGGTGTGTTGGGAAACTTCTTCCTTGCTCTTTCCGCCGGTTATTTCATGCAATTGTTAGTTAGTTAGTTAATTACATGCAAGCCAGCAAAATAGCCAGATTAGCAGTCAGTCTTGCACATGCGGCGCCACGCAGCTCTTTCCTGGCACTGTTTGAACCATCTATTGATCCCACGCGACTTGAGGTCCTGCTGGAGAAGGTCAGCCCACGTGGCCCTAGGCTTACCTACCCCCTTTGCCCCCTCTACCCTACCAAACACCATACATTTAGGAATTCATGCAATAGCAATAAACATAAGGGGATTGCGCAGATGTATCTGACTTTGATCCTCTCCTCGTTTTGCCCCAAGGCTTGCTGTTTCTCCTGGCGGTGTGCCAAGTGCAGCTGGGTGCTGGAGAGTGGCTTGATAGTACTAATGGTACCGGGCGGCGGGTGCTTGCTGCTACCACCTCCTGCAAGGCAGGAGGAGCTGGCTGTGCACAGTGCGTGGAACTACACAGCACCTGCAGCAAGTAAGGCTTGCCTTTGAGGCCTTGTACTGAAACACTGGTGTGTGTGTAGATCTTGCCATGTTTCTACCTCGAGGCTCGCTCCCTCCGTGATCATGATCTCTGAAGCCTTACTATGCTGATCATGATTTCTGAAGCCTTACTGATGCAATCCTCCATGCACGCAGGTGTAAGTCCGGGTACACCCTAATCGGCGTTCAAGAGTGGTCCAAGTGCTTCAGCTGCAAGGACTTGCGCTGCCCCAATGGTGCCTGTGTGCCAGGTGTGTGTCCTAACCCTACCTAGGTAAATGACTGAAGAGTAACTCCCAGTACTGTACCTTGGCCTACAACTTATTGCTTCAAAACGTTTCCGTGTCCCCCTCACCTGATGACTCACCCCCACTGGGATGGAACCGCGGCTGGGATTAGCTCCTGAGATAAGCACAGTGGTAGCTGTGGAGCCATTGTGCAATAGGTGCAAGCAAATGGCCTTCAGAGGGCCGCTCTAGTAATCCGCCTTCGTAAGTTCCCTTCCCTTCGTCATTTTTAGTGGCTGACATGGCCCGATGCTGATGCGTCCATCACGTCTTGTAAATGGTAGGAGACATAGTGGACAGTATGCATAGCCCTGGGCCTCCCCTCCACTCAATTTTATCCATTGTGACTGCTCAAGAATTCGGCAGGGCATCTATTACTCTTCATTTTCTTTCCCAGGTCTCGGCTGCAGCCGATGTGCAGGCGGGGACATCCTCATGCAGGAGCTGGTCGTCGACTCCTACCAATCAGACTCTGGGGCAGGTTCAGACAATGCAAAGGTGCAGCGCTGCGTGCCGCCAAAGGCCCTGGGATGCGCCACAGCCGTTGACTACCTGGGCTGCACCACATGCCCTGCAGGTGAGTACCAAGAAATGCAATCAGTTCTGCAGTAGCGGATACGTTTTGAACCCTGATACGTTGAACTTGGACCTGATTGTGAACTTTGTTGCAGGCACATCCCAAATCCTGGAGGCATTTTACTACAACGTCAATGACGTGCAGTCGGAGATTGCTGCTTTCAGTTCCTCCAACGGCATGCAAGGGACCACCACCTACTCAACAGGTACTAAACGGTGGAAAGAAATTTTGCACAAATTTTGTGCCGTATAAGCTACACAAACGCTGCTGGCAATTGGGTCACACAAATGGCGGCTTTAGCCATGTTTGCGGTAAAGTAATTTTATAACAGCAAAAACACAAAATGCAACAACAAAAATCTAAATACCAATTAAGGTATCAATTCAGTTGCATTGATAGTTGCAAGCTAGCTCTGTATGAAGAGCTTGTTGACACAGCTGCAGGTGTAGATGTAGTGGGATCCAAGCTAAATAGCTGTCGCCGTCATGCTACTGTGGTGAAGGCAACGCAGGATGCATTTGACTTTCACATCTATTGACAGGTGTCATTGTGGATGGCAGATGTGCAAAGCTGAGTGGTTGAAAATTACCTTATTCAAACACACGCGCAGGGTATTCCTGCGTGCCCTGCTCCAAGCTGGGCTGCAGCGCTGATGCCTGCAAGGACACGGTTGGCTGCACCTCCTGCCCTGCTGGCAAATACCTAGGTTTTAGCCCAGTCCCTCAGGTGCCCATCTCCACACGCACCTGCGTTGCCTTGCCCAGCTCTACCAAGGCCAATTGCAAGTAAGTGCATAGCACATGCGCAGCAACACATGGTATACTAAAGTTTGTCATCAAGAGTCAAATGTGGCAAAGCAAGAGTAAAGCTAAGTTTGGTGGTTGAGCTGTTGTGCATGCATTCAGTCTTTTACTTGGGTGCCCTGGTGCTAGCCAGTGGCCCCTTCACTCAGCCTCTGTGTGTTCCCTTTCTTCCCTTTTCTTTTTTTCGTTTTCTTTCCTTCTTCATTTGAACGCACCGGAGTCATCTGCAGCGACCTGAATCCAATACTGAATTGCTTGAAACCTTGCTGTGCAGGCGCGTTGGCGCCAGTGGAATATGTGCTGAGTGCGCTCAGGGCTACATGCTGCACCGGCCACTGCCTAGCACGACAGGCATTATCTTGGAAGGTGCAGCGTACAGCCTGCCTCTCAATCTTGCCAACACACAGTGCAGGAGCTGCGCATCTTATGGCAGGTAGGTGGGACTCTTTGAGGACCTGCTAGCGGCAACAAGGTGGCTACAGGCAGCGCAACCAGGTTACTGTACTGGTTGGTTTGGCATATCAACCACTACAGTAGCCTGGCAGAATGACCCCAAACCATAAACCCAGACCCTAAATCCTAAACCCCAAACAAAGGTGGCTACAGCAGGAGGACTGGAATATATCAGCACCTCCTGGCTACAGCCAGCTCAACCCACATCAATGGCTGCGCCATCCCATCCCATCCCATGCCAATCACGTGGCCACGTTACAAGTACTTGGCTTACTTCCTTGTTTTGGTCCCTACAGGTGCCCCACCGGGTGCGACTCAGCCAAGGGTTGCACCTCCTGTCCCAAGAACTTCCTGCTGCTGCCCAACCGCAACACTACCCTGGGGTCGAAGGTGTGCCGCAGCTGCCAGGAGGTGCTGGGGTGCAAGGAATGCAGTGAGAAAACTGGCTGCACAGGCAATTGCCCAGGTGAGAAGCTAGGGTTTGCATCCAAGGAGTAGGGACAGTGGGGACGAAGGTAATCATCACTTGGCACAGTGTGGTGTCAGAATCCTTCAAGGACTGCAACTTCACCGCTGCGTCATCAGTGCAATGGATATCTCAGCATAGGCCCATGGCCCATATGTACATAAAGACCATATATGGAACCTTATCATGATCACAGCTCATATGAAACAATATGGGATCATGTCACAGCTAGGCCTATGTGGCAGATGTGGATTATCCGAATGATTTGCTATGCCCCATGTGATTTACCCAATGTGGCGCGGTGTTTAAGGGCCATATGTTCCCTTTTTTTCATTTGTTTTGCACTGCCACTGTTGTCTGCGACACACAAAAGCTTTCGTAGTCCCTTGCCCGCCAGTCCACATAAGAGCTGCCTCTCTACTGCATACCTTACAGCTACTGCATACCCAAGAACATGCATTGCAGGTGCAGATTAGCTGCATAAGTCTGTGACAATGTCCACCTTTCTGCAGCCAACTCTTTTCCAGCCACTGCCGCCAAGACTGGCCAGGTCTACCCCTCACTGTCTGGCCTGAAGACGTGCGCGCACTTTGGCAACAGCCTGTGTGCAGTCGCCAAGCCAGAGATTGGCTGCACCAAATGCAAGGCGGGTGTGATGGGTGGCATGCTGGCCGCCTACACCCAGTCCACCCCCTTCACCATTAAGTATCACACCGCCTCCAAGTACATGTGCGTGAGATGCCAGGGCTGCGCGACGTGCTACTCCCAGGGCTGTCTCACGTGCCCCAAGGGCTCCTACATGCAGAATGAAACATGGCCTGACGGCCGGCTGCAAAAGTATTGCACCATCTGCAGTCAATCGGTGAGTGGTTATTATAAGTTGGTGCGTGGGCATGAAAACAGGAACTGGGGGCCATTAGGGCCATCCATGATGATCTATAACCCTTGTGTTGCACATCCCTTTCTGATGATACATGTCTAACCACGAGCAAATATTTAGAAGCCTTAGGCATTTAATCTCGTGCCATTAAAGATATTTGTTATCATGCTTATAAATATCCAATTGACAACTGCAGTGGGCGTGCCGCTGCCTAGCATAATTGCACCATTGCCGCTGATACGATTTATTCTTTGTTAGTTTTCCTACTTTTGTATCTGTTCTGTACTAAAAACAACAACACACCTACCCGTTGGATGTGCGCAAGTGCAGTTTGGCACTGGTTGCTCCGCCTGCAATGCCAAGGCTGGCTGCACCTCCCCACCACCCAAGGGATATTACAAGGTGAAAGATGACAGTTTGGCTGTCAACCTGTACAAGTGCCCAACTGGTTGTGCAAAGTGTGCGGACAACATGGGGTGCACAGCCTGCAAACCAGGGTTTGTCTACCAAGGGGGCAACTACAATGAATATGGTGCTGCAGCTGGGGTCTGTATTCCCGTCTCCAGCCTCAATTGCGCCAAGTCAGATGCCAAGGGGTGCACGTCATGCAAGAAAGGCTACTTTGCAAAGAAGGTGCGTTGGAGGGCATACCTGGAATGCCAGGCATCCTTACTTGTAAATCAGCCATTAAAGAACCTTGTGTACATCAGAGTCTGACGTTATTCCATGGCAAGGTGGCTGCCTGAATGGCTGGTTTTTCATGGCCACCAGGGCATTATTCTGGTGGACCCACTACCTATGCACCTGTGTGTATACCAAATATGAAGTCATTTTGCGCTAATTTGCCAACTGCGGCACCTCTTGTAGGAGGGGTTTATGAAGCCGCCAGTGCTGCAAACTCAAATGATTGAAGGCAGATTATATAAAAAATACAGGTCAGCATGTGAGACAACAAGGTGCTCTTGCCGGGCTGCAAGGCTGACTGCTGCGTTTGTGTGCGTGTGCAGGAGCCGTACTACAAGGGGAGCATCAACGTGTGCATGCAGTGCCCCGCCAGCTGCGCCAGTGCTTGTGTGGCTAACAAGGGGTGCCTCAAGTGCAAGGTAGATACCATGGTCATTCACGTTGCCCTTATTTGATTGTGACAATGTTGATCAGGATCGCTGCCGTGCATGACTCTGCGCAGTGTCACTCAGGATGCACACATTGTAGGGTTTGGTTTATTATCAGCATGGGCCTTAGTGTATTGAGTTTAATGACAAATGCCCAAGATCTCAGCATGGGGAAATGAACCTGATTTATGGGCAAAATCCACGTGTGATCACGAATCTCTACCGCTGTAGTTGCGCATATCAAATGGCGCTGCTGGCACACTGCAGTATGAACAGCACTACCCAACCAACACTCAGCCTCATGCTTCCAGGCTGGTTACTTTAAATCAGACGAAAATAGTACGCCATGGCAGCTGGACCCAGACAGCACCTACTCAACATGCGCTGCATGCAACATCCCAGAGGACGTCTTTTCGAATTTCCCCAATGGCTACCAGAAGAAAGATGGTTGTCACGCTTGCACCGACCCTTCAAGCTGCTCTTCCTGCAAGCCAGGATACTACAAGTGTGTGCGGCCAGTGCTCGCCCTGGTATTTTAACCACGTAGCCAGGGGGTGGGAGAAAATTTATTTTAGACACCATCCTAAAATTGTTTGGACCCCCAGACATTTGACCCACCCACCCCCCATTTTATTGTATTTTTAAATTTAAAGGTCTGATTTGAACACTAGGAAGGGCGCTGATGCTCTCTGGACCAGCCAAATTTATGAATGGCACCTTCTGTATTTTTAAAATTAGAATTACTGATAATAACCTAAATTAAATTGAATTTACTTTCTTGATTATATACTGGATTAATACCATTAAATGTAATGAAATAATAAAATAAATCTTAACATTATTACAAAGAATTTATATGCCCAGGGATATGTGGACCACAGCCATGTTTAGGTTGCAGCAATACCAATCTAAGTGTGTGCAAATGACACCTTAGACCATGTGTGAGCTTGTACCATGCAGCAAACCCGTCAAATACCTCCTCAAGAAAAATATCAGGACTTTTTAAATTTCCTACTGAAATTTATTTCAAGGCCTGAACCCCCCACCCCCACCCCCACCCCAAAATATTGTCGTATTTTTTTATGGCGTTTTCATGGCAGCTAGAGGGGCCCAAGTTGTCCTCAAATGTGCATGCAAATCTGTCAACTCCACGATTGTGTCAAAAGTTGCAGATACTCCCACCCCCTGATGTAGCTACAATTTTACATTAGCTTGTGTGCTTCGGGGGTTATTCACCGACAGTCAAGTGGCGTTTGGTGCAAATGGTGGCAAACGTCATGTTGTGCTGTCTTTTGCTACATGGTGCTGCCAAGTTCCAATTGGATATTCAATGCAGCTGGCTTGGCTATTCTCGAATTTCCAGACGTGACATCATTTTTTTGTATGAGCGCAACTGCAGGTGGGAATGTGATGATGGCGCCATGGTTATTTGCCTGCCCTGCAATGCCTCCCCTGATGCGCCAACCACCACAGCGGCAGACTGCACGGCGCATGGGTGTGTGGATGGCAAGGGCTGCAGCAGGTGCCCGGTGGGATACGTGCACTTCCCCGCCAATGCTGACTCCGGCAAGTGTGACCCCCCAGTCTGCACCAAATGTTCTGTGCTAGGAATGGGCTGCACCGACTGTGATGCTAGCAAGGTAAGTGGATGTGGCCATTTGAATGCCACAGTGGTGGCGCAGTGCGACATTTAGGTGAACATATGGGAAGAAAGTGTTGGTAGGGTACCTACGTCTATCTGAAAGAGAAACCCGCTGAATGCTATAGCTATAACTAGGCAGTATTTTAACGTGTGCTGCTGCAAAAAACAATGTGTATGCATGCATGCCATGGACAACCTGTTAGGCCCAGGAGATGCATGGCAATGGTTTCAGCAACGCCATGCAAATAGTAACATTGGTTCTGTGTCTGTCAGGGCTGCAAGATCTGCCCCAAGGGATACTACAAGATGCCAGGCACTCCCACCACTTGTGCCCCCATGCCCCACCGGCTGCCAAAAGTGCGTGGATGGCAAGGGCTGCACCAGCTGTGCACTAAATTTCTTTCCATCAGAGGGCTTTGATGGCAAGAACAACGAGGTGACTCAGTGCAACAGCTGCCCCCTGTACCTGGGCTGCCAGGGCTGCCACCCCACCAAGGGATGCCTTACGTGCGCTCCCGGTGAAAAGCTAGCAAGCGCAGGGTCTAGCTTTCCAGGACCACCCAAGCTGATGAGATGCGTAGTGGCGTAGCTGGTGGGCAGCGTTGCCCGGGCACACAATGATGGTTGAGCTGCATGCTCAAGGGCGGTCCAACGAATCACCCTTGTGGGCAGATTGGTCAATTGGGTTATAGTTTTCCGTGCCCCTTTATGTACACATTGAACATTTCGGTTGCTCAGTAACAGTATTTTGGTGTGATTTTACTGCCAGTGTCTGGCAGAAGAGAGTGCTTACCGATTGAATCCGTCATTATTCTGCCAAAATTTGATGGGATTCCTTTAAACACCGTTGGCAAGCTGTTTCACTGGCCAAGTCTGAGACCACTTGTACCACCCTCACTTTCCTCCTCCCTACTGGGGATGGGCAACAAAACTCCTCGGTGGCTGTGCTTTACAGCCGCGCAGGGACTTGCGCAACAGTCACTGCCACCACTGCTTCCTTATATAGTATACCTAAAAGCTACGCAAAGTGCCTCATTTTCGTATCTTTCTTTATTTGCTGTAACTTGAAGGTTCCTCAGGCACTAGATAATTTTTTCAACGAGGAAGTAAGGGAACGCCCACACTGGGGTGACAAGCCAAGTACAATGCACTGCATGGGGTGTGGGGTGTGTTCCACCTGCAGCCATTGCCAGACACCAAAACAGCGTTAGCGTGGCACTGCCACATATGATATCTTAATTAAAACATGATGTAATCAAATGCTCTCAAGGCAGCCTGATGTACGCCTGGATTATTGGATTCCCAGACAGACTCTCCGTTCTCCGGCCACATTGATTGCTCAATGATTCTCCTGGGACAAATCTAGTTGGGGACTGCTATGTCACTATGCAGTCATGGTCAGGTAGCGCATTGCCAAGCATATGGCATTAAAGCCTTGAAGTTTGAAAAGCCTCCATACATGTAATTAGTCCTTCCACAGAAAACAGTTGGATATAGAAAATCATCAGAAGTCCATTCAACCTCAAGGAGAATGAAAACATGGCAAGTACAACAATGATTCACAGTCTCAATGGCAATGCGCCGCAACTCAATTTCCTGGTGCACACAATGGCACAATTATCCCAGGACTGTGCCATTTCACGCTTGAAGCAGAACAGATCCCCAATCGTACACTGGCAACACACCAACTGTGCCACCTAAGTCCCTCCATGTCCTGCCCCCACCTACACCTCACACCGTGCCACCAAGTCCCTGCCAAACACCTCTTCCTCCCTCATCAACCTCTTCTGCTACACGTCACTTATGCCCATGCCATACACCCTGCTGTCCTCCCCTCCCTCCCCTCCTACACATCGCTTATGTCCCTGCAATACATGCACACCCTGCCCTCCCTCCATCTCCTCCCCTCCTCCACGCAGTTAATCATTTTCCAACCACCCTGCCCACCCTCCCCTCCTACACGTCGCTAATGTCCCTGCCAAACACCTTTCACCTCCCCTCCTACACGTCGCTTATGTCCCTGCCAAACACCTTGCTCTTGAACCAGTCCCTTGACACCAGGTACTTGTTCTTTGCGCTGATCTGCATGTAGGTCTCAATGCCCTTCCAGGAGAAGCCGGCGGCCCAGCCGGTGAACACGCCAGGGGGGCGGTCGCCCATGGCAACCTGGGAAACGGGGAGAGGAAAAGTAAATGCAGTTGTCGTCTTTCACAAAGGGATAATAAAGGAGGTCTTTACCCTCGTAAAAGGTATAGAAGGGCGCTTGTGAGACGCGTGAGAAATGGCGCCAATGCAACAATACAAGGCTGGTGGCGATGGCTGCAAAATTTTTCTAGTAATGTATTCACCCACCTGAATGACTGCCTTGTCCGCGCCAATGTACGCAAAGCTGCCCATGTGGTTGTATTGGAAGGGCTTGGCTTCGGGGGGGATGCCTGGGAAGGTGGGGGTAGGGTTTGGTTAGGGATTGGCTAGGGTTGTACTTCAGGGGCTTGGCCTCGGGGGGAATGCCCGGATGGGGTCGAACACACACATGCATCCCCACCCTCATCTACCGTCACCCCCACTCGCCCTTTGCATGCTCCACACTGCCCATATGATGCTTGTTGCACACCACACACACATATCCCCAAATCCACACCCACACACAAAACCCCCCACCCCCCACTCGCCCTTTGCGTACTCCTCACTGCCTACGTGGTGCTTGAATAGCCTGGCCAGGAACATGCCCTCTCCCCCTCCCCCACCACACCACACACAATGCCACCCCCCCCACAAAGCTCTCATACTTTTACCATTACTTGTCAAATTAAATATATACGTTTTTTATAGCAAGATTTATTTTCTGACTAGAATGCCACCCCTCACCCTTTGCATACTCCTCGCTGCCCACATGGTGCTTGTTGAACAGCCTGGCAAGGTACCTGCCCTCCTGGTTGGCAACCTGGGCAGTGGCAGGCAGCGAGCGTAGGGTTTTGTCTAGGGTCGCAAGCTGCGCCTTGAACTGCTCAAAGGTCAGCTCGCCACGCTCCGCCACCTGGCAGGCAGGGGAGGGGATGGGTTAAGAGTCTGGGGTAACCGAGTTAGGACAAGAGGGGTTTGCAAGCTGCGCCTTGATACTGGGAGCACATGTGACCACATGTGGATATAGTATGGCAGCAGCAACTTGAGGAGGAATTCTGGTTCAAAGTACATTGGCCAATTTCAGCTCCTTTAATTCACCCATGCTACCCCATCACCGGCAAATCAACCACACGCACCACCACCACACGCATCCAGGTTTTCACCGCCACACTGCTTCACCATAGCTGCGTCCTGCTGCCAAATGAGGACTGCGAGTCTATGGTTTAGGGTTTCAGGAAGGTGTAGGGTTTGTTATTTTGGGGTTATGGTTTCACCGCCACACCTGCTTCACCAGCGCTGCGTCTTGCTGCTCGGTGATTGCTGCTGTGTGCACCTGGCGCGCATTGTCAGGGGCAGCGGGGGAGGAGGGGGAGGAACCTGCGAGGTGAAGGGGACGCATGGGTTGGTCATATGACACGCAAGGCAGGAGGGGGACTGGCATGCATGTATGTTTCCAAGAAAATTGAACCAGGCAATATGGAAAGAAAGTAAGGCCACCATGGGCTAGTGCGCACGTCTATGGGTGCATTGGTGAGGCAGTAGAGGTTTGCTCGAGGAACTAGAATTGGCTTGGTATTGGTGCATCCACCCACAATTAAGCATATTTACCACAGCCCACACCCCCTGCATATGCCGTGTGCGCAACAATCAACATAAGCGCAGGCCCTGCACCCTGCACCCTGTCGCCCCCCACACACCTGTGAGTTTGGACCACAGCCCGCCCCCCTGCGCTGACGCTGTGTTCACGATGTTTGACAGGAAGGTGGACACGTAGTCCTCGCTGCAAGGGAAGCGCTTCTCATACTCGTACAGCTGGGGGTACTTCTCCTTGGCCTAGAGGGTAAGCGGGTGGATGGGGGTTAGTTGAACATGGTTAGTTGAACATGGTTAGTTGAACAAAGCTAAAAAAATTCATCAGGGCAAAAACACGCGTATTTCACCCCCTGGTAAACTTTTGTTCTTTTTTCTGGATGAATGAATTTTGCAAATCTTGTAAAAATTAATAATATGACTAGATAAAGTATTTATGAAATTGACCTGAAAATAGAAACCAATTTCCTATTTTCAAGAAATTTAAAATTGGAATCTTAATTTCAATTTTAAAAACATTCTTTACAATATTTACAAAATCAAGGATTCATTGTTTTCCTGGCCGGGAAAGCAAGCCTCCATGCATTGGAAGGATACCCACCTTTCCCATGAGCACCCTTATCTCCTTGCACGACAGCACCCCATTGCCATCGGTGTCCCCATCCAGGAACAGCTGCTGGGCATGCTCAAGCACCTTCTCCTGCTCAATGGTGGCTGCATCCCCTAGCGCGTAGATGCTGCCGCCGCTCCCCTTGACCCGCAAATAGCCGTCGGTCTTCAGGCTGCGCATGTGCAGCTGGGCGCCTGCGCAGACGGGGGTTTCAGCCTTAGAAATTTCAGTCGGGTTTCTAAGGTTTTCAATGGGGTTTGGTAGGGTTGGCAAGGTGTGTTGGCGTTTTTGGCAGGGCTTGGTAGGTCTTGCTAGACATTTTGGCAGGGTTCTGTGTTGTTAGGGCTTAAGCAGGGGTTTGGCAGGTATCCCCTGCTAAATGCTGCCAGTTTATATGTATAACGTGAGAATCATATCACAATTGATACACAGAGAATCAATTGTGATATGATTCTCACGTTATACATATAAACTGCGGTGAAGGCAATTATACCCATCACAGCTCGGATGGCTGTGCAATTCCACCTAGGTCTCTTCTGCAATCGCTTACTGTAGCATAATAGCTAGGGTTTGCTAAGACCCCTCCTCGTGTATAGAAAACCCCCCCCGTATCAGATGGCCACCATGTCCACCAACCCATGCCCCCCCCCACCGCTCCTCGCCTTCCGGCAGCTTGGCCGCCAGCTTCGTTAGGGTTCAAGGTTAAGGGTTTAGAGTTGAGGGTTTTGGACCCGTCTCCACCTCACCTTCCGGCAGCTTGGACGCCAGCTTTGTAATGAGCGGGTGCATCTTGATGCCTGTGGCCCACACGCATGTCCCGTAGGGCACCCGCTCCTCCACGTTCTGTGCATTGAGCATCACCAGGCACTCGGGGTCCACGCGCTGCACCTGCAAGGGGAGCAGGGGGCTAAGGTTGGAACATTTGGTGCCTGGACTGTGGGGGTATAGGGGTCTACGCACAGGACCTGGAGAAATATCACTGGAGTACTGTTACTGTTAGGGCGGTATATCCTGAGGTGAATGAAATAGACATTATTCTAGGCGGAGGGGAGGAGGGGAGAGGAAGACGAAGGGCGCCGCACTTGAAAGCCCTGCCCGCCCCCTCCACACAAATCGATGCCACCCACCCCCATGCACCCTCCTAATAAGCAACACGTCAATACCCTTAATTAGTTTTTAATTACTCCACCTCAGACTGGCTGATCTGGCGATCATGCATGGACATAACACACAACCGCATGTGGACCCCCAACACCCACACTCCACCCCCCCCCCACCACCTCACCCTCCTGTTGAGCAGCAGGTCAATCCCCGCTCGTCCAAACTGCTCCGCCGCATACTGGCTGATCTGGCGGTCATACATGGACAGCACGTGGTCGAGCATGTCAACCACCTTGATGCGCACATACTTCTGCAGTGAAGGGGGGAGGTGTATGGTGAGCAACCAGGGGAGGAAAGGAGGCAAGAGCGTTGGAGAGCCGACCGCCAGCTGTCATTCGTGCATGGGGAAGTTTACAGCGAGGGGTGGATGCGTGCATGGTAAGAGGGAGCAAAGGAGGGGGTGTGTAAGGAACAAGGGAGGAAAGGGGATTAAATGAAGGTGACATAGGTAGGGTTAGGGTTTTAGAGTCAAAGGTTTTACCTTGAGGTTTGGGAACATTGCCTTGAGGTCCTCCGTGACCAGGTCGTAGATTTCGGCAGCAGTCTCCACACCGGTGGGACCACCGCCAACCTGAAGATGTGAGGGGAGGCAGAGGAGGGAGGTTGAAACAGGTGGGGAAAAACGCACTACAGTCCATTTAACTTGGTTTTGGCACCCGCCATCCCCCAGCTCTACACACACGCATGCAATGCTCTGATCTTCAAGCACAGCACGGATCCCCATGACCCACAAATTAATCTCAACAGCGAACTATCACAGCAGTTCCTTTCCCGCCAAATGAGTGGATGGAGAAACTTCACACCACCATACGGTGTCCCAGCCCAGACAGTAATTTTAACCAAAATATAGGCTATTTTCAGGAGGACTTTGATATATCACGATATATTAAAGTCCTGCTATTTCCTTAGATTTACAGGAACCCCTCCACCACCCCCACCCCTCCACTTACCACCACAAATGTGAGCAGGCGCTCCTTCTCCGCCACCGATGTTGATGGCAGGTTTGCAAGCTCAAAGGACTCGGTGATGCGCTGTCGCAGGGCGCGCGCGTGGTCCGCCTCCTTGAGGAAGTACGCGTTGTCCTCCACCCCGGGGATGCCAAAGGTGTTGTTGATGGAACCAACCTGAAGAGGGAGGGAGAGCAATTCACTTTACAATCAAATCCAGTCGACTTCAGTGATGTCCATATATATACCTATGTTGTACTTGATAATCCAATCCACACAATTATGAATGGAATTATCGGCACATCCCTCTGCGACGATACCACATCTCCATGCTGCTCTTGGTAGCAAATGGGCAGAGGACCCAGGTTGGGTGGTGCCCTAGAGTCCTGCTGCGTGTTCAGGGTTTGAAAAGCATCGTGCAGGGTTAGAAAGCAGGATTCTCACCGACCATCACCATCACCATCAGGTAAGGATCTAGGATTTTAGGGTTTAGGGTCCTCACCGACACCACCAGCATATCGTACGGCAGCTCAAACTGCTGCTCCTGGTGCATGTTGCGGAAAGGCTTGGTGTACTTGCACTGCACAACCTTGCGCACAGGGTCGACATCCACGCACTCGGCCTCGTAGTACTGGGCCTGCAGGGGGTGAGGTGGTGAGGGGGTAGAGGGGGGAGGATATGCAGTTGTAGTGCTGCAAGTAATATGCAATGTAGACATATATGCTGGTGAGGTTATACGGTGGATGTGAGAGAACCAGCGGAGAGGCATTAAGGTTCCACCACCCTCCCCTTCCCCCGCGTCATTACATCACCCCCTCACAACACCCCCTTGCTCACCTTCCCCTTGACAATATGGCGCACCGCCTCCACGATTGACCTGGGCTCCACAGTGCCCGTCACCGCCCCGGGGAGCAGGGGGGTGTACAGGAAGTAGTTGCGGGGGGAGACAACGGCAATGTCGTAGCGTGCGGTGCGGCCTGCATGGGAGGATTTAGAGGTCAGAGGGGGTGGGCTCATTTCAGCCTGTCATGTCATTCAAGGACAGTTTAGGGTTTAGGGTTTAGGGTTTAGAGGTCAGAGGGGGTGGGCTATTGATCACCATCATGCCGTGTCACTCAAGACCAGGCTAGGTCCACAGTCCCAGTCAGCCCGCAGGGGTTTTGGCGCACTTGCTATCTTGATGTGCTGTCTTGATCTAAAACCTGTGTATTCAACGTCGGCACAGTTGTTTGGCATACAACGTGCTTGGACAGACAGCAACAGAGCTTGGGTCAAAACACGCCCTTCGAGCCTTAATTCTTCTTATTTATGGCTCAAACGAGGAGGATAACAGCCAAAACTGTCAAAATCTTGAGCATGGAGGCAGCGACCCAAACCTGAACCCTAAATCAACCCTACGCATTCCCCCTCAACACCGACCCTGTGTTGTGCTCCTGTCCAGGTTCTTGAGCATGGATGCCGCGCCCCAGCCCGACCCCAGCACAATCACGCGCTTGCGGTCCTGGGCAGCTGCCTGCTCCATCAGGCGCTGCGGGGTGGGGGTTTGGGGGTGGGTGAGGGAGGATGGCATGGGTATGTGTGGGAGGAGTGGGGATGAGGGTGGAGGGTTCCCATCAGTTTCTCAGTTGGGTTCAGGCTGCACAACTTCAATAAGGTTGTGTGTGGCCGAGTGTTGCTAGAGCATTCCGTAGAAACCTGTCACTCCTGTGCAGCCCTGTTGAGATGGAGCCCTCCTAGAGTTTCACTTGGCTGCCCTCAGCGCCACCACTCCACTGAATGAGCTCCCTATTGACCATCCATCTCCTCAGCAAGTTGAGCGGCACCACTCCTTTGGGGTTTACCACATGAGCTAGGGTTTCACTAGGGTTTTCTTAGGGTTCGCTCACCTCGTCGATGAGGTCCCTGTTGATCCACCACCTCCGCAGCAGGTTGAGCTGCACCACCTCGTTTGACGCGTGGCACACAAACAGCAGGATGTTGCGCGGCTGGATGGCCAGGGCAAAGCGCATGAACAGTCCGCTGTACACGCACATGGCTGCGGGGGGAGTGGGTGGGTGGGTAGGTGGGTGGGGTTGGGTGGGCGGATGGGGGATGGAGAGGGCGCGAACAGGGTTGAGAACACATGGCTGTGGCGGGAATGGGGAGTGAGACAGGCTGGGGTGTAGGGTGGTGGTGGGGAGGGTACACAGCATGAACAGGCCACTGTACACGCACATGGCTACGGGGGGAGGGGGTGGGATGGAGTGGGGTTACAGAGCCGGGTGGTGAGGCGTAGTGAGAAACTAGAGCATGAAAGTTCGCTATATACACACACCAGTGTTGTGTTGCATGCAACAAAGGGGAAGGGTGGACGAGGGCATGTTTGGTGCGGGACGAGGGGAGGGCGCAGGGATGGGGGTTGGGGGGTGTGCGCACCTGCCGTCATGTTGGGTGAGATCATCTCGGGGGGCTTGGTGGAGTCTGCTATGCCCTATGAGGGGGAAAAAGGCGCAAGCGGGTTAGAGGGACGTGGTGGCGAAGTTGAGCAAGACCGTCTGCATGCGCACTGCAGTTTAGCACTAGGGTTTGAAGAGGGTTCTGTCACGTGGGCGCGGTAGTGCAGGTTGGGTACGGGTAAGTATTAAATGGTGCATGTGCAGCTATGTAAAGAGTTCCTGCTACAGATCCCGGTGTATACAACGCAGTTCTTAGGTCATGGGTGTGTGGCATGCCCAAGCAATGCGGACAAGGGGGGCTCGAGTACAATAGAGCCCAACCTATTGGACATGATAGCATAGTTTGCGCTGTTTGAAACGGTAGGGCTGTGCTTGACAGTGTGCCCAAGTGGCTTTGACCCGTGTGCCAGGTGCAGGGCACTCCTATGATTCACCTCTGGGGTTTGTGGGGTTCCAAAGTGTCTGCGGGACTAGGACCCAAGGTACAGCATAACAGACACCCCACCTGGGGCAAACCATATCTAAAGATAGAAGAACCACCAGCTACAACAGTGACAACACTGCCATATAGTTGGATTCCTGTCAAACCCCTTGGCGGGATCTCCACCCCCGCATGCATAGGTGGGTCAACCCAGGGTGGGGTTCCCGCTGCACCACAGTTGCCCATGATGCACTACAGGACTTGTGCACCTCTTATGATACCCTATCGTGCTTGCAGGGGTGATGGGTGGGCAGCTACGCACCGCCAACACGAAACCCCAGTTCGCGACCGGTCCCCAGAAGTGGGTAGTTTTGGGGCCAGTGGGCGACTGGACCCATGCTGCAAACTTAGACGCCACCGGTCGACTCATGGCGCCAAGAATCTACGAAGACCTCCGCGCAAGCTCAACGTCACGGGTTTATGGAGCTGCCATGTGCAGCCTGGTACGCATCACAGGGCGCAAGGGTATTGAACAGCCAGTACGATGTGAGGGGCTAACAAGTCGTGATCCGCGCAGTGCCAGGGCTGGAAAGCTCAATAGGTTGCTGTAACACCTGCTTCTGCAACAATGAGCGACACAACCCTGTGAACTTTGGGGTGTTCTTCGGCTTATGGGGCGAAGTGCGGTGAAGCTGCACCTCGGGGATGGCATGCGAGACCAGGTGTTTGAAAATATGTTTTGGCCATCCCCACCGAAAATTCAAACTTTAGCGGAGAGTTTTGAGCTGTCGACAAGAAAAAGGTAGCGGTTCCCCAGTATCAGCCACCAGTCAAGTGTGCACAGAGGGGTGCTTGGGCTTTGGTGTATATGCGTGTGTTGTTGTGACGCTTAGCACAGTGGGATTCATGCTGAGATTGGGGAACCGCTTGCCGATGGGGTCAGAGCACAGCATGGCGACAGGGCCGGGACTGTGAGGGACGTCTTGTCTGCCGTACGGAGCTTGTATCTCACTCACACTCCTTTTGCGGTGAGTGACGACAGCACACGGGCACTTGTATGCAGCTGGGTACACAAGTACATCTGGGATGCGAGGTGCACGAGTTGTGTATGGGGTGAGGGCTTGTCATCCGCACGAGCCTTGACCAGTTTGGCTCGCGAGACGATGCATCAAGTCCTGTTATCAGTGAGATTGTTGCACAAGGCAGAGCCTCGGCTTCTGCCCGTGAGCCAGGGGTGAGTTAGCCTTCCTGCCTGCAGTGTCCAGCAACGAGCTAGTGCAAGTGTGGGTGCAGCAGCACAGCCCCACCTACAGCTACCCACTTCTTTCAGCACTCCCATAGTCACAAATACATACACCAGTGACCCAAGGAAGCGCTCAGCTGTGCTCAAAGCTTCCTGCTACAAGTGGTGCCACACGATGGCAGAATGTATAGAAGACGATGACGTGGTCCTCCCACAGCGCAAGGCAGCCCCACAGCCCAACACAGGCAGGAAACGGCTCAAGAAGCTGTCCAGAGCCGTTGAAGTGCCAGAGCCACAGCTTGAAGATGACCTGCAGGAGCCCACAGCTGACACAACCGCAAAAGCTGACAGCGTTGCAGAGGCTGGGGGGAGGGACAGTGCAAGCCCAGCCATATCAGGTTCCCAGGGCTCTGTGGCAGCCTCCCCACAGCGGAGCACCAGCGCAGGCGCTAGGGAGGGTGAGGGTGAGGAGGATGGAGAAGGAGAAGGGGAGGGTGAGGGAGGTGGCCAGTACTGGGACGAGGAGGATGAGCTGGAGGAGTACCTGGCAAAGCTGAACAACGAATACGATGGCAAAGAAGGTACGGCTGTTCAACCACATACAGCATATGCGCTGTCGTTAGGTATTACCTCTTTTGCCAGGTGTAGCCACTGGCTCTTGAAGTGGTCCCCTTCTTACTGCATCCTTAGACCACCTTGCTTTGCCACCTTGCACTGGGGTTGGGACCTGCACTTGGTCAGGAAATCCACATTCAGCTCGGTGCGTGGCCACGTCACCAGCCCCTGCAACAGCCTGTTTGCATGTGCTGTGCAGCGGCCAAGAAGGCAAAGAAGCCACGGGCCACCGACCTAGTGGTAGCCAAGAAGGCAAAGAAGCCCCGCATCAGCGATGTAGTTGAGCGCAGCCCAAGGGAGCAGGGTGGTGAGAGTGACGGGGAGGGAAGCGACGGGGAGGGCAGCCAGCAGGGATCCCAGCAGGAGGGCCAGCAGGGGGGTGGGGATCTGAACGCCGAGACCCAGCGGCTGCTGAGGGGTGAGTGCCTGGATGCCCTTGCAAACCCTAAACCCTAAAACCCAACACCTGCAGGGTGAGGTTCAGGCATGTTCAGGGGTGAGTGCCTCAATACCCGCGCAAATGCTGCACTTCAGCACTTGCATGTCAAGACACAGCACCTGTGCAAGCATGGCCTCCGCCTGCCAGTCCTGCATTCCATAACCAAAAGATTGCTCACTTACAAATGCCTCTTCTGTGCTGTTTCAGAGACCGCCAGTCGTGATCGGCTGGGCAAGGGGCACGTTCCCGAGGTCAAGTCGATGGACAGCATCCTGGACAGGATCAAGCTCATGCAGCAGGCAGCAATCAGGAGGTGGGCTCTGAAACTATTAAACCTCTGGGAGGTGCACAATGGTTATGTTCACTGCCGAGGGATGTGTATCATAGCGTTGGCTAGCAGGTGATAGACTGGTTTACAACCTAGATTGTGCCAAGTGGTTCTGGTGCAAGCCCCTACCCCAAAATCATTCATAAAATCAATGGAAAAATGTAACCGCATTGCACATTTCCTTTTCTTGCCTCTCCCTACGGGGCGAATATGCAACGAGAGAGCGGTGGTTGGAATTTTTCATTCAGCCAGCGCTGATCCATGCTGGCTTTGTGCACAAAATCAAGAGGAACTATTTATACCCCAATTCTTTACAATATTAATAAGTAATCTCCGGTGCTGATCCATGCTCGCTTGTGTGCCACAGTGCGCCCAAGATGGACGCGCAGCCCCTCCGCAAAGACAAAGCTCCCGGCGTCAGCCTGGATTTTGACACCCTGGCTGCGCACGCACTTGGCGACCTCCCCTCGCAGCTGTTTGACGGCAACCCCTTGGGGGACACCCAGGACGGGGTGCTGCTGGGTTCCTCCCCTGGCAATGGCGATGATGGTGATCAGCTTATGATCATGGAGGAGGGGGGGGAGGAAGAAGGGGAGGGGGATGCGGGTGGTGGTGGTGCCGGTGCTGGTGTGGAGGGTAGCGCGCCACACGAGCTGGTAGGTGGTGTGGTGGTGTAGGTGCTGGTGGTGGTGCGGGCGCTGGTGCGGCGACTGGCCTCTGCCGCATGCATGTCTTCCCGTACCACATCATGCTCTCCTTGTCCCTACCTCCTCTTTCTTTAACCACGATCCTATTTTAAGGACTGCCACCGCAGACTTGTATGTAATCATTAATGATACATTTTTTTTTTTTTGGTGTACATGTTGATGTAGGTTTAGGTGCTGGTGCGACGATTGCTCCCTGCTGTATGCATGTCCATTCGTACCATACTATGCCCTCCTTTCCCCACGTCGTCTTTCATAACCACCGCGCGTGTCCAAGGACTGGCACCGGGGAATTTTGCTTTATTATAATATTCACAAATTATATTCGATCTTTTGTGTCAACCACCACAGGCCTTCAGCCAGGATGCCGATGGCCCCGTGACCCTGGCCGAGGCGCATGCGGCTGTGAAGGCACAGAGGTTCAGCAAGCCAATGCTGGAGGACACACAGGTGGGAAAGAGGGGTGGGGAGGCGGGTTGGAAGGGGGTATTTGATAGTAACTGTGTGGATTACTGCATTGTAGCGTGATGACAGGGAAAATTACTGAGTGTTTGGCAGGTGAACTATTGAGTGGCAACCCACGTAATGCTTGCAATGCATGCCATGCAAACATGGGCCCGGAGATTTGATAGCACTAAATGAAATGAATTCAATTTACAGTGTAATGCCACCCACAGGAGCTGTACGGCGACCTGCTGATGGGCAAGGCGGGCCGTGCCGACGTGGTCCATTCCCTCAAACGCCACAGGTTTGAGCAGCTGTCCCAGGGACAAGGCCAGGGACTGGACCTGCTGCTGGACAGCCAGGAGGGGGGCATGCAGGAGGAGGTGAGGGCAGAGGTGCAGGTGTTATTGTAGGAGCAATGCCTTGTGGGCCTTCTGCAACCGCCATCTGACATGGCAAAAACGACAATGTCATTTGCATACCATCTAGCTGGCCTTGGGCAAAGCAAACCCCCTGGTAGGTAGCATAGCTCGCATGGCTTTTGGTCCATCATTTTGATGGTAGGTCTGACATGGGCATGCCTTGACACACCTATATGATATGACACCCTGCAACAGCAACAGGTAGCTGACAAGCCTTTGCCTTGCGCAGGACGACAATGTTGGGTTGTCAGGGGATGAAGAAGGGTCAGAAAACGAGGAGGAAGAGGGGGAGGAGCTTGAGTTTGGTTCTGATCTGGAAGGAGAAGAGGATGAAGAGGAAGAGGAGGAGGAAGAGGAGGAGATAGAGGTAACGCAACCCTGCTGGCATCTGCTCTGCCCACCTTGTTGCCCACCGGAATGCATTCACTGCAATTTGATGCACCTTGCATGTTGCAACACAGGTTACAGTTTTGTGAAGGCTCAACTTTGGACCCCTCAGCCGGTCCTTTCTGCAGTATATATAAACTCAGTTACAGCACATGGGCACATGCGCAATGCCACGCTTACACACAAATCCAGCTGCAGGTGTATTCTGTGGCATCTCCAACAGTTTAAGCACTTTGACATCTTGCGTTGAGAATGCCAGTGCCTAGCCCCCATCCCCACACCCTAGTGCACAGGCACTGAACGCTTATGTCCCCACAGACCGGGTCAGGGGAGGATGAGGCAGAGGAGGTTGAAGGGGAGGAAGAGGAAGAAAATGTTGCAGCGGATGACGATGAAGAGCAAGAAGAAGAGGAGGAAGTGGAGGAAGCGGTTGCCGGCAGCCAGAGTGCTGCAGCAGAGGCAAGTGGCGCAGTGAGCGGCGCGGGGAACCCTAGCCAAGGGTCTGGAGATAATGAGGAGGAAGAAGGGGAGGAGGAACAACAGGAGCAAGGTAGGCTCGGCGTGTTAACGTGGCTATACCAGTCATGTAATGATAACAGATGAATGCCTTTGTCGGTGGGGTGTTCATCGCTGCTGGGCCAGTCAGGCTGCTGACTCGATTGAACCCTAAAATCCTAAACTCTAGCCTCACTAGCTACTCCAGTAGCTGTGTGCTGGCACTCTCAAGTAGCTGCACATTCAACCTTACGGTTGATGCTTGTGATTCTGTCGCCATGCAAAGCTTTGGTCGTGGCATTGTAGACTTTAGGGATACAACCCTGAACCCCGACGATGGTGTCTGACATGTCCCGCAGGTGCTGCCCCCGCCACCCGCGTGCATGCGCTCAAGGAGAAGATAAGGCAGGCTGCAACCAGCAGGTTCATTGAAATGGAGGTGGGTGCATACGATTGGCGCAATAAAACCAGGAACATATTGCAGATTCAATCATCAATAAGATACGTGCATTCCAGGGTCACCGCCAGATCAGGAGTCGGCATTGCACAGATCTTGCCACAAAAATCTGTCTTGGCACGTCCACAAATTGATGTGCTTCTGCAGTCGCATTTGCTCAAGGTAATTTATCGAGATGGTGTCCTAGGGTGCACATCCCAGGGATTGGCAGCTATGCATCCTGGGATGTGCACGGCACCAAACCTCGCCCATGCTGCTGGCGCCAACTCGGCGACACCCTCGCTCCTGTCCAACCCTTTTTCTGTAGTGATCAAAACTTTCAACCTTATACAGAGCATCATTGCCCCCCAGGCTGAGCTTGACGATGACGACGATGTGTTCAACCCTTCTTATGACTAATCCTTGAACCACCTTACAAATTCCATCTTGTTCCCAGGCTGAGCTTGACGATGACGATGAGATGGGTGCAGTGGATGTAAGCGATGACGAGGCGGAGGATGAAGATGGAATGCTGGTAAGGGGTGGAGCAACGTGGGATGCTGGTTTCCCGCTGGTTGGGGGCAATTTTGCTTGGAAAGTTGCTGCATTTACGTGACAGGCGACAGGCGTGTGTGCAGCCTTGAACTCTCAATTTACTGCCCCACCTCCCCCCGCCCACCTCCACCCCCACTGTTCCCCCGTGTACCCCCACCCACTCTGCCCCCACCACCCCTTGCAGGCTGAGCTCATCGATGACAGTGGCGAGGCTGCTGGCCCCGGTGTGGGTGCGGCCGACCTGCACCACCAGTGGCAGCAGCAGCAGGACCAGAAGGACATTGAGAAGGTGCTCAACGGGGTGCGCGCAGGCTGGGGCAGGGGCCTGGAGGTGAGTCAAGGCGCTGGGAGGGATGTGGGGCGGTGGAGGCGGATGCGAGGGCCAATGGAAGGTGTCTGTACACACGTGACCTCAATACTGATGCCAGCTGCTGCTAGTAGCTGTACTACTGCAGGGCAAGCTGTGTGCAAACTCACCCAAATCCAAGTACCTTGATTTCATTGGATTTCCAAATCATGTCGTAAGAAAAATGGCACAATTGCCCTGTATTTTGTCACTTTGTGGGGATTTGCAATATATGGTGGTTGTGAAAAATGCTGGCAAGCTAGAAAATTGCGTGATGGCGATGCTCAGGGAACAGTGATCCGAATCGGAAGGATTATTTGAACTTAATGCATTATTTATGCCAATGTTTATGGTTGAAATGCACCGCCTGACACACACCCCTCTGCAGGTTGATGACCGCCTTGCCCGCATGCGGCGCGCCAGGGTGGATGATGATGGCGACGATGACGAGGAGGGCATGGGGCTTGGGGGCTGGCTGGGTCCCCTGGGTGGTGGCGAGCCTGGTGAGGAGGGTGATGCGGATGAGGTGCTGCTGCACATGCTGCACACAAGGGAGCTGGAGGAGTCACAGGTGAGGGGAGGGATGGGAGGGGGAAGGGGGGATCAATTGCCACACACTCGTCCTCAAATTTGCCTGAACTTCATCACACCAAATGATTGCGTTAACAGGGGGGCTATTGAAAGCCACCGCAGACCCTGCTGCTAGTTAGAACATAAGGTTCTTACAGAAAACCTCGCCGATGGGACAATTTGATACCTGGCTTTGCCCTGGCGTAAAAACATACAAAACAAGACTGCACGAGTAATTGGAGAATAAAAAGAATCAGAATATGTACACAAACTAAAAAGATGGCCCCATTTTTCAGGAGCGCCAGCAGTACTGCGGCAGCATCATCGCTGACGAGGGCTCCCAGGGTGTGCTTGACCTGCTGAGGCCAAGGGGGGGATCGCAGCCTCAGCGGCAGCAGCCACAGGAGCAGCCAAGGCCAGCGGCGCTGTCGCGATTTGGAACCGACCTCAGCAATGCGGGGGGGAGCAAGGTACGGGGGCGCAGGGGTGGGGCGAGGGGTTAGATGAAGGTGGGCAGGGAGTTTGAAGGATTTCACAGGGCAGAGGGGATGTAACAGGGTACGGGGGTGAAGAGGCATGACGCTGGCAGCCCATGTGATGCTTCCCATGCAGCCACATGCAGCCCACGTGACCCCCCACCCCACGCCGCATTCCTTCTCCCCATTGTTTACATGCACCACTACTCCCTTGATTGCCTGGACCCTTTGCCCTTTTGCTCAATTGTAGCCTGACTTTCTTCTATCATTTTCTCAATACAATGAGCAATTATTTAATGTTGCCATTCAATTTGTATTCAAATGCCTCCCCAGGTATCCTTTGTTGGCCGTCAGCGCTCCAAGGAGGGCGCTGCTAGCGTGAAGCCCCTGTCTGCGCTGGGCATCACCTCGCGCTCATTCGCTTTTGGGCGGGAGAACAGCAGGGATGCGCAGGGGCCGGAGAAGGCGGGGGAATCAAGGGACGGGCCAGAGGTGGGTGAAGGGGGGAAATTGGTGGAGCGTATGGCAGTGTGTCTCACAGCGCCTGATTTATACAGCTGAGCAGTAGAAAAATATTCTTATTACATGACTGTGATTAAAACTGCAATAATAAATCGCATGCGTCAGGGTGCATGGGGCAACACCAAGTTGACATAATTTTTCAGCACTACATCTTTCCCAGCTGTGTTTCCAAGCCTCCTCGCTCACCCCTTGATCCAGCCTGCCATGTGCACTGTCATGGCGCACCCCTCCCCTTCCCAGTCCCCCCATCCCCTCCTCCCCCTTGGCGCAGGCACCCACCACCACCGGCCCCACCTCCTTTGCCGGCCTTGCACAGCTGACAGGTGGCACAACCGCAGCCGCAGGGCCCCGCCGCCCCACCGCACCCGAGCGCCACTCCCTGCTGCTGGGCAAGCTGTCTGCGCCTAAGCCCTCGCTGGGACCAAATGGGCGGCCCTCTGGGCCCAGCGCTGCCAGCATCACCGCCTCCATGGTCCGGGGGGCGATGGGGTCTAGGGCGGGGAGCCTGAATCTCAAGGCCAGGGGGGACAAACGGGGCGGGAAGTGAAGGGGGAAAGGATACGCATCTGCTGCATGCATACGCACAGCTGCTGCACGCATATACCTGCCATACATATATTCTAATTTTTTGTTTATCTGCTTTGCCTCAACATTTTCTTTGAGCCCTACCGCCATTATCAAGGCCTGGATGCCCCGGGGCGCCATGGGGTGCAGGGCAGCCAGATTCAACCTCGCCAGACTGGACAACGATGGTGGTGGCAGGGGAGCGGCATGCCGCGGCAGCTGTTGCACATAAGTACACATGCCTTATATCGAGGCTACACTTGTTTGCTTTGCATTGGCTGTGCTTTTGCGCCCAGCGCCACCGTGGCTGCCTATAATGAGCTTTACAGTAATGGTCTATTGTGGCAAATATGTGTCATGCCAGGTGGGCACTGCACCCAGACCATGGGGGTATAACATATACAAGACGCTTGCCAAGTGTGTACTTAAATGCCTGCTGCGATATGGGTGACTGCCAGCTTGATGTGGGTGTCATCCTGGAAACTTGTGCAAGTAGCCTCCAAGTTGGTTTCAAACTCAAAATCAACTGACTCTGCCATTCACCCATCTCCGAGATGGCATAGCCACGAGTCGTATGGCATAGCCACTGAGCTCAGTACCGTACGGCGTGTAAAACTTTGGGCACCCCAAGCCCATAATCCATGATTCATTGATCATTGATCAAGTGCAATATTGATTAAGTGCAATATTGATAAATTTCAGTAAATTCCATGCAGCGACTGTCTGTTCTGAGGAGGGGTGAGGTGGTTACTATATCAATACATGTGCACTTACTCCTCCCACTGGGAATAATGCGGGCAAACTTTGAGCTTCAAGTCAAATCTGATGACGATGATAAAAGCTCTCCAGATTACTTCAAATAATTGGAAGCACAATTTCAGTGACGAACGGGGATGAAGTTGTCCTCATGATTGTAGAAGTGGATGGCACTGCCTTTTAATTAAAATACTCCAATGCATGATGCGGCTGTTGGAGGCCATTAGGGTGGGCGTTGCACGTGTGTACTAGTACTGTTGTTGGTTGGCAACTGTTACATGATACATGATATTGACATCATGACTTTGTCTCCATTGCAGCATGGCATTGGAAGGATGAACGTGTCTCAAATGTAGCATCGATTACAACACCTAGCAAGCAGTTTCCGCATACTGTTGCGTGAATAGTATTTTTTGCCAGTGATGTTATATTGCAGTAATTACTGTAATTAATGGAATGTCGTGCGCCATGAATCAGATATACAAGTGTGCAGTTAGCTACAGCTCAGACTTTTTGTTGTGAAGGTTGGTACTGCTATCTCAGATGAGACAGGAACTTAAGGTATGTCATCAAGCACATTAAAGCGCGCAATGTGCCTGGCTGGGTGAGATGGCGGGGAACGGTTGGGCTCAGGTGAGACTCAATCACGCTGTACTGATGTGATATCAAACTATACAATAGAGATGAATCGGCACTGTTTTGGCACGGAAGGTCTCAGGATCGAATCCCATCGGTAGAAATTCTCAGATGCCTTTCGGGGCACCCAGATCTGAAATTTCAAAGGCTACTGATGAGGCCCCGTGGCGGGGGCCGAAACCGGTATAGCCAGCCATTTTACCTCACACGTCTGATGTACCAAATTTGGTACCTGGCTTTGTGCCCTGACGCAAAAACACACACATACACACCAAAAAAAAAATTCAATTTACGTGTCTGTACTTTGGACTCTATGTGTTTGATGTATACCTTGCGCAGTGTCGCATGTACACAATGACAGGACTTGCTGCCAGTCACCGGGGATAGGGGCAGTGATTTGCATGCGAGCGGCATGCCTGTAGAATACAGACCCTAATAATTGGATTGCATGCTCAAGCCCTAGCCTTGGATTGCAGGCAGAGGCGAACCCTAATTGCTCACGCGCGCGCAGGGACAAACCCTAGCAAACATGTGTGTGTGATGCGGCCCTGCGTGTGCTCACCAACACGGTACCCCCCCTTGCGCTGCAGTGCGTGGTGGACTTCTCTGCGCGCGGTGTGCCCTACATTCTCGAGATTGATGAATGGCTGGACCTGAAGGGGCACTGGCTGGAGAATGATGACACCATGGTGGTGGATAAGGAGGTGACCCTGCTTGCGTCGGATTTTGCGGATTTTGAGGAGGGGGTGCAGGGGGCGCCATCCGCGTTTGCCTCAGGGGAGGGCGAGGAAGGGGGGTATGACGGTGGGGAGGGATTCGGGGGCGTCTTTGGCAGCGAATGAGCAGTGTCAGGGAGTGTTGGGCTACTGGTTAGGTTGGCAGGCATTGGGTTAGAACTGGGCGTAGGTTACGGTCAGGCTGTACCTCATGCTGTACATGCACCTGTTGCCACCAATTAATATGTTCATATGCGTCGGATGAGTCTTTGAACCCAGCTGTAATGGATCTAGGTGTGCATAACATATTACATGGTACAGGCACTTCAAGCGGCCACTGGCCAATGGCCTGTAACAAGGAGTCTGAGCCCTGACCTGGCCCCAGCCCCTGCCCTGACCTGCCCTGCCAGTCCCCCAGGGGCCTCTGCCAGGTCGGCAGTGAGGAACTGAGTGCCCTCAGGAACGTACGTTCCTGACTGCGCAGTACTCGTGCTTTCCGACTCAGAAAGCAGTACAAGGCTCTGAGGCAGTACAAAGATGTTTTAGGCTTTCATTGAGCCCAGGGCTGCCCAAAGTCTGAGGTTCCCAAGAGAACCATATCCAATAGGTTGTCGTTTAACATTCACACTGTCGCTGGGTCGCCGGCCCAGGGAGGGCCTCGAGGGCTGTGGTCAGGAAAAGTTATGTATTTGTGTTACAAGGCCCTTACGCACAAACTTTGAGGCGGTAAAGCAAAACGGGATCATCCCATAGTCCTGACAGTGTAATGTAAAGTTAACTCCTTGCTGCCGCAATGCCAGGGCCTGGCCAACACCTGACTCAGTGAGATACACGCACAAGGCATCCAAATGGCCAAAAAAACTTAGCTTAAATCAATTCCCTAATTTAGGGTAAATGGGGTACAAACTTTGTATGATAGTATCACTATATCATGATGGGGTGATTTTTGAGGACTGGTGTACACATGCTGCATGCAGTGCAGTCAACACTACGCGATCCTCAGCTGGAACGAATGGCATGTACTACATGATTGAATATGCACATTAAATACGCACATTGAATCGCCTTTCCTGACTCAAGGGTCTTCTGCCTCATCCCCTCCACCCCGGATATATCTAAACATACCATGCCGCCTCCTGGAAACGAAACGCGCGTATCACACTGCCGGGGACGCAATGCCTACTTGAAGAAAACTGCACGTGTAGACGCAGATGCTTTACCTCAACACACTATCCGGACATTTTGGCTGGCATGGCATTGGCGATATCCAATGCTGGCAGGCAACAATTAATTGCCAATGATTGAGGTGCCTAGACGCTGAGTGGACTCCATCAATTCCCAGTCAATTCCTAGCTTATCCTCTGTGGGTGCACCCATGTTCCCGAGAGCCCTTCCATTATCTCAAAGCAGGCTGCCAAGGGGGGCACTGGTCAGCTATCAGAATTGCAGCAGAGAAGTCTTAGCCAACGGTTGTGAAAGCACCAAAGATGGCAACGGAGGTAGCGACTGCCCCCCACGGTGGTAAAAGACTGAGCCTCAGATGGCGGGTACGCCCTTGAGGGGTGCCGTCCACACGAAAATAAACCATATGACCAGCCAGAGAATGCCAAGGTGGTACAATGCTGCTCGCAGAGTTCCCTGCTTGAAGGCAGCCTCGATGCAGTCCTTTGCTGTTTCATTGCTGAAATAGAAGGCCCCAATAATCCACAAAGCCTTCACCAACAGAGGGTACGGGGATTGTGGGTTGTACTTTGCGTAGAGAATCCTTGACATCACACCAAACATGATGAGGCAGCCCGTTGATTGCACAAAAGCCTGCAAATGTGAACAAACGGACTTTGAAACGCGCTTGCACTTTTTGTGCACGAAGTCAACAGGATTTGCGACCAAAACTCCTGCCGATGGCTTATGGAGATTTACTCTGAGAGCTGACATTGTAGGCTAGGCGCATTAGAGTGCGTGCTGGCACCTGAACTGCCTAGACCCTGGTGCAAAAGCATGCGGTGGGCAGACAGGGACTTGGGAGTCAGCAATGGATGCCAGGCAAGAACCAACCTTGACCATCTTGTGGACTGGTGCCCACTTGGCGGCAGCTGCCGCATCCACTTCAGCAGGAGAAGCACTTGTGATGGGTTGCCCAGCGGCGTTGAGCAAAGTCTGCAGCGCCAGCAAACCAGTCAGCAACCACCAACACATATGCATGCGCCAGTGTTTAGGGTTTAGGGTTTAGGTTCCCAGAGAAGGTGGCGAGGTATCCATACTAAGTGCTACCAGTACGATGGAAGGGAGGTACACATACCTCTAACAGTAAGCTGAGCACAGAGTATCTTTATCAGTGGGACACAGGGCAGCAGGCAAGGCAACTGGCATATGCATATTAGGCGTTAGTGAGCAACACAACATTTGTCAGGGGGAAGGCCTCCACCACGCTGGCTACCACCTGTGAAAAATAGAGAGGGATACATGCTGCACCAGATGGAAACGTACCCGTGGCGTGGCCTGTGGTTCGTCCCTGCCCATACCGTAGCCACCTGCGGTGGCGTGAGGTGGGACCACCTTGCGGGTGGCACGGTGCACAGGTGGCGCTCGAGCAGCTGGCGCCCTTGTTTGCACAGCGGAGGACGAACCCAGTTGCTGGAACCTTCTGTTGCGTGCATTGGTGCTCATTGCGTTGGTGATGGCACCCTGCAACGGTCGTTGCTGCCCAGCAGTGAGGGAGGCCATGCATGCCATAGTGGTCCTAGCAGCGTGCTGTACAGAGCTGTTTGAGCTGTATATCAAGCTGCCAAACACCTGAAAATCTGTTTGTTCGAGGACTTGTGCCCATGGAAGAGGTGTGTGCTGGATAGAATCGGCATGTGATATATTTTTCGCATGAAATATCTTCCCCATTTTGCTCATACCCTTCTCTAGGGTTGCAACTGCAGAAGTCCCGGACTGAGTCACCATAGAGCTTGCTCCCGGTACAGATAGCCCACACAGCGGCAAAAGGGGCCGTTATTTTCCTCCTTCTCACCTCGTGTCGACCAACCAATCCACTCACGATGTTGTGCGTCTTCGGTAAGCAGCGCGCTGAGCTGAGCAGCCCCACAAAAAGGTCTCGGAAGGCATTGGGGCCACGAGACAGCCTGACACCAGAAGAGGAGGAATATGTGTACGGACAACTCGAGTCGCTTTACAACAGCCTACCACGTCGCCAGAGGGCGTATGTCGTGGAACACCTCCTCGGCGGCGGGGCCAACGGGATAGCGTACGTGCATCTGTGTTTTTTGGGGTGGCGTGGCACTGTCAGCTTTGCATGCATGCAGACATATCCGGAACCTAGATGGGCAGATTAACACATCCACTGTGTGTGCGCGCAGGTATGTGGAGTCTAACAGGCACTCTCTGGCAACTGATGGCGACGCTAGCGTGTTTTTCAAGGGGGAGCTGCTCAGTAGGTCCACTAACCCTGACCTTGCACAAACCCTAACATCCATATAAACCTCCGTTCCGTACGGCAGCACCAGCCCCTGCGCCGTATTCCTGTCAGCGCCACTGGCTTCCATGCCTTTGTATGCGACGGAATCTGACCATTCGTTCTGCTTGGTGCTGCCTGCAGATAATGACACTGACCTGGACGATGCCCACTTCATCCTCAACGAGTACAGGCGCTCATGGGAGCACGGCGCTCTCAGCGAGGACTCACCCGCAGCCGAAAGGCTTGCCGAGCTTGAGGTGGGTTTAGGCCGCTGTTTTGCCCTTGTATGTGAGCGTTAAATGCGCTTCTCCCAGGATGTTCTCCACAATTGCAACCTTGTACCCACCAGACTACCAGCACCAGGCGTGGGACCGGGTTTCTGCTGTCCAGCACTAACCCCCGAGGCTGTGTGCAGGGCCCGTTTGCCTTCGTCATCTTCGACAAGAGCTACGGCAGGATAGTGGCGGCACGGGACCCAAAGTACGCCTGCTCCCGCCCGTGCTGCCATCCCATGGCCACTTGCTGTAGCTATAGCTAGCTAGCTGTAGTGCAGAGCAGACCAGAAACCTGTTGTGCAACGCCATGGTCGTTGGTGCACCCAGCTCGTTACCTGTGCTCACCAACCAACTGTTTAGGGCTTGGGGTTTCCTTCCTTGCCACACGTTGCAGCTTGTCACACAGTGGGGGCTGTTGGACCACTGCCTCTGCTTGTGTGTCTAGCACCACGTACACCCTAAGGTCTTAACCCCCAACACGTGACGCCTGCCTGTGCTGTCCCAGGGGGGCAGAGCCGCTCTTCTGGGGAACCAACATGTTCGGCGAGGGGATGCTGTTTGCAAGCGACAGGTGTGTGGGGGGGTTCAGGGTTTAGGGTTTGCAAGGGGCAGGTGTGTGAGGGTCTAGGGTTTAGGGTTTGCAAGTGACAGGTGACTGGCTGTACCAGGCAGGCCAGAACCCTACATGCTGAGCAACTCTGCAATCCTGAATGTGCACGAGGTAATGCAAGCTTACCTGAATATGAGGGGGTTGGGAATTACAACTTGTTAGCAAGCCTTCGGTGTACATGCACAATTGCAGAACGCAATTTACTGTTAGCATTAGGGCTTGTTCTAACTGCATGGCTGATTGGCCCGCGCAGGTTGCTGATTGAGGCGGAGTGTGCAGATGCAGACTTCTTCCCAGCAGGTACGCAATGATACCAAGGCAAGGTGACCACAGCACTTGGCAGTCATGTCCTGGGATCCAACATGAGCACACTGTTGAAGCTTAACAAGCTTGATCCGACGCATTGCTGACGGCAATTTGCCTTCCTTCCTTGCAGGGACGTTCTTTGTGTCTGCAGTGGGTGATACCACAGGCAACATCACAAACCTCAGGTAAGCCACGTGTGCCAGCCATGCCAGTTTTCACAATCAAGTAGATGGCTGTGGCTGACCAGTCAGGCACATGCATGTGCAATGCCATGCCCCAGGAACCACCTTCCATCTTGCACGTGCTTCTGGTCAGTCAATACACTACGTGGTGGCAGGGCAGATGTGGTGCAGCACCTAAGGGTCATCATCGACCGTTGTCAATTCATCCCTACATCGTCATTATCTGCACGTTTGCCATGTTTGCATCGAACTGAAACATCACTGCATGATCACCTGCGCCATCACTGCATCAACGTCGCTTGCCATATCCGTGCATCATGGTACTGGCCTCTCATTCTTGGAGTCACATCCCTGGCCAAAAATCACATGCCTGGCCAGGGTTCACCCAGAATAACCTGATTGTTCATTTCTCCATTCAGGTTTGCCTCCAAGCACGACGGCTACAGCTCTGAAACCAGCATGTGCATGTCAGCCAGCCAGCCCAAGCTGACAGCGGGCATGCGGGCGGTGCCGAGGGTGGCGTCACACAGCGAGATAGTGGCCAACTGAAACCCTACACAGGGGTATCAGCCACGGAGGCGGTGCCAAGGGAGGCTTTGCGCAGTGGGACAATGGGCATCTGAAAACGCTGGGGCAGAGGTTACACCAGCAGGTGGACACAAGAGTTGTTTTTTAGTGAGAAAGGTGCCACATGTGCTCTCATTGTTTTTCCCGCCACGCGATGGTTTTACAGCACAGTTGCAAATACTAGTACTGGCTGGGCATGCGCGTCTCGCATCGGATGGGGTGCGTATACTACACGGCGGCTGGCTCACACCATCAAGCGCTGGGTACCAAGGGTGCATATATGTTTTTTCTTCTTTTTTTTGGTTTTCTTTTGCATTGCATTGTTGGTGCAGCGTATGTCATACCAGTTGCACTGTTGCTCATGCTGGTGGAAAATCTTTTATGCCCTGGGGCCGTGGTCGTCCAATTTGTGTCCCTTTGCTGGGCACAGCATTGCCCTGCCCTTGCCCCTATTCCCCTACCGGCAAACACCCTTGGTCCGTGGGTTTACAGATTTTGTCTATGTAACTTGCGTTTGCAGTGTTGGTACTGCACAGGGTTGTTGATTTGCATGCTTGAACTGAAGGAGCCACCCGCCTCCCATTGTACAATATGGCTTTTTATTTTTGCGCAGAAAGCTTGTTTTTGCCCTGACAGTGGACGATGATTTGCTCTCGCTATGCAGGATGGTTTGCAAAGGTCACCAATTTTCCCAATTGCATGCACCTTGCTTGTGTGTTGTGTTGGGCACGCCCCCATAGGCTCATGGACCCCAAAGATAGGGTTTTTGATTGGCTTGATTTTATGATGTTTAATCGCCTGTCGGTTTACCAAACTACAAGGGATTTTGACCGCCAGTATGGCTAGCTCTGTGCTTGTTGAAACTGTTCTGCCACTGTGTTACAAGGGTTGTTGACTTGACAGTAATCATTTATGAACCTGTGTAATCATTTCTGACGATTTTGCGGTCGTGTTTGCCTCATTCTGACACTGCCATCTGGTACATGAGGTTCTTTGCTCGCGTGTGTACTGCTAGCACATGATAGCAGGCAATGCTGCTGGATAACACTGTTGACATGTCAGCTGGGGGAAGCATGGCGGGGGGTAACGCACCAGACTTGGCACCCGATGAGTGTCAAGCCAGTGGCCCCGGGGGCCCTAACTACGCCTTTGTGCGTCCCCTTCCTTTCTTTCTTCTTTGCTCCTCCTGCCACTAAACAGGATCTTCTCTACACCACTGCAACTGGGTGACAGGTGAATGCTGTACAAGGCTTGTAGGCAGCATGCTGGTGGTGGGCCCCCGCAATAACTGATAAATGTTTTGGTTTTTTTTGTTGGAAATCCAACTCGAATTTCCCCTCCCACTTCGTTCAAAGTTTCAAAGTTTGAACGCATACACAAAATGTTTTACGAGATTTGCTGAGCGCGGTCGAGTTTTGCTGACGCACTGTCAAGTTTTGGGCTGCTATGCTATTACAGTTGTTGCCTTAGGTTCGGGTGTTTGCTTGTCAGGAGGAGCCTGTGAGGATCAACAGGTGCGAAGTTGTTGGCACAACAATGCAGCTAACTGCACTTCGTGTCCGCACTTGGCCCGGCCTAAGTAATAGATAGTGTTCCTTTGTTGCCCATTTCCCATTATATTCCTCCGCCACTTGCACCTGGGCGTCTTTGGTCATGCATGCGTATGGGTGTTCAAACTGCGTTTGGCTCTCGCCTGGCGTTGCCACCGTTGCACACCTTACTTTGCACTAACAGGCATAAAGTGGTATACATAATGCTAGCTGCACTCACAAAAAACCCGGACTTGCCCAGTCATTCCTGCACCATGCCGCTGCAACCGACCTGTATTTCCTGCCAATTGGAGTACCTGATTCACCCTACTGTGCTCATAGACAGGGAATTATCAGTCAGAGGGTAGCCGGCTCTCTTCACTATCCACTTGCATTGGCCTCCTCCCGGCAGGCTTGGATCACCGGTTGCTGCCAGGAGAGGGCACCTGGCTGTCACCACAAGCCACACCTTGCTGAGTTGGAAACTCGTCTAGGTGACCTGGTTGGCTCAGCCACGGTGCACCGCAGCAGCCCCCACTGCCCAGCAGCCATGGTACGAGACCACGACCCCACACACCACCTTGTGCACAGCTTTTTTCATAACAAAAAGCCCAGCACAATGCACAGCATGCCAGGCAGTCTTGACACAAAGAAGACCTTTTTACTGAAACCAGCTGGGAGACTGCGTGCACTGTATTACACTTTGACAGTCCACTTTGCTGCCAGGCCTGTGCTTACCTCACCACCTGTCTACCTTTTGACCTTGGGTTGGTCCTATACCCTCCTCACTACCCCCCTTATGCACCCACTGCACCATGTACCATGGCCGTTGCTTGTGTGCTGCAGTCGGGCCACTCGCACAACTCGCGCAAGGTTGCAGAGAGCTACCACCAGATAGAGAGGGACATCGACAGTACGTGGCGCAACCCAAACACCCTCTACCCTAAACCCCAACCCTAAACAGAATGTGACGCATAGGAAAACCCACGCGCTACACCTGCCACTTCTGTGATTCCACTCCTTCACCACGTTAACTTCTGCACCATGCAAAACACACCAACCAGTATCGACTCGCCAGCAGCCCTTCACCCTGGTGCACCGCACATTCTCACTTGACGCGGCACTTACCTGGATTATAATCCATATGCCCAATGAACAGCACACAAATCTTGGCTGCACTGCCTCGAGGAGGAGCTTCATGCCCATTAACTCTCCCACGTGACCGGCAATCATTAGGGTTTCAGGAAGGTTTCAGCAGATTGTCAAGGGTTTTGATGCTCACGCACGTGTGTGCCTGACACGCAGGGAACAAGGATGAGCTGAGCAAGCTAAATGCCAACTATGTCAAGGCCACTTTGGACAGCCTGGATAAAAACCTGGCCAACGGTTCGCATGTCCTGCTTGCCCCCCCTGCTTGCCCCACTGAATGCGCATGCCCTGCTTGCCCCTCCCCATTGCCCCGCTGCATGCGCATTCCCTGGTTGCACACCCACCATTGCCCCCACCATTGTGCCCTAATCAGGGACATCATTGTCTCCCCGCCTGCATGCCATACTGCACTTCATGCAGCAAGGTGGCATGGATTTCGATGCGGATGCGTGTGCTGAACGTCACCAGCTGATTCTTAGGACAAGGGGCCCTAGCATTGCTTTGTCACTGAACCTTACATTGTCCTGTGACTGAACCCTAGCCCTGTCCTGTGACTGAACCCTAGCTTGTGGTGCTGTTCAGTGGACCGGCCGCGCGAGGCTGCGCGCGACGCCAACTGCCTGGTCAAGGTGACTGACAATGTGGTCAAGGCAACAAGGGCTGCAGTCAGAGGGGGCCAGGTGCGCAAGATACAAGACTCATAGAGTTTCCGGGGTTTCTGGTCTAGGGTCTAAGGACGAACAACCACATGAAGGAGCTGCTCGGGATCTTGAACACAGGGAGGAATTTATTTCACATGACTTTCCCCTTTATTTTGTATTTATTCTACCTCATTTGCCATAACTTTACGATGGACAGCGGCGCAACACACACGCCAACCCACTGGGAAAGACCATACCAACATCACATGGCTCCTGCAAACCCTAAACCAAACCCTAACCCTAACCCTATGGATAACCCACAACCCTGCCTCACCCCCTTCCCCGTCTCATCTTCCCTCGCAGACCGTCACTCCCAGGGACCTCACCCGCCGCATGAAGCTCCACTTTGTCCACCTGGTGGGCGCACAGGCGGAGGGCGAGCTCGACCCCACCGCCTTCCAGTGGCTCACCCTCTCGCAGACCGCCTCGCGGCTCTTCCGATCGACCTCTGGGGTTTGCTGCATGCTGGGGCCCATGGGCTCGGCCCCCAAAGTGCGCAAGGTGGCCCAGCGGGGGCCCAAGCGGACCCGGGAGCTGGCGGAGCAGGTCAACCCAGAGGAGCTGGACCAGCAGAGTGCGTGGGAAAAACCCTAAAAACCTGACACTGAAACCCTAGAACCTTCGAGGAACAAAAAACCTATGGCCAATACCCTTGGCTCTGTGGTCCCAACCCCTAACGGGGTTGAGAAGCGGATCAGGGAGTTGGCGGAGCAGGTCAACCCCGAGGAGTTGGACCAGCAGAGTGCGTGAGGAAAACCCCTAGACGTTTTGACTGGAAATGTTTAGGGGTTTGTTAGGGTTTCGCTAGGTGTCTTATTGCCCTTGCAGATGCTGAGGAGAAACAGGAGAATGACCGCAGCATGGATGCAATACGCCGCGCAATTCTGAGAGTCCTGTCAGGGTTTTTCTATGCCTCGCTCGCGTGTCGCCAGGGTGGTGCTAGGGTTTGACTAGGGTCTGACTAGGGTCTCCCCTTGCCCCGCAGATGCCGACGAGAAGCAGGAGACTGACCGCAACATGGATGACAAGCCACGCAAGCATGTCCCTAGGGTTTTGCTATGTCTCGCTCATATATGGCCAGGGTACCACTAGGGTCTGACTAGGGTCCCCCTTTGCCCCGCAGATGCCGACGAGAAGCAGGAGACCGACCGCAACATGGATGAGATGTGGGACAAGCTGTCTGTGAAGAAGGAGCTGCCGCTGTACCTGGTCATCTTGAACCCCCTGTCATTCTCGCAGACGCTGGAGAACCTGTTCACGCTGGCGTTCCTGGTACGGCTGCATTTATGTATAGTGCATATATATAAAATAAAGGTCTTATAATTTCAATGTCTACTATTCTATCAGCTGGAAAACCTGTTCACGCTGGCGTTCCTGGTAAGGCTGCAATTGTGTATAGTGTATGCAGGTTAACTAAAGCCAACCCTGTGCCTCCAGGTCAGCACCCAGCACCCTAAACCCTAACCTAAACCCTAAACAGCAACCCTATGCCTCCAGGTCAGCACCCAGCACCCTAAACCCTAAGCTAAACCCTAAACACCAACCCTATGCGTCCAGGCCAGCACCCAGCGCGTGGCCCTGCGCGACGACCCCGTGCACCACATAATGGTGGAGGCCATCGGCGTCCGGGGTGCCCGGAACAGGCAGAGCGCGCAGGAGGCGCAGAAGGCAGACAGGAAGGGCTTCATCGTCCCGCTGGAGATGCAGCATTGGGAGCAGATGAGAGGGGTAAGGGCAGGGTTTGGGCGAGGGTTTTGGGCGAGGGCTTGGGCTGGGGTTTGAAGGGTGGCGGCAGTGCATTTAAGGATCTGGGCTAGGGTTTGTAGGGGAAAGGGCGGACAGGAAGGGCTTCATCGTGCCGCTGGAGATGCGCGACTGGGAGCAGATGAGAGGGGTGCGTGCAGGGTTTTGGCGAGGGTTTTGGGCGAGGGTTTTGGGCGAGGGCTTGGGCTAGGGCTTGGGGGAGGGCTTGGGCTGGGGTTTGCATGGTGGCGGCGGTGCGGTGAGGGTTTGGGCTAGGGTTTGAAGGGTGCCATTGGAGCCGGGGCCAAGCAGAAATGGGGGACAGGGCCAACAGGCAGCGCTTAAATCATGCCGCTGGGGATGCAGGACTGGGAAAGGGGTGCGCGCAGGGCTTGGGCAAGGGATTCGAGCTGGGGATTGCAGGGTGGCGGCGGTGCAGATAGGGTTTGGGCTAGGGTTTGCAAGGTGGCGGTGGTGCGTTGAGGGCTTGGTAAGGGTTGCCAAGGTACAATGGCGCCAGATGGCGGGGTGGTTGCAGGGCTTAATCTAGGGTTTCATTCTTGCGGGGATGAGCCTCAAGCGGCACTAGCTCTGATTGTTATCGCGCGAGGAACCTCCTGAAGCCATGGATGAACGTGATGGGTGGGGTTTTGGCGAGTGTGTCTAACATTAAACTAGAGGCGCTGCACCAGACCAGGATCTCATCTTGGGGTAGCTCAACACATTCACGCAGGGTTCCACCTGTTGCCCCTCTTGGCCTTATGTACAGCCCAAGGACTGCATGGTGGACCACCTACATGGTTCGCCTATTGCTCCCCCCTTGCATTATGCACCACCTGGAGGGTGTCACCTGTTACCCCACTGTGCAGTTCATACAGCCTGAGGACTGCTTGATGCACCACCGGGAGAGTTTCACCTGTTGCTCCCCCCTTGCTTTTAATGATTTATGTACAACCCAAGCACTACTTAATGCACCATAGGAAGGGTTTCACCTGTTACCCCCCCACCTTGCAGTTTTTCCAGCCCGAGGACTGCCTGATGCACCACCGGGAGTCTGTGCACGACAAGCTGGTGGGGAGCCAGATGAGGACAGCTGGCAGGGCGACTCAGCGGGGGGGGAACGACAAGGATGTGGACTCGGATAAGGAGAACTAGGACCCTAGTGTAGGGTAAGGTGGAGGGGGGCCATAGTCTAGGGTAGGAGCAGGGGAGGGGGGCTCAAGGGAGAGGGCATGGGGTTGGACGTGGACAAAGGAGAATTGAAACCCTAGTGGAGGGTGAGAAGAAGATGAGGGCGTTGTTTGATGTGGCACCAGCTAGCAGTGCACATCGGCAGCTGGTGGAATATTTTTACATTTATGCAGTGGGGACTTGCGTGTCTGCACGTGACACACTATACTTGCGTAGGAGCCCAACTGCACTGGTGCACCCATCAGGCAGTCACCTGTGAGAGGGGTCATGTGCCAGTGTTAAAGGGTAATGTGCCGGTGTAAAAGGGATTATGTGCCGGTGTGCTTGCACAGTGACTCTCATCGTTCTCTTTCGCTTGCACGTGCATGCTAAGAGCCGTTGTTAGGCAACACCCAAATTCCAGGCCCCCAGCGAGGTTGTCCTGCACAGTTCGTGGCAGACCTTCATTGCGTGAATCATCAGAACATGACGGTTCAGACTAAGTTAAAAAAATGCCCTGATGATACCTTCGCTGGCAAAAGTTCGCTCACATTCAAACAGGAAATCTGAAATCCCTGGGCGGTACGTGCACTCCTGGGGATTTTATGGGGATGATGAGTGCTTTCCCATGTGCATGTCGCACGATTGCGAATGCTGTGCCCATGCCAAGCACCTTTATGTGCGAAACCCACGTCTAAAGGTGCCTGTACTCTTGACATTGTTTGCCTCTCGATTGAATTTCTCAACGACCTGTTCTCAGTGGCATTACTGTCGGGGTTGTTACGTAATTGGAGGTGCCCTCGACTACAGGTAAGTTGCTGGAGGTTACTAGCGTGTTGGTCCTACTTTTGACCTTGCAAAGCTTCTCAAGGTCATCATTGCTTGCAACGGACGAGATCTTACGTCTGGGTGTTCACATTAAACTGGTGGTGGCAACAATCATCTAGACTAGCAAGTTTCACGTTATGCATGCACAGCTTGCAACTCGATCGCAGACCCACATACCCACATTCATGGCTACCGAGGCAACTACACGTTGCCAAGCAACCTGGTTGAGGTAGCAGCGTGTAGAGGGCGGTCTGTGTGAAGACCAACCCATGCATGCATCCCTGTGTCGTCTTCTTGGATCTTGGAACAGACAACCTCCCCTGCCTTACCTAGCTTGTGGGCTTACTTGTTGTCCTTGGTCCACAGCAGGTTGGATAATCAAGGCGGTTGTACCTTTCATCTTGTTTCAGACCATATTCCATGGCACATCAGCCCATAGTTCCTCCAAGGGGGGGGGTTGCAAGGGCCGCAATGTACCACTGAACACCCACCCCGTCACCCACGGGGTACCTGTGCCCTCCTGGCCCTACCCACCACCGCATCCCTCATTCCCCACTTGCCATGGCGCAGCGAGAAAACGTGGTCTTCAAGGTCCGGCCAGCTTCCACACCCTAACAAACCCTTGCAAACACCTCGCGATGCGGCAGAGTGTGGTAGCGTCCACGCAAGTAGACGTGGTGGGCTATCAACAGGTTGGGGTAGCCCTCTCACACAGTGCCAGTGGGTACACCAAACGTGCCAACCCCCTTGGTGGGCCTGCGCAACGTGCTTAGGGTTTAGGGTTTTAGGGTTTAGGCACCTGCAAACGGTCAACGTCATGATTCCACCAGCACACTGCATTCACTGCAGGCGCACAGTCTGCTGTGTTGCACAGGGGGGTGGTGCCTAAACCCTAAACCCTAAACCCCAAATCGGTCAGCTGCACACTTGCTCCTGTGCAGCTTCGCAGCAGTATGGTGTGTTCCATCAGGTGTGTCCTCGTAGACAACTTGCCTGGAAGACCGACTGTGTTGTTGCTATCCCGCAGGACCTCACCGCAGGCACCTTTGCCGGCACTGCACAGCTCATCGTGGGGCACCCCTTTGACACTGTCAAGGTGAGCAAGCCACCGGCATTACCCTAATTGCAAACCCTAAGGTACAAGTCTCGGGGGCAGCACGGTGCGTGCAAGGAACGCGTCTGGGCTTGCCCTCATGGCACTGCAAGATTATAATACAACACAATGAGCAGAAGGGTGAGGTTAGTGGTCCAGGCTGCACCTCATGGCCATTGATTCTGATGGGGAGCGTATGGCTGGGTGGGCGTGGAGCTCTGGTCCTGATGTGTGACCCTGGGCCCATGGGTTGCCGCTGACACACTGCCATGGCCACAGGTCAAGCTTCAGACGCAGCCTGGCAAGTACACAGGCGCGGTGGACTGCACAAAAAAGGTGCGCACATGCACATGCGTGCACCTTCCCCACCTACCATTGCTGATTGGAACCCGGGTTTGTAGTATCATTGCCTCTCAAATCCCCTATTAGGGTGTGACTATCGGCACGAATGTTGGGGTTGCCATCTGCTACATTTGGAATTAGGGGTTTCACCAACCAGGCTATAATTCTTGGGGAAATTGAGTACTCACATACATTCCCATTCCATACCTACCGCTACAGCACAACAGCTCAAATTACATCTGACACATCAGGGTCCACGTGGTCACCCTACCACATCGCCCATACATACTGCCACCATTGATGCCATAACCTCCCACCGACCACCACTCCCCCACCACAGATCCTGGCCACCCATGGCCCCAGGGGCCTCTTTAAAGGCATGGGTACCCCGCTATCCACCGTCGCAGTCTTCAACGCAGTCCTGTTCTCATCCCGGGGACAAATGGAGCGCCTGCTGCACCACCCCGACGGATCCCCACTCACCGCTGGGGACCAAGCCGTGGCGGGGATGGGGGCGGGGGTGGCGGCGACGCTGGTGGCCACCCCCACCGAGCTCATCAAATGCAGGCTGCAGTCACAGCCCGGCAGGCGGCCGGCAGCTACCCTGGTGGCGCAGGGGCTGAGCCTGAGCAGTGCCTCGGCAGCCGCAGCGGGGGTGGCGGTGAGTGCATAATTAATGTAGTTACAATGCTATTCTCTTCTCTTCTAAGAAAAGCAAAAGTACTTTCGTAGAAGTCCTTCAGTTCAAAAATTGAATAGGTGTGAATTCCGTTTCGATTCCCATCCGGGTGGGATCCCCGCGTGGTGCCACAAGGGGGGCGTGCTGGGTGGTGGCGCATGTGCAAGGGTGATGCAATGATCTGTCTGCATTACTGAAACGCATGCAACCAAGTATCAGGATAAAATGTAAAACAGTGGCAATCCGATCATCGGGCTTGCTGGTGCACAGGCAGGGGAGGTGCGCTACAGCGGCCCCATCAGCGTTGCCCGGCACGTGTTTGCGCACGAGGGGGGCGCACTGGGCCTGTTCAAGGGCTTTGTACCCACGCTGCTGAGGGAGGTCCCTGGCAATGCAGCCATGTTTGCAACATACGAGCTCCTCAAGATACAACTAGCCAAGGCGCAGGTGGGTGCTTGGTCATGCTGCGAGTTGTGCTGCGCCTAGGTCAATGCGGATGGCATTCATGGCATGTAAGTTTTTGAAGGCGCAGGTCTGTGCTCGCTCGAGAGTGTGAGCAGTGTTCCTCCCTGGCTGTAGCAGCCATTTGAAACTGAGCATCCATTTTCCCAGGGATCATTCACTTTTCTGCGGAGCATTCATTGCGCAACTCGCCCCCCAGCCCGCATCGAATTGTCCACTCGCCCCCTTGCGGGAACCCACCCATGTCGCATACTTCACCCTGCGATATCCGCAGAAACGCCTGATGTATCTCCCCTGCCCTAGCATTTCTTACACGCTTACCCTTGCCCAGGGCTCCCCACACTGGTATTCTTCCTCAGAGTTTCTCACGCTCATACCCTTGCCCAGGGTTTCTCACATTCATACCCTTACCCAGGGTTTCTCTAGCACCAGTGAGCTCGGCCACCCCTCCCTCTTGACAGCTGGCGGCCTGGCGGGTGCGTCCTATTGGCTGGCTACCTACCCCATGGATGTGGTCAAGAGCAATATACAGATTGACAGCTATTCGTCGCCGCGCTACCGAGGCACACGGGACTGTTTTCAAAAGGTAAACCCCTGCCAAAACCCTACACTCACACCCATCAGAATGGTGTGGACGGCAGTGCACTGGGCACCAGTGTTGTCAACTTGGCCCCAAACCTACCTACAAACCTGTAAGGGTGGTGGCACATAGACATGCAATACCAGAAATGCATTTGTTTTTTGCAAAGTGAAAGTCACTTACTGTTGAGGTGCGCATTCTTGTAAATTCACCTCCATTTGATTACCCATGCAGCTGTACGCCGCTGAGGGTCTCCCAGGCTTCTTCCGAGGGTTTACCCCCGCCATGGTGCGCAGCGTGCCCGCCAACGCAGCCGCGTTCACAGTCTACGAGATGGTGCGCGCCCACCTAGGATGAATGGGGGACCCCCACACCCTCGTGATGCTACCTCCACAGCTCCACATGGCGGCACCGCGGCACCCACTCAGTGGCAGTCCTGACATGGCGGCATGCTTAGGGTTTAGGGTTTAGGTTTTAGTCAGCACCTGGCGGTACTCCTCTCCATCATGGCAGCCCAAGAAGCCGGTGTGCACACCACTGGGATGAGGAAAGGGGCCAGCCACCCGTGTACCTACAGGTGCTATGCCCTTGTTACCCACGCCATGTTCCACTGGTTGCTGCCCGGCCTGTCTGTGTTCTTCAACATTGCTGGTTGTGGTGTGCCACCGTGTGTGGGGGCGTTTTGTTTGTTTGTTTCTTCTTCCTTTCAGGATGCGCCACACCAGCAACACGAGAGCGGCTAGTGGCGCTACACATGGCTGCGGCCCCACACCCCACGTGGGAGCGCCATGGGGTAGTGCCACTCATTAGTCATCCCTTAGTATCTGCTGAGGCTCAGCTGCTGATGGTGGTGCCAAGCTCGCAAGGTTGTGCGCAGCGCTGCAGAGCCCTTGGTGCATGATATGGGCCTGGCCATGGTAGGGTGAGATTGGAGTGGAGGAATGGTGTGGTGCTGGGTGTTGCGGGTCACCGAAAACCCTATGTTCCATGAGCAGCTGGGTATGGATTATACCCTTACGGTGTTTTCTACTGCCTGCCAGATGTTAAAAATGCCTCATGTCATATGACAAAAGCACCATACAACATTCTTTCCAATTTTGGCTTACAAATGGTAGGTTTTAGGGGTAGGTTGTTAAACGCTATAGGCACGCTTCAGGCAAAGACTGTTCAATGCTATGTATGGCCATCCATTTTTGTTGCATAGAATTTTGTGCAGTCTCAGACCAAGATTGCAATCTCAATAATACGCGACTGCAATGCGCTGGAATTGGGACAACGTCCCAGGCTGAAACTTTCAGTGAAAGCCTTTCAAACGGTTGGGAACCATAGTATTACTCGATGTAAGACAGAGCGTTCCTAAGAGCACAGAGCAATACTTCTGGGTTTTGACATTCAAGTTGTCAATGAACCCGGTTTCATATATTCCATGGCATGGTCACGCAACCAAACCCTCAGAGTATCACCCTGCGCCCCCCTTCCGTCACCGCCCCTCCTCCCCACCCCCAGCACCCACCAACGGCCCGGCCACCACCGGCAGCACACGCGGAGCCCCACCGGGCTTTGGGATGGCGCCAGGTGGCAGCACCTCGCCCACCCTGAACCTCTTCAGAAAACCCCTGATGGCGTCTGAGGTGGCGTCCGGCTCGTCCTCGTGCACTGCGTGCCCCGCCTGCAAAAAAGGAGTGTGGGTAAGGGGGTGAATGGTACAACATCCAAAAACGTGTCTTCAACAATTCAATTTTTTCTACAAGTTGGATTTTAATTTAAAGATTTTCTTTCAAAGAAATTTCTTTCAAAATTTTTTGTTTCTTGTTCACACTAGTGAACTGACCTAGGACTGGTACGCGAGTATAACCCTCCCTCGTCCACTTCCAGCCCTCCCACTGTTCTCAAACTCTAGCAGTTCAAAACCCCTGCACCTGTGGCAGCAGCCCTAGCAACCTGCTACCTGCCCCGCATGCACCCAAAACCCTATCCAGCGAACCAAAAATCCTAGCCACGGCGGCCCGGAACCCTAGTTGCGCACCTGCAGCAGCAGCACCAGCTGGAACTTGCCCTACATCTGCCTAAATCAATAACAGCGACCCAAAACTCAGAACCCTAACGGTGCAGCGCAAAACCCTGGCCACTGCAGCCAAACCCTAGTGGCGCACCTGTGGAACCAGCTGGACCTTGCCATGTATCTGCCCAAAATCCTACCCAGCAACCGATTACCCTAATGGTGCAAACCAAAACCCTGCGCACCTGTGGCAGCAGCACCAGTTGGAACTTGCCCTGCATTTGGCCAATGGTGAGTGATCGGTCCAGGCGATCAGTGCCTGCTAGGATCAGCACCTTGGGGATCCCCAGGGACAGGAGCTTGTCTGATAAACCCCTGCAGTGGTGGTGGGGTTTAGAGTTTGAATGGGTAGGGTTTAGGATTTCTGTTTTGATGTTGCAGGCATTAGGAGGAGAAGCGTGTCTGACAGGCCCCCTGTGCAGGGGGAGTGACTGGTGGTGGGATGCGGGAGGGGCTTTGGGGAGGGTGTTGTGCATGCAAAGGGATGGGGATTGCACCGCAGGCCGGCATGCAAAATCTTGCGCCAAGATGTTGGCTTGAAACATTTACCTCTGCACCAGCCACCCTTACCTGTACCACCCATCCCAGTAGGGTTCACTATCCAGCAGGGGTGTGCGCCATCCCCACGGACGAATCTCGCATTCCTCCCCTTGCGTGCCACGCCCTGGGGCACTATCCTGCCTTTCCTCCCCTGGGGCACTAGTTCCTTCCTCCCCTGATTTCTCTTCCTCCCCTTCCTCCCCTTCCTCAGTGATGTCATCCAACAACCCCCTTGAGCTGAGCGCACCCGAGATGGCACTGGGTGGGGATTGGGTGAGCATTGCGGGGATGGACACGCGCGCCGCCTCCAAGTTTTTTGACATGCCTGCACTTATGTGCACCACATGAATTTGTCAAAATGCAAGCAAAAACGATGAGGGCACAGATTCCGTTTGCAAGTACTCTTGCCTGTGGACGGGGCTATAGCAAAACCGCAGCGAGCGCTTGGCAAAACCCTAGCTAGTGCCCCTATATAACCCTTGCATGAGGGCGCCAATGTGCCGCAGGGTGGCCATGGCCTAAACCACCACCACATGTTACCATTTTTTAATCGCCAACGCCTTGGCATAACCCACGCTAGTGTCCCAATCAAACACTTGCCTGTTGACCAGCGTCTAGTGCACCGCTGCTCCAGGTGTTTGTGTTTAGGGTTTTGTGTTTAGGGTTTAAACGATGCATTGGACCATGGCCTGGCCTAGGCGAGGGCGCTCATGTGTGGCAGGGCAGCCATGTGATCACACATGCCCTACCCCCTCGCCACCCGTCACAGCAAAACCCTAGCAAGCGCCCCGACAAAACCCTAGCCAGCGCCCCAGTCAACCCTTGCCTGTGGAGAGCGCCCAATGCACCGCCGCTTCAGGCGAGGCGAAGGATGAGGGCCTGGCCTGAATGAGGGCGCCCATGTGGGGGAGGGCGGCCATGGCAGTCCCCTCCACCACATCTATAACAACCACCCCTGCCAGGCTGGGGATGCCTGCACGCACATGGGGATGAAGGGTCAGGGGTATAAAAAGTGAGGATTTAGACTGGTGTCTTTCTGGGCCTTTTTGGGTGTATATGCACAGCCTTTTTGGAAGGTCTGCGTGTGGTGCGAACAGATTGATACACTTTATATGCACAGCAAGAGAATGCAACACAGGCTAAAAATGCACATGCCATACACGTCTGATGTTGCCTCCACACCGCATAAGCTGGGGTTGTGCTTGGATGGATGCACCCCAGGCTGAGCGTTCTCATGACCACCTGGCACACCCACCCCACCCCACCACCCACCCTTGAGCGCAGCCGCGTGCACCGCGACCGCCCCCCCCATGCTGTGGCCCACAAGCACGGTGGCTGGCGCCTCCTCCCCGTACATCTTCTTCCATATATCCACCACGTCATGGGCCAGGGTGTCAGCCGCCAGGTCAGCATCGGCGGGTGTGGCGCTGCCCCCGTGGCCCCGCAGGTCGGGGGCACAAACTCGGTACCTGGAATGAGAGATGATAAATGACCTAAATAAGCGTAATTACTGCGGTAAATTGCTTTTCTTGTTGCATGGTGCCTTAGCACAGATCCGGGTCTGGCGGTTCAATGGGCTTAACGGGGGTAGTGAACCGCTGAGGAACACATACTACCACTGCAATGCACGACGCAACATACCATGAGTGGGCCGATGCAGGCAAGCATGGGTATATTGTTATTCTAGGGTTTATTAAGGGTCTTTGGGTTCCCCGCACTTGTCCTTTAGCCGCTGCGCCAGCAGCGCCCAGGTCAGTCCAGAGTACCCCCCTCCATGCAGGCACAGCACCACCGGCCCCGCACCCCCCGCCTCATACACAGTAAACTCCCCGCCCCGCGCCGCGCCCCCCGCGCCATCCCCGGGTTCCCGGTCGCTGCCGGGGTCTATGCACACTGTCTGCTTGCTGTCGAAGAATTGGTCCCAGGGGAGGGGTGCAAGCGCCTCCGGGTGGTGCTCCAGGTCGGTGTGGTGGGGGGTGGCGTTGCCGTGCGCTGGAAGGGTGGGGGGTGGGGGGGGGCGCATATCAGGAAAGAGGATTCTCACAAAGCAACGTGTATAACTCTTTATTGGTATGGATTGGTTTGGCGACTGAGGCGAGTTTCCAAGTTGCAGCGAACAACCAAACACCCCTGCAGGCCTCTCCCACCTGGCGTGGTGCATGCACGTATGCATCCCAATGGTGGGTAAGCGGCACTGGTGGGTGATCACTGATGGTTCAACACCAATATTATGGTGCCTGCACCAGCGATGGTGCTGCCAGGGGAGGCAGGAGCCTGCAAGCTGCTGCACAACGGTGGTGCCTGCTAATGCATGCATATACACAAGACACCCGCTGCGCGAGTCCGGGCAGAAACTGGTGGGAAAGCAGCATATAACTGGGCCTGTAAAGTTTTGCAGGCGTTGGCACTGCTTAGGGTTTAGGGTAGTGTAACGTGCACAGTCGTTCGCTACCACACCTCATGACTAGTGAAACAAGATGGTCCGGATGCACCCAAGAGTCTGCATGCAGTGCTGGCACCCACTGCAGTGCACCCAACTTTTACCATTCCACTGCAGCCCCAGCCTCGACTGCACCCATACCTGCGGCGTGCTCCACGGCCTGTCGCAATAGCGGCGATGGGTTCGACCCAGGCTTGCCCTTGGGGGGCAGGCCCCCTCCCACACGCGGGGCTGGGGGCGGCATCGAGTCAGCCATGGACTGACGGCAGCAGGAGTTAACCGGTGAGTGGTGGTGCAGGTGCGAGGTACTGCAGTTAGCAGATATATATCGATGTGACAGGCTGTTCTAATGGTTTCAAAAGACCGTCAAAAGGTTTCAAAAGAGCTGTTGCGCGGTGCCATATCGGCAGGATGTTTTGCACGACTTGCATTGGTGTGTCCGTGTTCCAGCACTTGACCTAAATGTGATACTGTTTACTCGTATACCTCCTGGGCAAGAGGTGCAGAAGTGCACAAGCCCAGAGGGGGATGCAATATGGATCCTCCCCGTCTGAGGCACCACCAGTGCCCAAAGGTTGACCCTGTGCATATGTAGCCACTGCACACGTTGGCATATAACGCACTGCGTTCATGTATGGCTAATGCACTGCGTGCTGTGAACCACAAGAACCTCAACATGGTCAGTAGTTCATCACAATTCGCCCGTTCCTTCATGTCCCTGTTCCTTCATGTAGCACAGCATGGGAAGCCAGTATTGACGGTTAATAGAGCAACTCCACTCTTTGTGCTCGCTTAGAGTCTTACCGCTGGGGCCTATGGCTGGCTTTGAACGCCTCGTCAAAAGGAGGTATGTATAAAAAACCGTACTGGCTCACACATCTTGTTTCATATATATTACGATTGGCTGGACCACAGCCCACTCCCAAAATAAATCCCACCTTCATACCACAGGACGTTGCCCCTATTTGCGCAACATACCACCGCCACAAAACTTTGGCTAAAAGCCCTTGAAACAAAACTGCCACTCGACCGCAACTATGTGCCGCCAGTTACCCCCACCCCTGCCATTGCGCCCTTCAGCTATGTGGTGCCGTTGGCCCCCGCCCCTGCCCCTGCCCCTGCCCCTGCCCCCGCCCCTGCCCCCGCCGCCCCTGTGCCCCTCCTGAGCTCCATGAGCGCTGCCTCCAGCCACGCGTTCTGTGCCGACCACTCCTCTAAGGTGGCGCGCAGGCGGTGGTTCTCACGCAGGTGCTCCTCGCGCTCCTCCTACAAAGACATGCATAAACGTTAAGGGTCGTGAATGAAGCAGCGGAGTGCGTGGCTCTACCCTCCTACCTGCAACCCTACACCCCACAACCCTTACCCCCCACCCTCCCCACCTGCAGCAGCACCACCTCCACCTCCCTCTGCTCCCCCCAGCAAACACCAAAAACCATACGCCGGTGTGGTGGCGTATTCATCTGGTGTAATTGCCTCCCTCTGCTCCCCCCAGCATACCCCAAAACCCTAAAACCCCCCGCCCCCACCTGCAGCTGCGCCACCTCCGCCTCCCTCTGCTCCAGCCCCGCATAGCACCGCGCGCAGTCCCGCTGCAGCGCCCCCCGCTCCGCCGCCAGGGCCGCCACCTCAGCGCCGCGCGCCGCCAGCGCGGCCTCCAGGTCAGTCAGGTAGGCCGGCGTGGCGCCAGGTGGCGGCGCCAGGGCGCGCTGCAGCGCCGATTGCAGTCGCAGCACTGTGCGGCACAGGTGGTCGCAGTGTCGCTGCAGGTAGCGGAGGACCTCGCCCTGGGCCTCGACGACATCCCCGGGTTTCCTGCGGGGGGGTTGGGGATTAGGGTTGGTGATCGCAATCCTGCGGGACGGCTGGGGATGTTATTTTTAGAGCTAGTGATCGCAGGGTTTGGGAACATTTGGGATTATGATTTTAGTTTTATGGGATCGCAGAATTTGGCACTGTACAAGTAGGCTGGCTTGGTGCCAGGTGCATCACATGCCCCATGCGTCTGTATCCTGCTGCTTGCTCAAGCGCTGCGACTGCAATCGGCGGTGCAAGGCTCGCTGTACCATCGATTGCAGTGGCAGAACATGAACAGGCAGCATGATACAGACGCATGTGACACAGGATGCAGGTCCAGGCGCAGCAGAACGCAGGCCCGGCAGCGATGCAAGCACACAGGACGCAATCCCCAAGCCTATGGGTTTGCCAGCGCCACCGCCCAGAGTCTACGGAATTGGCACAAAGATTCCAACTCCAGAATCCCTGGATTTTCTGGACAGACGTGGAAATATTTTCGCATTTGCGCACCATGAGTCTGCTTCTGGCGGCATGTATGTGGTTGATTGCAGGTGGAGAAGAGCATCGGGCAGCCTCTGCACCTTGGCCAGTTTGTGCACCTGCAGCGTGTTAATAAATAAATAAATAATTTATCAACTACGCAGCCTGTCCCTGAGCAGGCACGTTGGCGAGGCAAGAGGCAAGAAGCAAAGAGAAGGCAGTCGCCTACTGCCCACTATTTCCCCTACCTGCAGCATGTAAAATAGTAATAATAACAACAACAATAACAACAATAAATAACAAGATACCTGTAGCGTGTACAGCAGCGCAAATGCGCAGGCTCCCAGGGATTGGAAGCCGATGATCACAATCCCCGTCAGCAGCGGGGGCACCCCCGGGCCGTCGTGCCTGGCCCCGCCCCGCTGCCACAGCCACTGGCTGGCCAATAGGAGGGCGGCGCAGCCGATGGAGACAATGGTGGCGGGCACGCGCTGCAGGGCAGGAAAATTACAAAAATAAATTAAAAAATACAAAAAAGCGAATTATACAGCAAATCATACAGCAAAAGATCGAAAAAAGCGAATCAGCTCTCAGCAAAAACACGTGTAATGAAATCAACAAACAAGTCTAATAAAAATAAAACTACGATTTTTTAAATAGAAATACAGGTAAATACAACTTTTTTACTACACAAATGATTCATCCATGCAGCCTGAACACAGAGTAAGACAGGCACCTTTCCCCCTGTCCACCACCACCCCTACCTGCAGGGGCGCTGCTGCTCGGTACACCTGCAGGAAGCCAGCCCTGCGCTGCAGCCGGTGGCGGTGCACCAGCCAGGCCTGCAAGCCGTAGGCCAAAGCCAACAGGACCACCTCGCCGGTAGCCTGCAAGGGGGGGGGGGGAGGGGGCATTAAGACCAGGGGAGGTTGCTGGCCATGGGTGGGTGGGGGCAGGCTCCCGCGTGGCGTGTGGTGGTCTCATGAGGCACTGACTGATAAGACGTTGATGGCGGTGTGGTGCGGCGTGGGGTGGTGCGCTGCAGTGTGGTGTGCCCGACCTTTGTCGATTTGAAGCATGCCGTGTACAATGGAACATGTACAGCCCAGTGCAGGGAGCCGCCCTGGCGAACAACAAAATAATATAATATATAAAAGCCAGGGCATGGATCGCCAACACGAAGGATGTTGGAGTTTTCTCCCCTTGGCTTTGAAGGGTTTGGGGCTTAGGGTTCTCTTACCTTGGTTTTGAAGCAGCACAGCGCCTGCCCATCCGGGAAGCACAGTGCGTCCGACACCAGCAGCAGCAGCGGCAGGTGCAGGCCAGCAAACAGCCACACCACCCACAGGGTGTGCAGCGGGGTGGCGCGGGTCTGGCCGGGCTTGGGCAGCAGCGGCTCCGCAAACCTGCGGTGCACCGCGGCATGGAGGTGTGGCAGGTAGGTGTGGGTATTGCGCGTTTGTATAGGAGGGCTCGAATGTATCAAACAATTATACATCATGATACAGTTAAGTCCTCCTGCCTGTAAATTTGGAGGTTGGCTGGAATGCTACATACATATGGAGTGGCATAAATGGCCCTCCTGGGACCCCCCGGGCAAAGGCATGTATGGGGCTGGCAGCCTTGCAGCGCCTTTATGATGGGCAGGACTGCACGGCGCCAATAGTGGTGGTTGCATCCCACATGGGCGGTGCGAATGACTCCAAGGTGGTGTGGGTGGTGGTGTGGTTAGTGGAGGGGGGTGAAGGGGGTGGTGGCTAGTAGAGGGGGTGAAACCTTACCCGTCTGGGATGGGGACCAGGAAGCGGTCCGCCAGCAGGGACTGGTCAAACTCGCTGAGCGCCACCTGGCAGCTGCCGTCAGCTACTTGCATACTGTTCCTGTTGTATCCTTGGTACTGACTAGTGGGTCAAGAGTGGAGTGCTGCCCAGATGGCTAGCACCTGCCAGTAAGAAATGGTTCTATACATATACTAACTTCGGAGTCTGAGGTGTCCAATGGGCAGGTGCACTAGGTGAGCTGGCTCCTATCCAAGCCGGGTGCTGCCTGTGTTGCTGCTTTGCACAGTTAACGCAGTGGGCTATGGGCCTGCAAAGGAATATATTGGTGGGTCAACGGGTGCAAGCACGAGCGAGGATAAGCTCAACAGGGAGAACGTTGTGGATTGCTGGAGCAAGCTGCCTAGTGTAGGCGTTACGTGTGGGTGGAGGGACCGAGCTGCCTAGTGTAGGCGTCTGCATGCTTTGAGCGCAAAAAAACGTGACGGCTAAGGTTCCAGAACACCGCACGATGCACAGACAACCCAACTCACCAAACGTGCCACAGTGCTTGCAAGCAGCACCATGCAAAATATACCTGTGTTTGACGGAGTCATAGGTCACTGAGGGCTGCCGCAGGGACCTTTCAACAAGAGCACGTCACTGCAGTTCACAGAGTGGCATGCAGGTTCGAACCCACCACCCACTGCACAAGTTGGCAGCTAAACCTCGTCGATACGTGCTTGCCAGCTGAAACGGTCTTCAATTCGTGGCTGAAGCCCTACCCGTTGATAACGCCTGGGTGAGCAGCTCCCAACCAGTGGCATGCATGCGGACAGCTATTTTGGAAGGTGTGCAAAGAGCTCTGAACCACCAGTACAACGGCTACTCCAACCCGACGTACAGATGAAATCCAACCACAGAGGGTATTTGGTTGCAAGTGTCGGACAGCAACTGAGCCAGCTTATATCTCCTATCTATCCAGCCTGTCATTGAAACTTTCACCCTCTTCAACTTGACTTTGAAAGCCTATTTACAGAGTTGCGCTACCGTTGCAGGGGAGTTACAGCAACAATAAAAGTACTGTTTTGTATTGTCTAATCTATTTCAAAGCACCTCTCGTGCCTCTCGTACTGTTATAAATCTTTGCCAAGCTTGTGGGCATTGGGCATCTGCGATGGGTCAACTGTGACCCAAGTTGCGTTGGTCCGCTTTGCAGTTTTGACGATGAAACCTGCTTCGTGACACTGTCTTTGGGTTGAGAACGATGGAGGATGTGCTCAGCGAATACGCGTTCAACATTGCCATAGAAGACATCGGGAGCGCTTGGCAGCTCATAAAGGATGTAAGTGCATGCATGCATATGGGTTTGAAGCGAGAATTCAACGCTGCGGCCGATGGGCAACGTCTTGAGCTCTCATCCAATGAGGTCGTAAGCGCATGTTGACTTGCATGGAATGGTGTCGAGGTTTTGAACCCCTTAGGTTGCAGCACCAAACCTCCACCTGTGCAGCACCGTTCCAGCAAGCTTTGCAACCCTTCAGCAACCTTGCAGCACTCCAGAAACGTTTTGCCAGGTCCTTGCATCAGCCTGGGCCTGACCCCCCATCCCTGCATGGCTGACTGACTGATTGCTGGGTAGTGTCACAAAAGCATGCACCATCCCGCAGTTTTGCACCACCTGTACCATGCAATATTCTTCACATTATTTAAAAGCCTGCGGCTGTCACAACTCAACGTCATTGCACCCCACTTGCAGGCCGTGGCAGCACGGATGCCGCTGAAAAGCTTGACTGTGAAAAGCAAGCTGGGCGCGGCAGTGCAAGTGGAGGAGTTGCCCATCAGGCAAGGCTCAAACAGATCCCGCATACACCCTCCTACAATGCTCAAGCACCAGCTCTCTTGCTGGATCCATGACAGCCATGCCGTCTCAACACCTGCATCTTGAGGGCAGCATGTACACTGCTGGACTTCACAGTTGTGCCCACAGCAGTGCTGCTCTGTCGTTGCGCCACCTGTTCCACCACCACCATTGCGCCACCTGTCCCACCACCACTCACCGCTCATCGCCAGTCAGTGGCCTCCCACACCCCACGCCCGTGTCCACATTGCAAGACCCTCTCGGCAAGATGTACCATCCATTGGTTTCAGTGACACCTCCACAGCAACGCCTGCACTTGTTCTGGCGTTGCACCACCACTCCCCACTCTTCACCCGTCAGTGCCCCCCCACCCCCACCCCCCACCCCTCAGGTGCATGACCACCTCGGACCCGCGGCTCAAGCGGCTGTGGGGGAACGCGCAAAACCCCGTCACGTGGTTCAGGAACCCCTTTGCGTACCTCATCGTGGTAAGGACACAAAACCCTAAACCCTAAAACCCTGTGCATGCCACACTCGGTGGTGAGGGGCACGCATGCTCCTGGCACCCTGGCCAATCCCAGTGGCGACGGCGGTTCACAGCGCATGGGAGGGGCAAGCGGGGCATGGTGCTTTAGTACTCTGTCCGCATCTGCACCATGGTCCCCGGTGTTGAGGTATAAGGGCGTCCAACCTTGAGCTCCAGCATAGTGTGGTTCATCGGGTCTTTGTCATCGCTGAGGCTAAGTGCACAGGCTGAAACTCATTTTGGCCTCAGCGGTAGCGCAAGCCCTATGACCCAGACTATGCTGGTGCACCAGATCACCGCACTGTAGATACCCTTATATTGCAACACTAGGCAAAACATTTCTGCATGCTTCAATGCTTAAACTTGTGCACAATGTGTAGCATTGGCAATTTGGCTCAACCGAACCAACCACCCAAAGCTTGCGCTTTCACGACAGCTCCGCAAAACCCTTGCTTAGGTTTGCCTGGAGGACCCCGACGAGTACAAGCGTGTGGTCCGACCCCACATCAAGAGCCTGGTTGACAAGGGGGAGAAGGACTACATGGCGGGGACAGCGGAGTACATCATCGTGTACATTCGCCCACCCACCTCAGACCCGGCCTCCAAGAATGTAAAAAAGGTACAGGGTCAGATTGGGTGTGCATGTGAGGGGGGGATGGCCATGAGTACTCACTTGCTCATAAAGCATGCAATGGGCCCATCAGAATTGCGCTGCTGCCATGGGACGGACAGGGCTTCAGGCACGCACAGAATTTTCTGGCTATGCCATCAAAGCCATTACCCCTCATAGCAGAATATGATTCTTGAGATTGACATCGGTTCCTGCATGGTCTCCAAGACATCATACACCTTATTTCAGTCCCACACCCAAACAACTCCCACATCCCGACCCTAGGTGCTGACTCTCAACCCTAAACCTCTAAACCCCTCCCCAGGTGTTTGAGCAGCTCAAGTATGAGTTCAACACCAAACGGCGGGAGCGGTGCGTGCGCATCGACCCGCCGGTGCAGGGCGCCTCCGCCAACCCCCTGACTGTGACGGGGTTGCTGGAGCTGGAGCAATGCCTGCGGGAAGCGGTGCCAGCGGTGTTTGAGGTGGGCAATGAGTTAAAAAAAAAAGTAAAATTTCGTTTCTTTTGGGGAGAATAATTCTGCTATAATTTCATGTGAATATTTGTAGTGTAAAGGATTTCAAAGTACCAGCTGGCTGCCATTGAACATGCGTGGGTGGTTTAGGAAAAGAGGCTGGCAATAAGCAGGGCACTGCCCTCCTGTGCATACCTGCACCCTATCATGGCAAATCATGGCGGGCATGCAGAGCAGCAGGCAGGGCAAGCGCTGTGTCCCTCATGGGCTGCATGCCTTGACATGACCTTGGCAGCGTGGATCTGCAAGCATGGGTAGGCACAAGATATCGGTAGAAATTGAAAATTCAATGTACCACGCGCACTGTTTGGTGCCCCGTGGGCATGCCCAGCCATGCGGCAACACATGCATTATCAATCGGGTGCTTGCGATTTAGTCGCATCGCAAACTCCTGACTTGGATTCGACATGACAGTGCCCTGTCCCCCCCACGCGCAGGCACGCGTGACTGCTTACACAGAGGAGCTTCGGCGGTTAGCTGCGCTGCGGCCGCCACCGCCCCTGGGTCAGGTGTGATGTGGTCACAATTATCCATGAATATTAAAATTTTAATTATTGTGCTTCCACTTATAAACAGAATCAATGTTTACTCGCAAAGTTGCAATGGTGATCATGCTTGCAAGGAGGGCCTCCCAGCGAGTAAGAAATCCCTGTGGCCAAATGAGCACCTTTGGGTCAACCTCCCTGCTGAATACTGTGCTGCGCTTAGGAGGAATGCGTAAACATGTAATAAAGTGCCATGCCGTGGCAGGCACTAACGGAAGCGTCTAATCGTAGAGATGCACCCAGAAATCAAAGCCATGCCCTGGTGCATTCCTTACATTGCGTCTGCTACTGCAGGTGTTCCTGGTGAAGGACAGCCTTGCTGTGATGTGTGCGGGTGCGGGCCTGTACGAGGATGCGCTGCGCGAGTACCTGGAGCTCGAGGTGGTGGTGCTTGAGGCGGCGGCGGCAGCGGAGGGGGGCGGGGGGCCGGGGGCGGTGGCCAGGAGCTTTGGTGCGTGTGGGGGAAAGGAGGGGTGAGGGGGGGTAGTGCTCTGGCTGGTGGTGGTTGCAGAGTCAATGGGGGCAGGAGAGGGTACCCCCAGGAAATCCTGTGCTGCGCTGCCTACCATTGGCTACCCAGTACCCTGAAAGAATTCCCTCACCATGCTTAAACCAATCGCCTACTCAGACTCTTAATTGAAATCTGAATAGTAATTGACGTACAAATTTCACTTTCTGACGCGAAACATGGGAAAACATTGGATACAGTAGAAATCTCCGCCTCCCCCGCAGGCGCCACCGAGCCTGGCTCCGACGATGCCGCCCTGCTGCACGTGCCTTGGCACACCATGCGCCACCTGGCGCTGGCACCCGACGGCATGCCGCAGTTCACACTCCGCCAGTACCTGTTTGCATGCCAGGCGCAGCTGCTCATCAAGCTGCACAGGCCAGATGAGGTGGGTGGGTGGTGGTGGTGGTGGTGGTGTAGGGCGGTGGGTGGATGGGATAAGTGTGCGTGTGAGGGGAAGGACGGGGGAGGGCGCAGCATGTACATTGGCGAGTGTGTGCGCCCCGGCTCTTACTCTGAGCCCACAATAGCATGGATAAGGGCTTGTAACCAGAACATCGGCTCTCTCTGGCACGTTGTTGGCTTGTGTGACACATGCAGCGCTCAGCCAGTGTACTTTAATTGAGGTGGAAGCACTCGCCCACCCACCCACCTCATCCCACCCCAAAACCCCCCACCCCCCCCTCCCCTTTACCCTAAGGTGGCGGAGCGCGGCCTGCACTTTGTGCGCAGCATGTGTGTGCTGCTGGAGGCTGTGGCCGCCTCCGGGGGTGCCCCGCCGCTGCTGCGCCCCGCGTGGGCCTTCTCGGCTTGCCTGCAGCTCGCAGCCACCACCAGCCAGCTGTGCAGCAAGATGGTCAACCGGCCGCTGACCATGGGGGGGGCGTCCAGCAGCAGCAGGTGGGGGGCTGGGGGTGGTTTGGGGGGTGGGTTGCTGTGGTGGTGCAGGTGTATGGTGTGTGGGGGGGTGCTGCATGTATGGTACTCGCTTATGGCAGAAGGTGCTCGGGGGCGCCCATTATATATTATTTATTATTGCAGTCCACAAGGTGACCGCCACCCTAAATCCTTAAACAGAGACAAAAAACCCTTTGTGCGCCAGGCTGTCCAAATTTGGGTTCAAGGTGCCTGCACGCCACTCCCTGGAAGGAGCCTACATCTTAACCGTAAAACCCAAACCCTAACCAGAGACACACTCCCCTTTTTTGTCAGGCTGTCCAACTCGGGCTTTGAGGTGCCTGCGCGCCACTCGCTTGACCGGCGCAGCAGCGTGCTGTCGGGGGCACCGCTGGATGAGCGGCGGGGCAGCCACATGAGCGCACACAGCATGGTAGAGGAGCCGGGGGCAATTGCGCGGGTGAGGGGGTGTGATACTCGAAACTTTGCAGAAAATATAGGTTACTGCATTGCTCTCCTATACCTTCCTGGACCGGTGATGGTCACATGCTTTGCTGGCCATGCGCACGTCGGGGTTTGTGGTACTCTTTGTAGTTAGGTTGTATGCATTCCAGCAAAGCAGCCAGGTCAGCAGCCACATAAGCGCACATGAGCGCTTAGTGGAGGAGCCAGGCGCAATTGCGCAGGTGAGCACATGCTGCGGCTTCTGGCAATAACTATGAGACAACGCTGATCGCGGTGTGCAACTAGTGTGCAGTGTACATGCATGCCAGCCACATGAGCGCATGCAGCCCTGCGCAAAGGAATGGTGCCTTTGTTGCGTGGGTGAGCAACTAAGCAATCACTCACCTGTGCCCCTGCAGGGTAGCCGACGACCCTCGCTCCAGCCCCCAATATCAGGTATGCTCCCCCCTGGCACCCGCTTCCACCCCACCTTGGGCTGCACACAAGTTTGACCCCCTAGACTAGCACTCGCATCCCATCCCCCTCGTGCTGTCAACACCCTGGAAACCTCCCTCCAAATGCACCCGCATCCATACCCTTGTGCTTGTGCTGCAAACACCTACCCACTTAGTTTTTCCATGGCCAGCCACGTGTGTCAATGCAAGATGTTGCTGTAGGTTTAGGTATAGGGCTTAGGGTTCCACCCTGCATCTTACTGCAAAACCCATACCCTTCCCTTGTCCCTTGTAGGTATGGGTGAGGATTCTGAGGGCAACAGCCCCCTGCCAGCCAGCCTGAAGCGTGTCAAGGTGTACCAGCAAGGGGAGAGGGGGAGAGACGCACAGCTGGCAGGTAAGTTGTCACGGGTTGCGCCCCTGCACACTCACGTGACTTTTGCGGCCACAGTTTGTAACATGTGGCAGTATAACTTTTTTCTATAGCTGCAGAGGATAGCAGAGAATCCCACGGTGTCCCGTGGGATTCATCCACCCCAAATCCTAAATTCTAAACCCTAAACAGTTCATTCTCTGTCTGCGCAAAGCACGACCATGTGCTATCAGTTTAAACCCATGCTGCATCCTTGCATCTCGTACTCACAGCAGGCCGTTTGGAGGGTCCTCCTCACCATTCCCTGCCTTTCTCCTTTGCAGATTCCGCCTCCCCTGTGGCGAGCTTTGCCGACCGGCTGGTGGATGGTGGCGGTGCTGGTGCTGCGGCTGGTGCTGGCCGCGACTGGTGCCTGGGGGTGTACCCGCAGGAGGAGGAACTGATCAAGGGGGGAAGGGGAAAGGTGGGGGGCCGAGGGAGGGAAACTGCACCGTCGCAGGGGTAATTAGGATGCAGTACCGTTGATCATTGTTTGATGTGGGGTCTATGATACCGTGTTTGGCTGGGAAAGGTTCACACACCATCCCAGGCCCACCAACTGCGTAGCATGAGAACAACATTCTGCCTGTACAAGATGTCACCACACACACCATCACCTTGCCCCCTTCAATCCCGCACCGCACACACATACCCTTGCTACTCTGCTCAGACAATGCACTCTCGCCCTCACTCCCAAACTCCTAAAAGCACAATCTTTCCCCCACAGGGCCCCTCCCCTGGATTCTCCGTTCTTGCTGTAAACCCTACACCCTATACTCTGAACCCCTCCATAAAACACGCATTTCCTCCCCAGGACGCCTACCCTGGCTCCCCCACCCCTTGGCCCCCGGAGCCCTCCTCCCCTGATGCCCTGGCCACCCTGCACCCCTTCTCCCCCTTCTACTGCTGGCTGGCGCAGCTGTACAGTGCGGCAAGGGAGGAGCTGGCGGCACTCGGCCAAGCCTGCCTGGTCCCCAACCAAGGGGATGGGGATGAGGCCAGCGGGCGGGGACTGAAGGTATGTGGTGGGGACCAAGGCGCATTGAAAATTGCCATCCCGCAGTATGGCTGCAGGAAGGGGCAAGGCAGGAGGGAAGTAGGGTGTGTTTTATAGCAACTGTGATGGTACATGTTTTTGCGTGTATTTAGATGAAGCCGGCCCGCAGGGACTGGGCCAATTGCGCTTCTACATCCTAATCATGTAATCCTGCTTTTCAGCAACCCTGTCATCTCCCTCAGGAAAATGCCTCACGGCATGCGTTGGCTTTGGTGGTTGGGGACTTAACCCCTAACATATACCCTGTTTTTGCTATTATAATCCCTCCCCAGGTCATGGACCCTAAACCCTAGAATGTGACCCTGACCTGGCCTGATCACCTCCCCTTCCTTCCCGCAGCGCCTGCCCTCCCTTGCCCAGGTATTAAACCCTAAACGCCGTTGTCCCTGGACCCTAAACCCTAGCCTGTACCCTGACCTGGACTGATCCTCCACCCTCCCTCCCCGCAGCGCCTGTCCTCCCTTGCCCTCCCCGCGCCCTCCCGGGGCATGCTGGATGACAGCGACATCTTGGCACCCACACATGAGGAGGAGGCGCAGCAGGAGCCAGCGGTGAGCACACCCTTCAATTCCTGGGCAAAACCCTTTGGCAGGGTGCTGTGTGGCGCATGGACGATCCAGCCAATGATAGACGATGGTGGAATCGCACACCCCCTTGATTTGAACTCTGCCCCTTGCATACGCACTGTTGCATATCCATGTCCCATGTATTTCCATTTCCTTTTGTTTCATTCTATCAAGGGGTGTGTAGAATGATATCAATGACATTTCATATCACTTCGTTAACGTGGGCCTGGGGAGCTGCGCCATCATGAGTAAAGCAAACTTTTCAAATTCATTTTCAACATACCTCTGATTTCTCATTAATTTTTGCGTCCTGCAGGTTGCCAGCAGCATGGGCAGCGAGATGAGCCTGGCCCTGTGGGGCACACGCAAGGCATCAACCTCCTCACCCACAAAGACAAGGCCGGGGGCAGGGGAGGCACCAGGGCCAGGTGCGTACCCTCTCAGGGTGGTGTAGGGTTTAGGAGTCTCGTTTAGGGTTTAGGGCATCCACCTTGTCGCGCACAAAGTCCAGGTGGGGGCGGGGGAGGCGGCCGGGCCGGGTGCTTGCACTCAGGTTGGTGTAGGGCTTAGGGCCCATTGCGCATGTTCTTTTTGCCTTCCATTCTATGGTGATGTCATTTGAGTCAGCCGGTAATTTGCTCCTATTTTCATCCCTCCCCCCCTTGCAGTGCTTGATGGCCGCAGCAGCCGGGAGGACGACGCAGAAATTGACTCCGAGTCTGATGTCTCCCTGCCATTTAGCGCCTCACACTCACGCACCGGGTCAAGGTGCGCCGCCTCTCACAACCATAGTTGATCAAAGAACAAGTTACATGCATGACAGGAGCACAGCATTCCAGATGAACACGCAGCGCGCTTGTACATGCGGCGCCAACAGGTTGTGTCCTGGCTTCATGCTTTCCTCTTTATATTCCCCGCTCCTAACCTCACTCCCGCCCATCACTCCCATCCAATATGGGTGAAGGTACCTTCACCCCCTCTCACCCTCTGTGCTTTCCCCCCCACCTCCCCCCCACAGGGTGGCTTCAGAGGGCACCCTCCTAGGGCGCTTTGCCAACATGCGCCTGCGCAACCCCACCACATCAACCACCCCAGCGGGGGGTGGGGACAGCGGCCCCGGCACCCCAGGCAGCGCGGGTCAGGACTCATCTTTCACTGATGACACAGCCAATGAGGCGGCGGCGGCGGCGGGGTCGGCAAATGCGGCGGCAGCGGCGGCAGCTGCGCTTCCGCGGTCGGATCCCAGGTGGGGTGGAAAGGGATGAGAATGGAACAGAATGGGTGTGTGGTGTAGTAAGTGGGTAGGTTGCGGAGTTTGTTATGTGATTATATCTACAGCTGCAGATACACTTTTATATCCACTGGCGTTGCAAGTCAGCTGAATCACCAACGTCCCTGTACGCACCCATCAGGGATGGATAGGATAGTCTATGCTTATCCTCTATCCTCTGGGCATTTCTTGAAATTGAAGTACATCCCCCCTCCTGTGTTTGTGCACAGGTATGTGGAGCTGCTTGTGGAATTGCCACAAGGCGCCCCCAGCACGCGCCAGAACAGCCTGCCCACCCTGCCTGCTGTGACAGCTGGCGCACAGACCACACCAGACCACAGGCGGTCGCAGTCAGCGGCCTCGCCCTTCCAGGTACTTTGAGGCATGATCTAGTTCTTTTTGGGGGTGGGGAGAGATGCTGCAGCAGCACAGGGGAGCAGATGCATGGTTGGTGGTAAATTATAAATGCCATGCATGTGTCAACTGATGTGCCAAATGCACATGGCAGTGATCACGGGTTGCCGAATGCCTGATTGGCAGACCTGCTGAGGCTTTTTTATGGCTGCACTCCTGGCATTAGCACACACCAGCCTCGAAGTTCCCAGCAAACACCATATGCAGGCACAGCCCCTCCATGCTCAACGCGTATACATCGCCCTCTCGCTCATTTCGATGGTGGTTTGATGGTGGTTTGATGGTTGATTATGGTTCGATCGTGCTTGGATTGTGGTTTAATGGTTGTATTACGGATTGATTGTGGTTTGATGGGTTGATTATGGTTCAATGAAATCACCTGCCTGTCGCAGACCGATGCCTTGGACGGCCCCCTGTTGGACCAATTACGGGAAGATGCGCGGCCCCCCTGGCTGCCCCCTTGGCTCACGCATTGGAGGCTGGTGGCGGCGCTGAGCGCACAGGTGGGGTGTGGGGGGTGGTGGCGACGCTGGCTGGCTGGTCTGTGTCTGTGTTGAGGAAGGCAGTGAATGCGTATGTGTAAGGAGCTCCTCTAGGGTTTAGAACACAAGTGGGTGATGGTGCAATGCAGGGTGGCTGCTGGTTTCAAACCCTGATCCCTCAACCCCACAGGATGCCTCCCAGAACCTGATAAACCCTCAAATTAACCCTAAACCCCAAACTGGCTCCACAGGACGGCTACCAGGAGCTGACAAACCCTAATCCTAAACCCTAGACCCGCCCCACAGGACACCTACCAAGACCCAACAAACCCTAAACCCTATAACCTCAACCCGACCTGCAGGACGCCTACCAAGACCTCTTCCTCAAGCTGTCATGGGCCGCCGCATGCTGCTTCCAGCACGCGGGCAGGCGCCGATCAGCGCACCTCATCATGGCTGACGTGGCGGAGGCACTGGCGGCTGGCGGGCGCCCGGATGCGGCTGCTGCACTGCTCCAGGGACTGATGCAGGGGCTGGTGGTGGAGGGGTGGGACGGGCTGGCGGCGCTGGTGCTGGGCAGGTGGGGCCAGGTGGTGGTGGTGGTGTGGTAGTGGCGGCGTGGTGTGTGAGGGGGGATTGCATTGGGTGGAATAATGAGCACATTTGTACCACCTTCTTTCACACACATGAGGGCAGGTGTCACAGATACCCCACTCATAGCTAGTGGTTTTGCTGCTGTTGCCCCTGGTTCCGATGCACATGCACAGTTGACTACCACCATTCGCCACCCCACGCGCCCTGGACAAGGGCTCCACCCACCTCCATTCCCCCCCTTACAGCCTGGTTCGCTGCCAGCGCTCCACCGTCCTCTCCCTCATTGACCCCGCCACCTGCGTCAATGCGCTGCATCTGGCGGCAAGGGGGTGTGCGTTACCGGGCATGGACCCAGTGCAGGCACAGCGGGAGCTGATGCACGCGGCAGGGAAAGGTGCGAAACGAAAGTTATGCAAGAACCACACATATGTTTACATATTTGCTTGACCTGAGTATCAAGAGAATGCGCCAATTAGACGGGTGGTGGCAGACCATACACTCGGGCTCGTAAAGGAGCCAATGCTGCCTGCGGTAGCAATGACAGCTACCGCAGGCAGCTGTTTGGAAGCCAATGTGACATTGTAGCTGCAATTCCTTGTTGAACATAGCGGGTTGTAAGCATGCCAGGTCAATGTGGCCCTGTGTCCTCTTCCCACCCCTCTTCCGCTTCCCGTGCACCTTAAATACCTTTCAGTACGTTTTCCCGTCGTCGCAGTCCCACATCTATCTGAGCCCCTCCCCATGCTCTCCGCCCTCTACACCTCCCCTGTACCCGGCCAGTTCTCGCGCCTGTTTGGCCACACGGGCTCCGAACCCAACCTTGTCCCCACCGCGGGGGGTGCGGCTGTGGCTGCGGCTGTGGGTGATGTGGCGCATGTGGAGGTGGTGGTGGTGAGCCACCTCCCGCAGCCGGTGGTGCTTGGGGATGTGCGGCTGGTGCTGGGGCTGGTGGACCACCCGGGAGGTGGGTGGGGAGTGGGGGGTGGGGGGAGGGTGTGCTGCGGTGCTTGACATGGTAGTGTGCTGCAATGCATGGCACATGGTGCATACACAGCGCATATGCAACAACTAAAAGCAGGAGAAGAAAAAGTAACAAACCAAATAAACTACAAAAGCAGCAAAATCTTGCAAGCCATGCTCCCTTTCTTCTACCCATTTTGACTGTAGGTAGGTGTTGTATTTTATCAAAAATCTTTTGTCCTCCTTATGTTTTGATTCTCCAACCATGTACATATTTTACTCTGCAGCCTACCCCGCCCCCCGCGCCTCCTCCCCTGACTACACCATCCGAGACCCCACCCAGCCCGACCACCACCCCCGCACCCACTGGCATGACCACGAGCCCCTGGAGGCCCTGCCGGTGGCACCCTCCACCAATGGGGAGTCGGACTCCACTGCCTACCTGCGCCACGTCACCCTGCAGCCTGGGCGCAACAGGGTGCGGTTCCAGGTAAGGGGCACGCTGGAGTGGGGAGGAAACCCTCCTGTACCCTAAACCCTCTTTTAGGGTTACACTAAATCCTATACCATGTGCTGCGATTCCAGGTACAGGGCACAGTGGACCGAGGGTGCAGTACCCTTCTCTACCCCCTAAACACAAAACCCCTCAGCCCAACCCCCTTCTCTCTGCTGACTCCTCCATTACCGACAGGGCTGTCCAATTCCAGTTTGGGTGCTAATACCGTAAAGCAAGTGAATTCTTGTTTTCTACCACGGGACCTGTTTGTAACAGACTGCGTAGCTACTTATTGTTCTATTTCTTAGTCATGTTTTTCTTGTTTGCGGTCGCAGGCGGCGCCCACACGGCCAGGGGTGTACGTTGTGCGTGGGGTGGAGGGGAGGCTGGATCGGCTGCGGGTGGCACTGAGGGTACACGCCACCAGCCTGCTTGATGGGGTGGGGGGGCCGGAGGGAGAGGGGGACTGGTTCGGGCGCCTGCCGCACGTGCAGGTGAGGGGCGGGTGGGGGGGTTGCAGCCGAGAGACGGTCATCGGATTGGTTGATACTTGCATGCGGTCCAGCACACTGCCATAGTAGCAGCCTGCCTTGTGTGCCTGCACCAGGCATCCCAGTCCTGGCACCGCCTACGCCAATTGTGAACCCGAGGGGGGTGGATGCCCAATTGGAACGTCTTTCAAGTCAACGTTCAACACCATGCATGGGTTGACCTCCTCGCATTCCAAGGACCGCACAGACATCTCTCCCCCCCCCCAACCCCCCCCCCCGAAATGGGCAAAATCACCCTTGAGGGCGCCACCCTAAACCCTAAACCCTAACCCACAGGTGGGCAAGATCACACCCGAGGGCGCCATCCAAGAGGACCCAGTGCTACTCCTGGTGCGCCCCGCCACCCCCCGCGTGCGCATCACCGCAGCCACCGCCACCGGCGCCCTGGTGGCGGGCCAGGCGCAGTGGGTGGGTGTGGTGGTGCGGCCAGGGCTGGACGCGCTCCATGGGGCATGTATAAGGGTCAGTGAGCTGAGGAGGGTGGCGCCAGTGGCTGTGGAAGAGGAGGAGGAGGAGGGGGGGCTGGGGGGTGTGGGGGCGATAGATGTGCGCGCGCTGTTCCGGAGCAAGTCGTCGCTGGTGGGTGCAAGTTGGGGGGTCGTGTGGGTGTATTGGTGTTGGTGTGTGTGTGCGGGGGAGGGGGGGGGACGAGGATGCTGGGTTTGCAGCAGCATGATTACTGCTTCATCCGTTGCACACGGTTATATGATTGACCATAAATATGTTGCACGTGGTGCTGTTTTACGGCTGCTGTGGCAGAAAGACTTGAAAACATATCAAGCCATCCGTTCTGTTGTACTTCGATGCACATGGGTGTTTTTCGTTTTTTGGCTGCTGGAGGGACACGTGTTGGGTGGTGCCGCTTGCTCCTATCGGTACTTGGCACCCCACTCCTGTCCCAGTTGATGAGCAGGCAATGACTCATGATAAGATTCCCAACACACCACCCACACACCCCACCCTCCACCCCCACCCCCACCAGGTTTCCCTCGACAGCAAGATACCTGCTCGCCTGGTGCCCGTCACTGCACCACCACCCACCCCTATCCCCTCCACAGCCACAGCCTTTGCACCACCAGCAAGCGCTGCGGACCCCCCCCCACCACCCACCACCACCGCCGCCACCAGCCCCTCTGGGCATGACCTACGGCTGGTTGGGGGTAGCGCCTCCCTGCCCTCCTGGGTGGCGGGTCAGCCCTGTGTGATGTGGATGTGGATGCGGGCAGGTGGGGGCCGCAGGGCGTAAACCCTAACCCTAAACCCTAACCCTAAATCTAAGTATGATGTGGATGTGGATGCGGGCAGGTAAGATAGTATTTCCTGCCTATCGTTAATTGATCATGCATGATTGCTGACTGCACTGTCATTTGATCATGAGTGATGTGGATGTGGATGCGGGCAGGTGGGGCATTAAAACGTGCTTACCAGTAATGGATCATAAGCGATTGCACACTGCACCCAGCAATTGATTATTAGTAGATGGGCTCTGCACCTATACCCATCACAGCCCACATGCATTGCCAAATGCAGGGAGTTATTGCAGGGGTATACTAATAATACTAATGTTAGTATTATTAGTATACCCCTGGTTATTGTATGCATCCTTGGCCACTGTTGCCTAATGCACCACAACATGCATGACACCGGGGATTTGCACCCCTACGCATTGCACCACCATGATCCCCGCAATCCCCCCACCTCCCCAGATGCCGTCCCCTTACCGCCAGACATGGTGCGGGTGCAGCAGGGCCCCCGCGCCGGCCCCCGCCCCCCCGCCCCTCAGCCTGACAGCCCCTCCACCCGCCTGCGGCCCTCAGTGGATCTGGAGGTGAACTTGCAGTACCAGAGTGGGTGCCACAGATCGCACGCGTGCGTGCTCAGCGTGCCCCTGGCGCAGCCCTTCAGGTAAGCGAGGGGGACTGTTAAACCCCAATCCCTGAACCATAAAACCTAAACCCTGCGTGCTCAGCGTGCCCCTGGCGCAGCCCTTCAGGTGATGGCTTTGCGGTTAGGGTTCTGTGTGGGATGACAGGGTTTTGTGTGGGCAACCTGGCATCTCCTTGCATGTTCCCTCTGCAGGGCGGTGAGCCATGCCCGGAGGCTGCCTGGTCAGCGAGTGGCGCTACACCTGTCACTTATATTTACCCTCGTCAATTTACATTTTAGTCACCCTCCCCGTCACAACTTTTCCCCCAGGTTGTGAGCCATGCCCGGGAGCTGCCTGACCGGCAGGTGGCGCTGCAGCTGCCACTAACATTACCCCCCCTCACATTACATTTCATTCACTCCCCCCCCAATTTCTTTTCCAGGGTGGTAAGCCATGCCCGGGAGCTGCCTGACCGGCGGGTGGCGCTGCAGCTGTCTTTGACTTCGAACCTGGCAGGGCCAGCGGCACTGACAAGCTGCCACATGGCGCCGCAGCAGGTAATGTGCTACACACCCAACCTGGAATGCTGGCGGGGGAGTAGGATGTAGGGCGTAGTGTAATGGACAGGTGCGCATGGGGTGCATGTGAAGAGGTTTTCACCTGCGCCCCACTTCCTTTGCACTAGTCTCCTGAAGGGTACCCGCCTAGTACTCTCACTGCGTGTACCGCTCTTGGATATCCACCCACCGCCCTCGCTCTCTGTGGCGTGACCCTCCTGTAGGGTGTCCACCCTGACCCCTGTGCATTACCCTTTTGTAGGGTTTCGTCCTGGACAGCGCCCTCACCTCCACCGGCGTCCTCCCCGCCCTGGTGTACCCCGGGGGGTGCGCCAGCCTGGCGTTCATCTTCACCCCACGCACCCACACCCACCACACCACCCCCGACACCCCCACCAACGGCGCCACACCCTCCGGGCTGGTGGGGTGCCTGGAGGTGGAGTACCAGCCGGTGGCGGGTGGTGGGGCTGTGGGTGGGGTGGGTGGTGGTGGGGAGGCGCCTGCCGCAAGGGAGGTTCGGCATGAGTGGGCTGTGGAGGGGGGGGAGGAGGGGGGTGCGCTGCCTGGGCCCCCGCCACCGCTGCCTGAGGGTGGGGATCAAGGGGTGGGTGGTGCGGGTCCGACCAACAGGTGAGGCTGTGTGCCTGCGGAAGGCATACAGCGCAGTGCGGCTGTGCGTTTAAGTAATTAATTACATGCATTCCAGCTGTGCATGTAGTATGCAGCACATGTAGAGGGTGCACTCCTGTTACCCTGGGCTGCGCACGCACGTGTGGCATAGGCTATGCCCTCCACAACAGGTTTGGGTTCACAGTCCATGCATGCTTTCTCCATTCCCTTTGGTCTCATAGAACTGGGCCAATGGTACCTTCATGCATTTTTCAGTGTTGTTTTTTGTAATGGAGTGTGATTAATAGTTGTTATTTAGTTACATGCATTCCAGCAATACAGATAAGCAGACTTGCCTGCACATAATGATCTATAATAAATCTCAATTCTCTCCCTCTCCTCCCCTGCAGGTTCGCCTACACCTTCTCCCTTGAGCTGCCCACTGAGGATGCCACCCCCCGCAGCAGTGTGCACGTGCGCCTGCTGGGGCCACTCACCGCACGGGTGGGGGCACCCACACCCCTGTGCTGGAGGCTGGAGAGGGCGGGGACACTGGGGACACCCTCGCGGGGTCCAGACATGCTGCACTATGTGGTGCAGTGCAAGGTGGGTGGGGGGAGCGGGCTGTGGCTGTGCGTGTGCTTTCAGTGCAGGGGTATAGGGTACATTTATAGTAATTAGTCAAAATTGATCTACTTTCTTTAATACTGCAAACTTTTGGTTAGTTAGTTACATGCATTCCAGCAATACAGCCAGATTAGCAGTCAGTCTTGCATATGCGGCGCCACGCAGCTCTTTCCTG
>JAULBX010003888.1:0-14460 GCA_032358255.1 Heterotrichella gracilis
GGGCCAATAGGAAGCCAGGGATCACAGGGACAGGATTCACAGGCCCCCAGTGCAAGGGGGTTGGTAGTAATGGCCCCTGCTTGCCGGGGATTCATTCTCGTTTCAACGCATCCCAGTGTATTAACGGCGTTAACGTTTCAGATTGATGGGGACGGATCATCGAGTCGATTCTAGTAATTACTTATAAGGGGTATCCTGCAGCTTGTTCTGCGATGCGGGTTGTTCTGCGTCGGGTTGTTCTGCGATGTGGTTGTTCTGCAGCTTGTTCTGCGATGCGGATTCTTCCTGGAACAAACAAACTCACCTAACTCACCCGTTTGGTGGTTTTGTATGTTCCAGGGAGAAACTGCATCGCATAACAAGCTGCACAGGAGCTCTACAGTGACCGCGGTACATACATTAGTAGTATCGAGGCAAAATGGCGGCGACTGTGGGCGTACGCGTGCTTGCTGCTTTCCTGCTGTTGTGCAGCGGTGCTAACGCCGCGTTGTACTCGTTCGACCATGGCGTGGCATCCGGCGACCCCCTGCCCACCGCTGTCATCCTCTGGACGAGGTGAGACACAGCAAACCAAGTGGAGCATGTATCTATGTGCTTACTTTTGCAGGCGCTCGCACGACGTGTTGCTCCTGTGACCGTACGTTCGGTGACTTGTATCACGTCATGGAGTTGAGGCCATGCATGCATGCGGCCGCGGGTGGCTCGAGCTCTCATGAGCCTTGCGCGCCTTCCAGCACTGTTGTGCACACATGTGTACGGATAAACTATATAAACGGTCTTCAAAAATGACCTAGCTATGCGCCCCAGGTTTCCTGCGCCTACGGTGATGTGTTTGTCTTGTGTGTTTATCTTGGCGATGTCGATGCCATCGGATGTACATGTGCGCGAGAATATTCGGCACTGCCAAACGAACTTGTTGCCACTTTAAGCACCTCCAATCTGTAATCCTATGTAGCATCCTGTCGTTATGGCTCGCAATGACTCGTTCGCGCCCGCAAACGCACGCCCATCATGATGATCACCCCGCATGCATGCACCCGCGACAGCCTAGACAGCCACGCGAAACGACTGTACAGCTTGGCAGTCACAACCTCATCGTGCACTTCTCTGCCACCTTTGACGCACTTTCCACCTTCCTTACCCCTGGCCTGTAATTGTGAACAGGATAACTAGGATAACGTTATCCTATTTATCCTGCCTGCCCGAGGCTGCTAAGGCTGCTTGTGTAGCTTGTCTGACATGAAAAATCCTTTTGCACATATTTCTTGTTACCCCTTGCATTCCATCCCCAGGCTCGGGCCCCCGCCTACCTCGTCCCAGCCTGGGCAACCACTCCACCTCATCCACGGCCTTTCTAGCCTTTCCATCGGCCTCTCTATATATCACGTATATCACGCTGTGAAGCAAACTCCACACAACCCCCCTCACCTGGTCAGACCTCCCTTGCAACGCCCAGGCACATCCCGCACACTCTCCACCCAAGCACCAAACCCTCCCTCCCTTCAGCACGCATGGAATGCATGCAGGCCCACCGGTTCCTAGCGGGCTAAGCGGGCTGAAGTCACTATATAGAAAATGTGGAAAATGTAGAAAATGTATTTTCAAAAACAAAACAAATTGTTTCCGCCTGCAGGCTGACCCCTCGCCCCAGCGTGGTGAACAAGGTCATCCAGTCCACCGCCACCATCAATTTGTCCGTGACGTGGCAGGTGTCGCGCCAGTCCAACTTCAGCACCGTGGAGCAGACCGGCACCGCCTCCACCAATGCGAGCGTGGACTTCACCGTCAAGGTGGGTGTATGTGGGGAGGGGGACGGGCCACACCGTGTGGATGGGGTTTTCTAGTAGTGGGGGTGCAGGGGTTTAGGGTGTGTACCAAACCGTGTGGGGGGTGTAGGGTTCAGGGTGTAGGGTTTATAGGGTTTTAGGTTTAGGGTTCAAAGCGTGTACCACACTGTGCGGGGGGTTCAGGGTTTAAGGTTTAGGGTTTAGGGTGTGTACCACACCGTGTGGGGGGTGTAGGGTGTAGGGTTTAGGGCGGGCGCCACACCGGTGCATGCATCGTGCCTGGCCTACTTCAGCAGCGCGGATTAGACTAGTCGGACAGGCACCCCCACTACCCCCACCACCGATGCAAGCGTGGACTTCACCGTCAATGTGGGTATGGTGGGGCAGGGCACTGCGTGCACTGGAGGTGTGGGGTATACCTACCTGTACGTCCCTAGACCTACGTGCAAGGTTTAGGGTTTAGGGCTTGTCCCCTCTCCGTGTGGGGTGTGTAGGGTGTAGGGTTCATGAACTGACTAGGGCGTGCAGTAATACTGCTTTATGCCAACCTTAAACCCTATTACAGGGTACCCTTCCCCCGTCACTATTGTAGAGTTTAGGGTTTAGGGTGTGTGGCCGCTACACTACCCCCACCCCCCTGCAGGTAGACGCCACTGGCTTGTCCTAAGCGTTGTAGTATACTACTACTACGTAGCGTTATAGTACGTACTACTACTGTAACGGAGCAAAAGGGCTTGTTGCGAGTGGGATATCTGAGAACATATGTACCGATATGTTACAACTACCGCTACAGCAACACTAAACCCTAACGTTGCCACTGAATACACTACCCCCACCTCCTCTCCCAGGTTGACGCCACTGGCCTGGCCTCAGCAACGCAGCACTACTACTTCCCCTAAACCCTGAGCCCTGAACACACTTTCCTCCTTCCCAGGTTGATGTGACTGGCCTGGCCTCAGCGGTGCAGTACTACTACCGCTATGTGTCATCAGACGGCTACAACTCGCCAGCAGGGAAGTTCAAGCTGCCACAGCCAGCAGGTGAGGAAACCCTAAACCCTAAATCACGTACCCTCGCCCTAAAGCCTGCAGGGAAGTTCAAGCTGCCAACAGGTGTAGCAGGTGAGGAATGCTACACCCTGACCATAAATATAAGCTCCAAACCCTAAACCTAAACAGTAGGTGAGGGCAGGGCAATCCCGCCCGCTCCCCCCAACACACACACTGCCGCCATTAGTGTACTGCACTGCCGCACACACTGCCCAACCCCTCGCCAGGACAGACCATGTGCGCTATGTGCGCTCTGCACTGCTCAGTGCCCTCATGTGACTTGCTGGCGTTCTTGTCGCTCCCCCCTGTTTGCCCCTGAACCCCCCCCTCCCCCCTCCCACCCCCTTTGCCCTGACACGCTTACTCCCCCCTTCTTTGCCCCTGATCCCCACTCCCCCTCCCACCCCTCCCCAGGCAAGACCATGTCTGCCATGCGCTACGCTGTCTTCTCATGCTCCAACTGGGGCTTTGGCTACTTCAACGCATACGACCTGGCTTCAAGGTGGGTGGGAAAATGTGGGGTGAGCCGACCCTAGGTTTCCTTACACAGGTGGCCTCATATGCACACCTGCACTGGTCGTCAGCCCCAGCTGTTAGTTGATGCGTGCACAGAAAGTATGCGTATTGAGCACCTGGATGCAGATACCCCCTGATTATGCTGTACAATCTGTAAGATTAAACAGTGATGATGGTGAGAATATCAAGTTTTTGTTCTATGTCTGTAGGTACCCCCTGGATTTCTGGGTGCACCTGGGAGACTTTGTGAGTAACAGAACCCTAAACCCTAAGCTGAATAGTGCCTGTCCATTGCCTGGTAATATTTGCTGGTATTATTGTGTGATAACATTGGCTGGTACACCACCCTACATTCAAGTAGCCCTGCTCGTTTGTACTTTTATTCATTCATTTCCGTATTCTGCTTGTTGCTTGCTCAATGTGTGCTCATCGCTTGCGCACTTCTGTGCACATGCGCATGGTCCGCTGATGTACCCCTGTGGCAGCCACACCAAACCAGACCCCAACCAGTACCCTACTAGGGTGAGCCTACTAGGGTAACGTGACACCCCCCCCCCGCAGATCTATGAGTATGGCCCCGACACCTTCCCCACCCCCAAGCAGGCGGGGCGATACAACGAGGCACCTCTAGGTGAGTGTCAACTTGTACACCAGGGTGTTCCCGATGTTCATGCATGTATCTGCCCACGTATTACCCCCCTGACTCACTCATCGCCTCCCCATTCTCGTGTATTGCATCCCCTTTTCACGTGCCCCCCCCTTTTCAGGCCTCCAGCCCGCAAATGACATCATCACACTGAGCGACTACCGCCTGCGCTACTCCACCTACCGCAGGGATGCAGGACTGCAGGTGAGACAAGCCAAATCCCAAAAACCCGTTGCCCTGGCTTGCGGAAAACCCCAAAGCCCGCCTTGAGGAAAACCCTAATCACCTGGCTCAAGGAAATTCCAGAATCATAAACCCAGAACCAGCAGCTGTCGCCACAGCTACACTCCACTTACTGCCAGGAGTCAGGGGTGCAGGCGAGACAGGAAAAACCGAAAAGCCTGTAACCAAAAACGATAAAACGAAAAAAAATGAAAAAAAGAAAACCCCTAATCCCCTGTCACCAAACCCTGCGCCTGCGTTACTTCACCTAGCGGCTGGGATCTCTACTCGACCTGAGGTAGGTTCTACTGCAGGCCTCAGTGGGGGGTAGCGGGAGGCAAAGTGGCAGGCAAACTGGCCTAATCATGATCACCTCATCAATCTGATCAGTGGTATTCAAAATTATCTCAACAATGCGACCATTTGCAATCTGACTGGTTTCAATTACTGCCGGCCCTGAGCGCCAAATACCACCTGGAGGCCATCAATTTTTTTCAATCTGATGAGGTGCCATCATAATGATCCAGCAATCTTGATCGTGGTTTCCATCCCCGCAGGCCCTGAGCGCCAACTCCCCCCTGGTGGCCATCTGGGATGACCACGAGTTTGCAACCCGTGCGTTCATGGATGGCGCAGAGAACCACAACTCCAGCACACGTGCGCAAACCCTAATCACAAATCCTGAACTAAACCCTAACTCTACATCGTGAACAACGGGTTCATGGATGGCGCAGATAACCACAACTCCAGCTCACGTGCGCAAACCCTAAACCCTGACCACAAAGCCTAAATCTACACCCTGGCTATAACCACCAACACTAAGCAATGCCATCATGGATGGCACCAAAAACCCACAACTGCTTGCGCAAGGACCCTATCCAGAACCCTAAGTAACCCCTTCCACACCCCGGCAGGATACGAGGGTAAGTGAGCGCTGCACCATCACCCTTGCACCCCAAGCCCTGTCCGAAACCCTATCCAAACGTTATGATTAACCTGAACAAAAGCCCTAACCAGACTGTTCCCAATACCCTCCTGAGGGCAGCTGGGAGCTGCGCAAGGTCAGCGCCACACACATCCTAACCAGACCCCTGACCAAACTCAAACCCTAACCAATACCCTGGAGAGGCAGCTGGGAGGTGCGCAAGGCCAACGCTATCCAGGCATACCATTAAACCCTCTCAAAACTCCAACTCCACCCTTCACAATGCCCTACAGAGGGTGACTGGGAGGTGCGCAAGGCCAACGCCATCCAGGCATACCACGAGTGGCTGCCCATCCGCAGCTACGTCAACGGCATCTTCATCGGTGCCAACATCAACCGCACCTTCCAGTTTGGCAAGCTCGCAACACTGATGGTGGCAGAGGGCAGGATCACGGTGGGTGGAGGAAAACCCTAGTAAAACCCTGTCAAAGCCCCTAAATTTAGGACGGTTGCCGGACAAGCGGCTCCCACCACAGGGCTGCACCCGGACCCCGGCACCTGCTTTTCTCAAAACCCAAGATATACTCTATGCACATCTTACCCCAAACCAAAACCCTAAACAATACCCTAAAAAAAGAAACTACCACCCCCACCCAGGGCTGACCCTGGACCCGGCTCTTACCTTAAAGCCACCTACGCCTTCAACAGCATGATCTGCACGCCCAAAATAGAATCACAACCAAACCCTACCCAAGATGTTGGCACCTATGCTACTGAAAACCCTAACCGCTACCCTACACAACCCCTGACCCATGTACCCCACCCCCCTGCAGGGCCGCACCCAGAACCCGGAAACCTACGCCAACGCCACCTCAGCATTCAACAGCGTGATCGCCACGGTGTCACAGGCCTTTGGCGCCAACCCCCTCTCCACCACCCCCTTTGCCATCACCCCCACCCAGGAGGCAACGCTGCAGGCAATCAAGGTGGGTACCGATGGGGTGGGGTTGGGGGTGCCTATGTTGGCAAGCACCCGTGTGATCGGGTTGGCATGCATTTGCCCTAATGAAGTTGGTAGGCAAAGCCAATGAATATGTGACAAAACCTTCCTGAATGGGTGAGTTGTAGACCCGCTCGGAATCATGATACCATCGTGTGATCATACGATGGTAAACCTTAAAATAACCTTGATTTACCTGGTGACTCCCAGCCTGGCGCACAGCCAGTCCACAACCGGGTTAGGTCTATCATCCTACTCTCCCTCACCCGCACACACAGGCAGATACCAAGGCCCAGCGCAACCTGCTCCATCCAATCCAATCCAATCCAATCATGTCCCCCCCCACACACACACACGCACAGGCAGGTGCCAAGGCCACCCGCACCACCCCACCACCCCCCACCACACACACAGGCCGGCGCCAAGACCCAGCACAACCTGCCCAATCCAATCCAATCCCCCCCACCCACCCACCCACCCACCCACACACACAGGTGCCAAACCCACCCGCACCTTCCCCACCACCCCAATCCAATCCTGTTACCCGCCCCCAACGCACACACCCACACCGGCACCAAGGCCCAGCGCAACCTACTCAATCCAATCCAATCAAATCTTGTTACCCCACCCGCCCACCACAAACACAGGCCGGCGCCGAGGCCCAGCGCACCCTGCCCAACGCCCACCTCCTAGGAAACGCCCAGGTCCAGTGGTTTGCATCCGAGACCAACAAGTCGGTGGCCGCCAAGACCATCTGGCAGCTGTATGGCCACGCGACAAACATGCTGGACTATTGGTTCCCAGACCTGCTGGGGGCAATTGATGCCATGAAGTGAGTAGTGGAATGCATGGGCATTTAAGTACGCATTTGTATTCAATGAAGTACAACCAAAAATTGATAGTTAAAATGGCAAAACCTCTGGCCCTGTTTGCTGCCAAGACCACCTGGCAGCTGTGTCGCCAGGGGACAAACATATTGGTGGTTCCCGGACCTGCTGGGGGCAAGTGTCATAATGGAGAGAGTATATATGTGCATTTATTATCCAATTGATTTTTTTTAATTGTTGAGAACCATGTGAAAATGGCCTGGTATGCCTCCAAGCTCACCTGGCAGCTGCATGGCCAGCAAACGGTCATGGGTGCGTATGCAAATAGTAACAATCAAGAGCAATGTGGCCAACACCATTTAGATATTGATACAAAATTGTGATGTATTACGACCACCATCCTGTCAGCAATATGTCATGCAAAACATTACACATAGTTGACCCTTACCCAGGTCCAAGAACCCCGATGTTGCCGCCAGCTGGCAGCAGGCACTCGATAACGTCACCATCTACGCCCCCACCGCCCCCAAGACCTACATCCCCACAGGCCCCGTCTGTTACGAGGCCAACATCTACGGCAAGCCCCAGCCGGTGACCACCACCAACATCGTCGTTGCCAGGGCTGCCGCGCTGATGGGCAAGTACAGGATCAACTATCACACTGACAGCTGGCAGGTGGTTGGGTGGGTGGGGGGATAAATAGCCCAGGTGCAAGGGCGGGCTGCGGTTTGTTCGTGTGAGTATTTCGGTATTTTCATAGGTAGCTTCTTGTGTTTTTTTTGCCCTCGGCGGGTGGGTGGTGGTGCGTTGAAGGGCATGTACATGATCAACCTCAACAGAGACGGCTGGCAGGTGGGTGTGGGTGTGGGTGGTTAGCAGAGTGGAATCATGGGGCAGGGTAGGCAGGTCCAAGGGCAAGCTGTATGGCATAGTTATTGCATTGCAAATGACTTTCTGTTGGGTGTGTTGATATGAATGGGTATGGTAGGCAAAATGGTGTTTCTTAATGAAAGTTACCACTAAAAGTTACGACTAAAGTTACACTATTATGTTATACCCCCGGCTCCTGCCTCCGGCCCACCACCTCTAAGTACAAGCGTGGTAGGGAAGCACCATTAGACGGGAAACCCTAACTCCAGGTAATTTACCCTTGAGAATTTGAAGGCCCCTTGGAGAATCGGAATTTCTTCGAGGAGCTTCCACTGCCTGCCCGGCACGGCTCTTTGCTCTGATATTTTACCTTCACATGCCTTATGTATCGTTTATTGTGCATTATATTCTGAGGATCTTTTATTGGGGATGCAGGTGTGTGCCCCAGCCCTAGGGACTATCCTGATCCCCAATTCCTGCCCTCAACTCCCAGGGATTCACCGTTGAGAAGAAAAAGATACTGGCAGTGAAGAAGACCGCCACCAACGCCATTGTGTATGCGGGCGACAGCGCCAACGACTATGCCGGGGTGTACCTGGACGGGGAGGTGAGGCATTGTAAAATAAAAATAACTATTATGGAGTGATTTCACTGTACATTATGATGTTGATAGCTATACAATACAGCAATTGTACTGTACATGGCTGCCACAATGACTACGCGGGCATGGGGTAAGTGGCGTGGATACACCAATGAAGTGTCACATGTGCACAGGCCATGGCGGCAATGTTTGTTGATGGGAATGCAGTGGACTGCATATTTTAGTAGAATCAGGTTGTACCACTAGTGCAGGGCATTGTCATCCAAGCACAGTGCAACGGCATTTCACTCCCTAATGAAACCAAACTGATTTACAGTACAGTTGGTAAATTACACCAGAATTGTGCACAATCTACGAGATTAGGTGCTTCACGTGAGTTCACGCATGTAGGGTCTGCTAACTTATATAAAATATAAAATATATAATGTATTATGTATTATATATAATTTATATAATAATATGAATTCATATCGTGTCTTATTGGCTTGCACCCCATGTCTCAGGGCAAGGTGATCCACGCTGAGTTCGACGGCGCCGCCGTGACCTCCCCTGGCTTTGAGGATTCGTTTACCATCATCCCCCAGGACCTGGTGGCAAACGGATCGGTGGCGGCGAGCGCGGGCTCAAAGGAGAGCGTCACGGTGGGTGGGCAGGGTTGACATGACCCTAAATTAACGCCAAACCCTCTTGCATGCCATGCCTGCTGGCATTGGCTAAATAGGCCTCAGGCCTATCCTTGACCAGCCTAACCAGCCGTTCTGGCTGGTGTGGTGCGCTGGTGCGAGCCAGTGGCCCCCTAACTACGCCTCTGTGCGTTCCCTTTCTTTCTTCTACCTCCTTTCTAGCACATTTTGCTTGCACAGTGCCATCGGGACCTGTCCCACTGGCGTGGCCAGTGCGACCTCCAAGGACAGTGGGTGGGTGGGGTTTGGGGTTCAGCATGTTTAGGGTTTTTCTTGTGCAGCGTTAGCATGCGCGGGTTCCAAGGAGAGCGTCACGGTGGGTGGGTAAGGTTGACCTTAACCCCAATATCAGGTTTTAGGGCTTTGCTTGTGCGGCGGGGGCCAGCTGACGTAGAAACCGCGGCCAAGGAGGGTGCCATGGTGAGTGGTTAGGGTTTGAGTACAAAATTGAAAAGCACCCTAAATAGGACTTAGGGCTGGCCTAGTGCGGGGTCCAAGGAGGGCGACACGGTGAGGGTGTGCGGCTTTAGGGTTTCGGATATATGGACTAGGGTTCCAGGGTCCACCTGCAGCACCATCACATATACACACACACACACCCTGCACTCACACATGAACATGCGGGTTGCGGGTGCATGTTCAACCCCTCAACCCCCAACCTCCCACCCCTTCACCCCCCACTCCGCAGGTTTGGGCCGACCAGCAGCAGCGGAGCTTGATGTACATGTTACCCCCCCACACACCCCCACCCCCCACACACCCCACGCACACCTTGACTCCCCACTCCTCATCCCCCACACACCAGTGCGTGCCGACCAGCATCACAAGTGCTTCATGTGCACCTCACCCCATTGACCCCCCACTCCTCCCCCGCGCCCACCTGTTTAGGGTGTGGGCTGACCAGCACTACGGTTTAGGGTGTGGGGTTTAGGGTGTGGGCTGACCAGCAGCACAAGGGCTTCATGCATGGGTTACTCCCCCCTCCCCCCCCCCTTGACCCCCCCCTCCTCCCCCCCCACCGCAGGTGTGGGCCGACACACAGCACAAGGGCTTCATGTACGTGTACCTGGATGGGTCCAAGCAAAAGGTGGACTATGTCAAGGTAGATAACATTTGTCGGCCAGACTACAAGGTAGGGGAGGGAGATGGTGGGTCGTGGTGTAGTGGTGTGTGTGATGGGGGGGCGAGAGGGGGCTAAGTCAAGGATAACATGTGCCTGCCGACTACAAGGTAGGGACTCTTTCTCATAGCAAAAAGAAAAGGGGGGGGGGTAGGGGATGGGAGGGGTTTTTAGGGTTTTAGGCACGGGACTGCAACGCAATGGCATAGTATAACCCCCGTGGAGTATTGGGGGTGGGCGGGCGTGCATGAGATGCCCAGATGGATTTGCAAACCCCAACCACACCCTCCAGGCATACTGCATCAACTCATTTGAGGGCTACACGTGCGCAGAGGCAACCAAGGGCAACATGCAAAACACACCAAAAACAAATCCAACCAAAACCCTGCTACCACCAGCCTGGGCCTGCAACTTGCGCAAATAACTCTATTAGAAGTTTTAAAAATACCCCAACAAAACCCCTTTCTGCCCCCCAGGCGTTCTGCGTCAAGTCGTTCTACCGCTACACCCACGCCGAGGCAGCCAAACAGAAGCTGGCCGACGGCCTCATTGATGCCCCGTGCAGCCCCATCCCCTCCGGCAGACCCTACCAGGGCATCCAAAAGATCAACACAGGCCCGTTCCAGGTGTCCACCGGGCTGCAGTAGGGTTTGCAGGAAACCCTAGGGTTAGGGCTTGTGAGAACCCAGGTTAGGGTTTAAAGGAAACCCTACTGAGGGTACCAAGGAGCTCCACACATGGCCATTCTAGGCAAGCAATGCAGGTTTATTGCTTGCCAAGTTGCGAGATCCAATAAACTAATTTTACCCGGGTCCGGCCCTTGAGTAGCTGTGTTCCCTGCCCCTTTCACAATGGTTGCCTGTCAGGCCGGGTGTGTCATATATTTTACTGGTCACATGCAAGGGCAGCTGATTGCTCCACCGGCCCTACCAACCTAAGTAAGATCTAGGTCCAGCCGATGCATCCTACCTCCCTAAAGTGAAAGTCGCAGGGAGCTTACATACCACCTGCTTATCCGATTAGGAATGCAGTCAAGCAAACCTTATTGTAATACCTTTGGAATAGTAAGCTGGATCTTGTGTACCCTTTGGGGAAGCAGCATTAGCCCTTTGGACCATTCCCGGCGCTGCTGGTGAATAAACACACATTTATGTATATACTTGATTCTAAAACTATATATAGTTTTAGAATCAAGTGATTATTCCCTGTACTTGGGGAATTGGTCCCATACCTCTGTCCCTTGGCACATTGAATGTGCTGGCGACATAGCCATAAGTAGGACATATCAGTGTTACAAAGACTGTTCAGTCCACTGTGACACCAACGTGTCCAGTTCGGTTGGCGTGCACTTATATAACATGCCACTGGCCAGGGTTTAGCCGTGCTAGACCTGTACAATGACTCGCATCTGGTGCACGATCATCGGATCCATTCCGCCGTGTACTGTTACACGTTGGAATGTGAGCTCAGCTGGGCAAAGGCTGGCGTTTGGGAATGGAAGTAATGGAAACAGCAAATGATGGGGATTTTTACAAACCCTAAATATAGGGTGACTTGGGGACAGTTCACCTAGCTGCAGCAGGTTCAACCGCAATGATGTCGCGCTCTGCACAAGGAGACTTGAAACCAGTGGAAAACGACAACATTTGTTCTTTCGTCGCTGCCACATACATTCACCAGGCCGTATAAAAGCCGTGGCGCCATATGCATATGCATGCCTTATCCCAGTGCTGCCGAGTATTTCTGTGGACGTATCTGTGGCGACGTCCGTGGACCTGCTTGAATGAAGATAATTGATATTGTTACTAGTGTGTATGGTTCCATGCTTACTAACATGGACTATGATCAGAGGGCTAAAAGGTTGACGAAAAGGTTGGTGCATGCATGCATGCATACTCTCCGTGAGCTATTGCGCTCCAGCACTACGCCAGCACACCGACTCCCAGCCGTAAAAGACACGGAAATCTTACGGAAGTTTCTGTTGAATGGAGATTGCAAGACGGTGCGGCTGGACAGCGGACTGCCCGCGAGTTTTCAGCCCCTCAGGTCGACAGAATTTCCGTACGCATGCATGGCGGTGTGACAGGTTGCTGTCACGAACTCGCCCGCCCGCGTAAGAACCCTCCAGCTCTGACGGGGCGCAGGTATACGTATACGTAGGTCACTGCATCATGGGTGTCAGCTGAAAGACGTTGCGGTGACGCACAAGCACGTCAAAGGCCTCTACAAGGTCGCACCGCTAGTGTCAGTAGGCATTCATTTGATAAATAATTATAGCCAGATACCTACCAAGCAGGAATCTTTCTAGGACCAGCTACTCTAATCCTTCTTCTTTTCCAGCAGCCTGTGAGGCATACTATGGCAGCAGCCACCCACTGATCCAACCACTGACCTCGCCATGGTTCTCGCCCCCAAAGTTTAGGGTTTAGGATCTTAAATTTAGGGTTCAGGGACTCGCCATGGTTCTGGCATCCAAAGTGGCGTTGTACCTACTTACTGCAGCTGTCCTTCAGCGGTGTTTCTACGTGGTGCATGGTCCTTTATTCAGCCATGACCCTAGCTACACCAGCAACCACCAGGATAGCAAGGCCAAGGTTGCTGCATGGATAGCACAGCTCAAGGTGAGGCAGAATGACCCTAAACCCTAAACCCTAAGCTGTGACCCTAGCTACACCGGCAGGCACCAGAAAAGCAAGGCCAAGGTTGCTGCATGGATAGCGCAGCCCAAGGTGAGGCACCACCGCCATCACCCTATAGCATTTAGCTAAACCCTGAACGCTATACCCTAAACCCTAATTCTACGTGGTGACCCTCTCTACACCAGCACCCAACTGGCAAACCACTGCTGCTTGTGTGGCAATTACCTGGTCCTGAATCTCAGACAATTGATCCAAACAGGAGCATGGGTCATGTGGAGTGATCTTGAAGCTTTGCTGCAACTTGATCGATCCGGTTGGATTCAACAGTTGCTGAGAGGTTGTGGCTGGCTTGCAGGATGAAGGGAGGCAAGGGTACCTGGATTGGGCAAAGGCAAACGGGAGAAGCTTCATCAATACGCAGGTGAGGGGGTACATTTCAGTGCCTAGCTTGGTCTACGATAGTGCATCTCGATTAACAACATAGGGCGGCATGATCATGTGTCGAGATGAGCGTGCATGCGCTCTGGCCATACCCATGCAAAGCCAAGCACTGTCCGCCTGAACGCATGAGGGAATGCCGGAGTAGTTAGCCACCCTACGACACAGGAGTTCCTTTGCTTATAGGTTGCGGTGTCTGTTGAAATGGCCGTAAATCACTGGGGTTGCATGCATGCAGGATGAGAACAACCGGCTGAGTCTGTTCCAGGAATCTCTCGACTACATCCTGCAGCTCAACGCACAGGCGGACGCGTGGGTGGTGCGTGGAAAACCCTACAAACCCTACAAACCCTAAAACCTAACCCCTAAAACCTAAAGTACATCTTGCTGCTCAATGCACAGGCAGACTTGTGGGTGGCTCGTGGAAAACCCAAAACCCCAAAACCCTAAAATACTTATTGCACAGGCAGGCTCTTGGTATAGGGATAGTTGAACTCCCATAACTTGCAATGACAAAACAGCTCTGCTCAATTGGCTGCCATATGCGCAGGCGGGGGTTACCATTTTTTCAGACTGGACCCCTGAGGAAAAGGCATCCCTGGGAGGCGCGCTGCCTGAGGAACCGGAAGTTTCGCAGCGCCGACGCACACTGGGGACAGGTGCGCAGGGTTTAGGGTTCAGGATTTAGGGTTGGGGTTCAGGGTTCAGGGGTGTAGGGTGTAGGGTGTAGGGTGTAGGGTTCAGGTTAAGGGGTTCAGTGGACACCTGTGTGCAACCACGGGGCATGAACTCCCTGAGAATCCTCTTCCTAGCAATTAATCACCCAGATGCTCAGAGACAGAGCGCATAAATACCCAAGTTCATTTGTAGATTCCTTTTTCATTATCCTGCATCGTATGTGCATGCAGGTAATCGCAAGCCCAGACCTACCCCGCTGCCTGGGACTGGCGCCCCAGCGGCATAGTCACACCCGTCCGCAACTGCGGCAACTGCGGCAACTGCTGGGCGTTTGCTTCTGCGGGGTCTGTGGAATCCCTGATCGCGCTCAAATCAGGGGGGTTGGTTGACACCTCTGAACAGGAGCTGACCAGCTGCGCAATTAGCAATGGCTGCAACGGTGCGACAATCAGCACAGGT
>JAULBX010003888.1:14560-73391 GCA_032358255.1 Heterotrichella gracilis
TGTGTTGAAATCTGGGGGGTTTGAATTAAGATTGGTGGTGCTTGTGCGGGGTCTGTGGAATCCCTGATTGCGCTCAAGTCCGGGGGGGTGGTTGACACCTCTGAACAGGAGCTGACCAGCTGCGCAATTAGCAATGGCTGCAGCGGGGCGACAATCAGTACAGGTAGGGTTTGGCCGCGTCATTATTTTAACTCAAACTCGTGGTGTCATGCGTTAAATGTTGGGTGTGTTTTAGGTTGGTAATGATTGGTGCTGCCGGAATGTGGGTTCCCTAATACCTCTGAAGACTAGGGTTTAGGTTTTAGGGTTTTGCGCTTTCTGAGCACGATCACTGACCAGCTGTGCAATGAGCAATGGCATCAATCAGCACAGGTAGCTACCGTTTAGGGTTTAGGGTTTAAGTGCTACCGTTGCCTAGGCAACCATATGGGCTAGGGAGGAAGTGGCCAATCAATGGCTTCAATGACTGCCCATGACCTTACCCAAACAAAAAATCCACCTTCATGCACATGACAAGCATCACACTGCCAACATGATGTTCATCATACCGGGATGATGTTCATGGCACATAATGTCAGATTCCGAAAATGTGCCCCTCCCTGCCGCAGGATTCAAATACTTCCGGGATAAGGGGGTCACCGATGAGGCCATCAACCCCTACACCCACACCAATGTTGCCAATCAATGGCTTCAATGGCTGGCTCATGGCCATATAGAAAACAAACCATTTCACGCCAATCACTTGCCAATCACACCGAGGGATGGTTATCAAAGATGTCATTTTTCTGAAAATGTGCCCTCCTCGCCGCAGGCTTCAAATACTTCCGGGATAAAGGGGTCACCAATGAGGCCACCTACCCCTACACCCGGACCAGCGACAACTGCAATGCCACCCTAGCCAGCGCCCCACCCAACACATACATCCTTGATTATGCCCTCACATATGGCGAGGGGACCCTCCCCGCTGCAGTCTCTGAAGTCCCCTCAGTGGTATATTTCGTGCTCAGCAACGACTTTTACTACTATGTTTCGGGGGTTTTCAGCAGCCAGCAGTGTGTGAATGTCAGCAAGGGGGGGCACGCGCTGGTGGTGGTGGGGTGGGATGTGAATGCCACCACGGGGGTGCAATACTGGATTGTGAAAAACAGCTGGGGGACCGGGTGGGGACAAGGGGGATTTGCGCATGTCGTGAGGGGGCAGGGCCTGTGCGATTTCGCAGATTTTGTGTACAAGCCAAAATACAGATCCCCCCTGCCGCCGCCATCCCCGCCGCCATCCCCACCCAGCCCCGACCCCCCACCGCCCAGCCCCCCACCGTGGCCACCCTCCCCCAAACCACCCAGCCGCCCACCACCATCACCACGCCCGCCATCTACTAAACCACCCTCCCCTAAGCCTCCCTCAACACCGCTTGTGTAAACTGACCCAATCCTGATTTTGTAGAGCGTATCCATAAACCCTATAGGGTTTACGTCTCGTTGAGAAACTTTAAGTTTGACTTAGTTCATCTCGCAGGGTGCATTCATTTACTGAAGCTGACAGCCTTTTATCCAGCACCCTGATCACTGACTCAAATTATACAGTAGACCTTAGTCTTGGCCCCCACCATGCACTGGCATGCCCATATCTCCAATCACTGCATTGCCCTCCTTCGTGAATTGTCTCAATTAAGGCTCAAGAGCACCTGCACACAGAGTGTGTGTACTACTTCCCTGCTTCAGCAACGACATAAATGCACTTGAAGCACTTGCACTTGATCCATTCAATGATTAGCAGTGATCCTGTAAGTGCAGGTATTTGCTGCACTTGTGCCATATGCCATACGTTCACTTGCAACTTTGCCATCCGATGGAGTACACTTACAAAGCCGCTTAGTAAGGGCCCCCGGGGTAATAGGATGCCTAGGCTAATAGGATGCAATGGGCCAAATGGCCATAGCCGGCGACTGAAGCCCAGTGCCTCCACGCACTGCCTGGCCATTGTCAATAACATGCCATTGGCTGAAATTTAAAGTCACTTTGTGCCACGTGCCAAAGATCGATCAATCGGGTGCACCATTTGACACGCGAACTGTGATCACTCAAGTCAATTGTCACTTGAGGTCGCATTGATGATCGGTTGACTTGCTGTTTCCAAGATTGAGACATTGGATGTTACAGGCATAGCCCAAGCGCTCGGCGCCACAAAGCTATGGCCATTAATGGTCCCCAAATGGATCATCCATAATAATAATAATCATTGTTATTATTACGCGCATACCAGCCACAAAAGCCAGATGGATGCAAGCCCAAATTGGCATATGCCATGGTAATGGCTGCAGCAATGTCATAGGTGTACAATTACAGCTGTCCACTATCCTGACATAGATGCAACATGCAGGTCGGATGCTGCCCGCTGATTCCTGACAGTGCATCACAATTGTGAAAACCCAGCTAGGGTCCAGCAGCTGGTGACAATCATGGTAACAAAGCTGAACTTGATGAAACAGGCGTTTAACGTTATAACTTATGTCTGTGCTGCTGAGCAATTTTGTTCTGGCGAAACCCACCCCACCAACGCACACCACACCAACCACACGCCCCCGCGGTGCCCTACCCCCCTTCTCCTACACAATGCACACACCCCTGTCTCAAGATCGTTAAGCACCCTCGCCCCCTCTTACATTCCCCAGGGCCACCCTCCACCCCATTCACTGCATACCCTCTCCTCCACCCCCAACACACACACACACACACACTCACACAACCCATTCCCTGCACACGCGTTCCCCCTTTCTTCATTCTGTTATTGCACATCCTTGGCCACCGCCAGCTTGGCATCCCACAGCACCATCTTCTTGTAGGCCCGGTAGGCGGTGGCAAGCTGCTGGGGATGGGGGAGGGTCCCGGGGCCTGTCTTGCGGAGGGTTGGGGATGCAAACACCACACACCGCTCGAGCTCCTCCTGGGGTAGGGCCTGCAGGGGGGGAGTGGTATTTTTGAAGGGAGTTGTAGATTTTTGCAGGGTTTGGGTAGGGTTTGGATGGTGTAAAGGTGTAGGGTTTTGTATGCCCGATAGCGGTGGCGGGTGGGGATGAGGAAGGGATGTGCTGGAGCCAGAACAGCGTAAGCAGCAAGGGTAGCTCATACTAGGCCTACTAGGATCCCAGCGCCGCAGTCCCAAACAAACGGTGGCAACAGTCCCCTTGGGGTCGCGACGGGTACATTATTATTCTATTATATTCAATGGCAACAGAGTAAGTGTAATGCACCAGTGGCAACAAGCCATATAAAAGCCATTTCCTAAGAGTAATAAGATCATGAATAGTCCCATCTTCTAATCCTTGCGTTTCCCCCCCTCACCTTGCTGTAATATGCCCCCAGGTCATTCCACAGGTATGGCGATGGTTCCTCCGGGTCCTCATTCTCAGCCAGGAGGGTCAAATCATCAAGCAGGGGTGACATTTCATCCAGCATTTGGCCGCACCGCACCCACATGGCCTTTTGTAAATGGCGCCAGGGCTGGTGCTTGGCTAGGGTGGCGAACGCCGCCATGAGGCGGCCATCCACTCGACTGCCCGCCACCATCTGCAGGGCACATATATGAAAATAACTTAAGTCCCAATAAATTCTGATGTATTCTACAAATTTGACTAAAATATACAAAATGATAATATATAATAAAAATGGGATAGTCATCATTGCATCACACTACCCCGCCCCCACCCCCCAACCACACATATGCAACATGCCACCCAGCCTTTTCCTTTCATTGTCTTCCCCCCAAGAAACCCTGAATTCCTCACCCACACCCTAAACACCTTCCTCATCTTGACCCTTTCCCCCTGCCCACCTACCTTGATCTTGGCCTGATCCCTGGCCTCAGTGCTCTCGGGATCAGCGCCTGTGGGAGCTGGGGCCTCAGCTTCCCCCGCCATGCGCGCCTGATTGTACAGCTCATTAACCTCTGCCTCGCTCATGCCCTGTGCGTGAAAAACTGGTTTTGAAGAATTAATGTGCATATGCTTTTAAACACACACTGAAAAACTGCATACACAAACGACATTTAAAAACTGCAATAAATGCAACAGAACAGACTTATTTAGGTAATTTATTTTATACACAAAATACATTCGAAACACCATTCCCACCCACCCACCTTCACAGGGAAATTCTGCTTGTGCCACGCTAGCATGTGGTCCATGTCAGAAAACAGGACCACGTCATCGTGGGGGTTGCGGGGGGCCACAAACCCATGGGGTGGGGTATTGACACATACCACCCAACTCAACTCCACACCCTCATACCCGCACCTCACACTCCTCCCACCCCAACGCATGCCCGTACCCGCCACCCTACCCCGAAAACGGCCATAATTCACACACATACCTTCACGAGGAAGTTCTGCCGGTGCCACGCTCGCATGTGATCCATGTCCGAGAACAGGACCACGCCATCGTGGGGGTTGCGGGGGGCACAAACCCATGGGGTGGGGTACGGACACGCACCGCCCAACTGAACTCCACACGCTCGTACCCGCACCTCACACCACCACACCCACCCACACCTTCCACATGCCCACACACACACTTGTAGCCACCACCAAAGCACGCTTAACCACACACCCACCTTCACAGGGAAATTCTGCCGGTGCCATGCCAGCATGTGGTCCATGTCTGAAAACAGGACCACGTCGTCGTGGGGGTTTCGGGGGGGCACAAACCCGTAGTACAGGAAGAAATCGTCGTTTGATCGCTGGCCATATGACAGGAAGATCTCGCTGAGGCTGTCTATGGGTTTGGTAGTGCTGACCACCATCTGCCACTCCCCGGTGGAGGACTCGTCTGGACGCAGGAGCTTCCACCTGTGGCGGTGGGAGGGTTTTCAGGGTTTAGAGTTTTCGGAGGGAGACTTGTCTGGTGTAGGAAATTCCACCTGTGGTGGCTGGAGTTAATGTGTAGCCGTAAGACACAGGTACTGGTTGTCTATAGGCTTGGTAGTGCTGACCACCATCTGCCATTCCCCGGTGGAGGACTCGTCTGGACGCAGGAGCTTCCACCTGTGGCGGTGGGAGGGTTTTCAGGGTTTAGGGTTTCCAGCGGGAGATTTGCCTGGCTGTGGGAGGTTCCAACAGTGGAGGTTGGGTTCTCTAGGGTTTAGGGTCCAAAGGTGGTGAGGGCTTGTGCCTACACCATAGTTGAACACTACAAACCCACCCATTGAATTCCCAGATTAACCAATTCCCAGACTTACTTGACGCTGTCCCCTGCTTCGTATGGGTCCCCCAGTCTCAGCGGGGCCTGGTCGCAGCAATGGTTGAGCATATTCACCAGGTGTACATGCATGCCCACCCCCCAAATATAGCCCATTGAAGCCCCAACCGATCCCAACACAACTCTGACTCAATCCCAGCCCATTTCCTGGCGCCTTACTTGACGTTGTCCACTGCTTCGTAAGGGTCCCCCAGCCTCAGTTGCGCCTGGTCGCAGCAGTGGTTGAGCATATCCACCAGGGGAACCAGCATGCGCACACCCATGCCCCCCTCCTCAGCAGGGGTGCCAAAGGATCGAGAGTGGACCACCTGGGAAACGGGGAGGAAATGGGACGGGGGGTGGTGTGGTTCAGCAAGCATGAGAACCCTTGGTGACTGGAGTAAAGAACCCTGGCATGCAGGCTACCTACCGGATTGCGTGTGCATGCGTGTGCCCCAGGGGGACTGGAATAGTCCTATTCTAGTCCCCCTGGTGTCCCCAACTTGAACCCACCCTTTTTGAGAATTAACACCCCCCACACGTACCGACATGGCCCACTCAAACTCCCAGGGGGACTGTATCAGTCCTATTCTAGTCCCCCTGGTGTCCCCAACTTGAACCCACCCTTTTTTTACATTAACACCCACCACACGTACCGACATGGCCCACTCAAACTCCCAGGGAGACTGTAACAGTCCTATTCTAGTCCCCCTGGTGTCCCCAACTTGGAACCCACCCTTTTCGAAAATCAACACCCCCCCCACGTACCGACATGGCCCACTCAAACTCCCGTTTGCTGGCGCCCGCCATCGCCTCGGCACTCAGCTGCTGATACCCGTCTGAAACCAGCCAGAAATACTCGTCCAGCCGCTGTGCCATGTCCCCATACTCGATCATCTTGATGTCCTCCCAGGAGAATGTCATGAGTGGCATGGGCAGCTGGTGGTCTTGGGGCAGGACCTGGGGGGTTGCGAAGTGGGTGATTTGTGAAGGGGGACAGGGGGACGGACGGCGCAAAAGGGAGTTGAGATCGCGCGATGCGGTAATGTGATTGGATTTTCATGTATCGCGATTCTTGAAGAAAGTTAGTGCTTCCCTTCATTTGAACATCTGCAAGGCTGTCCACTCACCTGCATGTACGGCTAGTATGGCCACTCCTCCCCCTTGGCCCGCTCCCTCAGTATCTTGCATGCAACTTGCTCAACCCAGGGCACCCAACCCTAAACCCTAGACCCAACCTTGCGAGGCCCTCCCTACCCTAAAACAAACCCTAACCTAGCCATTATCTCACCTGCATGTATGGATAGTAAGGCGACTCCTCCCCCTTGGCCCGCTCCCTCAGTATCTTGCAGGCCAGCCGCTCCCCCCAGGGCGCACCCTCGTACACCAGCCCCTTTGATTCATCGTCATCCGCATAGTCGGTGATGGCCACATTGAGGGGGATGGTCAGCAGCAGTTGATTGGCTGCGGCATTCTGTAGGGAGGGGGGGAGCAGTGCAGGCTTAGAGGTTTAGGTTTTGCAGCGAACACGAGTAGGGTTTGTGACCGTGCTCATGATGTAGGGTTTAGGGTCAGGTGTTTAGAGTTGATTCCTCGCCATCGGCATAGTTGGCGATGGGACACGTTGAGAGGGATAGTCAGCAGCTGTTGATTGGCTGCGGCATTCTGCAGGGGGGGAGAACAGTGCAGGGGTTAGAAGTGTAGGGTTTGCGGCAATTGCGAGTAGGGTTTTGTATTGATGCTCAATGATGATGTAGGGTGTAGGGTTATGTGGTTAGGGTTGGTTCCTCGTCATCCGCATAGTCAGTGATGGCAACGTTGAGGGGGATAGTCAGCAGCTGTTGATTGGCTGCGGTGTCCCACAAGGGGTAAACATTGTAGAGGGTTTGGTCCAGGGCCGGTTAAGGGTTTTGTGGCAGTCTTCTGCCCAGATTACTTCCACACCCACCAATCCGCACTAGGGTTTTCACCCACACCTGTCAACCCTAGCCTAGGGTTCTCACCTTGACCGTCATCATGCCCCTCCCGCCAGAATCATCCTGGTACATGGCCAGGCCAGCAAAGGGCTCCAGCCCAGTCACACCTGGAAAGAAGAGCATTTCATGATGGGTTGACCACCGCCGCATGTACACACCAGTGGCTGGCGCGCGTATGCACAGGGTCGCGAGTAATAAGATGAATTACCAAGCAGCTCGATTTAAGTTCAATTTCTTTTCTTTTCTTTTCTTCCGTGACACAAGTGCCCACATGCCATGCACCTGCAGCATTGCGATCATCCCCCCGTTCTTCTCAACTGACCCCACCTTGCACCATCAAGGAAAGTGAGGAACTTCTGCCCCTGATGCAGCCATAACTAAATCATAATGAAACCCTAAAAAAAAACCCTAAAAAACCCACTTTGCACGATGAGCAAGGTGAGAGACTTCTAGGTCCGATGCAGCCGCAACTAAATTGAAACCCTAACAAAACCCATTGAAACCCTTTAAACCCTAACAAAACTCTAGTGCTCCCACCTTGCACCATGAGCCAAGTGAGGAACTCCTGCGTCTTGCCGTTGGGGTCGATGGTGTCCTCGTCTTCAGCTTCCACCTCCAGTGTAGTGCCTGCACTGCTGCTGCGGGTGCGCCACATAGGCCTGGCCCCACGTGGCAGTTGCGCCCCCTGCAGGTTGTAAAGTTTTCAAGCTTTCAGGGTCTCAGCATTTCAGGGCTGCAAAAGTGGCTCTGCGGTGAGGATCCAGGGTTTTGGTGGGGTTTTCTTCACCAGCCCCGGAGGTTGCCTGCTGCGGGCGCGCCAGAATGATCCTTTGCGAGGGTATTGGGGTGTAGGGGTTTATATGTAAATGTTTTGGGGTTTCAGTTCGAAGGGTGCGCACAGCCGTGGCCTGTGTGGCCGGCTGGCGTGTCTCAGTTGCAAGTGTGTGGTGGGGTGTGGTGGTGGGGTGTATGACTAGCAGTGCAGTTCGGTACAAGGGGCTATGGTAGTGTGAAAAAGCGTTGCATACCAGTGCAAGGTGCATTGGCGAGTGGTGAACGGTAAGTGGGTGTATTGTCGAGTTGTAGAGTATTCATGGTGCATAGTGTGGCTGGCGAGTGGTCCATATGGCGAGGGATTTATGTATGCATGCGTTGCTGAATTGGCCGGTCTTCTACGCCTGAACGTACATAGGTTACCAGACAACGCATTGCACCTGCTTGGCGCTGCAAAAGTTGTGTGCATGCACTCAATTCCAGGGCAAGGTGTAATGTGTAATGTGTGGTGGTGGGGGTGGGGGGTCAGTCAAGGCCCGTACCTGGCTTCTATTGTGGCGGCAGGTAGCCAAGGCTGGGGAAATATGAAGCCGACTAGCTGGTAGGTTGCATGGGGCAGGTCGCGGGTTCGATTGGCGGGCAGGGAACAAGCTGGGGGTCGCCCCATGGCATGCCGCCAGTACACCCATGAGTGGCATGCCTAGTAAACTGCAGCAATATGTATGCCCACGCTATTGCATTGGGTGGCGAAGACCTACGGATGTTTGCAGGCAAGCGTGTCCCGCAGAGGTGGGGTACGTAGTTTAAACGCAGAGGTTGCCTTCGTGGCGAGACGTCCAACACATGCAAGCACCCCTTGTAGACACTGAACTACTTGCAAGAATAGATTTGCCCTATACAACGGATAGCCAAGACGACAGGTTTCCTCAACAACCCATGTGCGTTCCACACAAACTAGAGGCCAAAAACAACTTCTGTCGCACGCACTTTTGCCAGCAAAATGTATTGCCTTTTCAAAAAAGGTGGCGTCCATGTGATAGCAGTCACATGGCCTTGTTCCTGGCCTCCCATTGGCCAGAGGTGGGTCAATATGCCACGTGGCAGGATGAGAAACTCCATATCTTTTCAGCCGTGATTTCTTACCTGGCAAAAGTGATGGCACGCATCGCTGGCCGCAAGTGGGCAAGCAGGGTTTGAAGAAACGGTGCACGTTCGTTCTGGCGGGACGCACGGAAACCGTGAAGGGTGAAGCAAAGTAGAAGCAGAGAGGATACCATGCGACGTGCTGCACTTAACAGGCAATTGCGTATGCAGACACCCTTGTTGAGCTGCTAAGACTAAGTCGTACCTCACTTGGAAGGACCCAACAGGGTTGCATAGCCTTTTGATCGTTTATCCGCCCACTGCTACCTGCATAGACGTTTGCAACGCTGTGTCTTACTGTCCAAAGGGGATTGCTGTCACACTCTATTGGCCGTTGCCCCTTGGCGGGTTGGCAGTGGCGGTGGCAGTCCGGCAGCGCCCTCGTTCGCCGTTGCCCCCGTTGGGTTGGATGGCAGCTTGAGGAAATATATAGCAGCACAACATGGCTACTCCACTCCAGTTGAGCAGCATGGCTCTTGCAGGTTCCTCTGTGGGTGGCAGGGCGGCGGTTCGATCCGGCCTTGCGCCCATTGCTAGGGCAGGGCCACGGATACACTACCTGAAAGGTGGGTGGGGCATGCATGCCACATGGGGCAGATATCTAGCTCGGCAAAATTGGCAGTACGCTGACCAATGGCTGCGCACAACGCAGGGGGCCGCGTGGGGAGATCGCTCCCGTTTGGCAGCAGCATCCCGGGAGCAAGCAGAGGCGCATTGCAGCTGGTACAGAGCGCTGATGGCAGGGGACCCCAACTGGTGCGTTTTTCGCGCTGTCAAGGGTTCGATCGAACCCAGCATGCCCGTGGTGCAGCAAGCCCTGCAAGGGCAAGCGCACATAGACACACACACGCTGCCTATCTGCAGCTGATCCAGCGCACGAGGGAAGGGTTAGTGTGCGAAAGGGATCGCTGGCGCCCATGCAATGCAATGCCACCGAAAACAGCCCTGCATGCATAGTGGGTGCACCACCATTGCGTGGTGTGCACGGCTGGCGTATTTCCAACAACTCTACAGTTATCAAACCTATACATATATACCCACTTCCCACCCTTATGTGTGTACGTGTGTGTGTGCAGACGCAGTTGGAGAAGGGGAATGCAGGCACAGGCGACGACGAGGCAGAGATCGCAAAGCTTAGGGACGAAAACAAGCAGCTACGGGAGGTGAGTCCACCGCAATAGGCATACCCAACACCTGCATTGTACCAGCGGCGACGCCTCAATAAAGCCATGTATACATGCACTGGGACTAGCTGGGAGAGGGGTCCCAGCTGACCAACTCTAGATCCAGGCTAGGTCATATCAGTCATCTGTCCCCCACCATTGTACACAAACCAGGTGCCGGGCCCGGCACAGCACTTCGATGGAACTGCCTGGTGCCCGCTGGTGGCGGGGTTGCAGTCTCTAGCGCTGTTGTCTGCTTGTCTATTCTCTGCTGGGGCATGGTTATTGCTGGGGTACGTTGCAATCCTTTCCACTCAGCGCCTCACAGTGCTCGGGTTTGCATTCATGGGAGGTGGGTGGCTGTTTCTCTGCTGGCGTGCGTAATTAAGTACTTTAACTTACTACTTGATCTAAGTAGTAATAATTAACTCTGCAGCTCATGTCCAAGAAGCTTGCTTCCCTCCCAGAAGACAAGAAGGCAGCTTTTCTGGAGCAGTATGGCCCACTCATGGCCATGCTGAAGAACGCCGGGGAGACCCTGCCAAAGCCCCTGGTACGTAGCATAAGCGCCCATGTGTATGCACACGAGTATGCGGGGGTGCTTGCATATGGTTTGCGCAAGAGTGCGCAAAAAGGGCTGCTTCGCTATGGTCCACTTGCGAACCCTACTTGTGACCCTTGCCTGGCCTCGTGCCCCAAACCCTAACCCTAGACCACATACTCAACAACCCTTGCCTTGTGCCTCAAACCCTTAACCCCATACTCAAGAACCCTTGTCTCGTGTCCCGAACCAGGCCAAGAAGGAGGCAGCGGCGCCCGCACCGCCCGCCCCCAAGAAGGAGGCCCCAGCCCCCACAGCCAGCAGCCAAAGCAGCGCCTCTCCCTCACAGCAGGTCAGCAAAGCAAAACCCTAAACCTCATGTCGTGAACCCTAATCGGAGCCTGCGCTGCTTTCTTGCATCAGGTCAGCGGTGCTAGACCTGCAACTCCTAAACCCTAAACAGCGAGCCTGCGCCAACTCTCCCCGTGGTTAGCGAGCGCTGCACCCTGCACCATGGTGGCCGCTTTCTACACCCTAATCAGTCTGCTTCAAACCCTAAACCTGCGATCCCCTACCAAGCAGATCAGCAATGCCCTAAAACCTGTGCTCCCCCCTGCAGAAGGCCAGCAATGCCGCCACCTCCACCTCTCACAAACAGGGCGCACCTGCGCCCCCCCCTGCCCCGTCTCCTACCTCGAGCGCTCCTGGCGCAGCCGCCAAGCCATCCCTGGTAGAGATCCCCCCGCCTGCTCAGGTGGTGGCGGCTGAGGTGGTGGAAGAGGAGGAAGAGGAGGAGGAGGAGGAAGAGGAGGAGGTGTCTAAATTTGTACTGGAGGAGGTGGGTTTTACCCTACTAGGGTCAGGGAGGCGGTGGGGGAGGAGGGAATAAATTCGTGCTTGATTTGGGGATGAAGGGCTTGGGCAATTCCGAGTGGTTTAACAGGCACAGGCGCATACTGGGGGGTTGCACCACATGACGAGGAGCAAACGCATGCAATGTTGGCATCCACGCAGTCCGCATGGCCATCACCTGCCTCTCAGTGGCAGGGCGCCGCCGAGTGTATGGTGCAGCATTAACAGGCAGCAATGCAAGGGGCCCATCGCTAGTGGGATAGCCACCCTGAACCCCAACCTCTGAGCCCTAAATCATAAGTACAATCGTTGGTGAATGTAAGGTCCATTTCACATCCTGGACACTTTTCTCTGTCCCACAGTGGCCTGGATATGCGAAGTGGAAGGCGGAGCGCGCCGCGGCCCGCAAGGCAGTGGCCGCCATCAACCACGCCACCATCGGCAAGGGCAGGGAGGAGTGGGTGTATTTCACGGTCCCCGAGAAGCCGGTGGCTGGGGAGGATGTGGTGGTGTTCTTCAACAGGTCGAGGAGCGAGCTGCTCAGGTGCGCTTTCACACTCTCACAAGGCACACTTGAAAGCCCAAAAACTCTAGAAAAGGCACTAAGAGCAGTGGTGCTGTCAAGAGCAGCATTGGAAGCGAACCTGGGTCAAGAGAGCACGCCACCGTTGAGAGGTTTAGGGTTGCAAGCACTCGCAGCATGGCTGGGGTTGCTGCATGCCCTCCAGAACCCTAGCTGGTGGTGCAGAATGAAAATATTTTCATTGCATGCGGCCAAATCCCAGTTTGCATGCGGCCAAATGCCAGTTTGCTCCAGAGCAGTGCAAATGGTGGCCTGGGTGGTGCAAAGATCCTAGCAGGCTAGAATTGGCGGTCTTGGCGCAAAAGTGCAACTGGCTGAGAAATATTTCACCCCTTTTTTGCAGGCACCGGCCCCGCATCATGGTGAATGGCAAGTTCAACAAGTGGGAGCTGGAGGGGCCTGCCGGCGCATGGCTCACCCTGGTACCCACCGCCATACCAAAGTACGATTGAGCATGGTGGTGGTGGTGGTGGTGGGTGGTGGGTGGGTGGTGGGGGTCGTGGTGGCTGTTGTTGTGGGTGGTGGTGGGTGGTGCTGTGCTGCAGCATGGCCCCCGAAATGGTAAATGACGGGCTGCGTGGGGTAGATGCATCATCCCAGGGATGCGGACGCCGCTGGTGGAGCACACTTTCAGAGGATGCCAAGTGCGTTGGACACGCTCCAAGCCGAGACAGCTTTTGAAATTTCATTCCTTCCCCAGTATTCAAGCGCTCCGATGTGGCAAGGAACTGATAAATTATTCCAACCCTATAACCCTAAAGCCTAAGCCCTGAATGGATGCATTTCTCTTGACCCCTGCGGTCGCTCCATCCGGAGGGGTACTTATGGCCAGACACAAACATACCCAAAAAGCTCATTTTCTTATGGTTCCCTGATCCCCGTTGCCATTCCATCCCCAGGGATGGCGGGTCGGACTGGTGGTCGGTGACAGTCCCCATTCCTGAGGAGGCCTATGACATCAACTGGACTTTCACGGATGGGGAGGGTACTACAGATAATAACGAGGGGAAGGACTACTACCTGCCTGTGTCTGGCTACATGGATGCTGACAGGTGGCTGGAGCTGCGGGCGGAGCGAGCGGTAAGGCTTTCTGGGGTATTTAGTAGGGTTCCAAGAGTTTGCTAGATTCGCAGCTTTTAGCGGTAAGCGCGGATGCAGGGATGGTGAGGGCAAGGACTTCTGTTTAGGGTTCAGGGTTTCAAGCGCACTGCCTGCCTGTGCCGGGATATATGGATGCTGACTGGTGGGCTGTAGGGGCTGAGTATGCCAGATGTGAACCCTAAAAACACTTGGGGTTTCCCTGCAGGCAGCTGAGTATGCCAAGCGCAAGGAGGAGGAGAGGTTGGCGGCCATCAAGCGAAAGGAGGATGAGCGCGCACAGGCAGAGCTCAAGGTAGGGTTTTTGGAAAACCCTAAACCCTGAAATGCTGGAATAGCAGTAGGACATCAAAGAACAGTACTGTTTCTTGCAGAGGTACTGTTCATCAGGGACCGTCTAGGGGATTGTGGCCGATGTCATTTTGGAAGTCCAGTTATCGCCTGAAGGCTTCTTAGCAGCAAGTGGACGAATGCATTGAAGGTTGTTATCTGATCATGTAGGGTGTTGATCAATATGTATTCTAATAAGATGAAACCGAAATGCATTTGTGCATACTGCAGGACATGGAGACTGCCCAGCGGCGCGTGAACGACATCAAGTCCCGCTACGATGAGCTCCAGAAGGGGGCTGTCAACTGGATGCACAAGGGCGAGGGGGAGGGTGCGGTGGTTTTCTGGCTCACAGAGCCCGAGGTAAGGGTTTAGGGTTTGGGGGTGGGGTTTAGGGTTTTGCAGTGCTACGTGTGGGGTATGGTTGCCTTGGAAGGGGGCGATGTGGTGTTCTGGCTCACACAGCCTGAGGCAGGGTTTAGGGTTTGGCGGGGAGTTGCTGCTGATTGGATGCACAAGCGGAGGGCCAATGCCATGTATGGTAACCATCATCATCACTATGGCATCACCATCACATTTTTCAATGCTTTTGTATGTTGACCTTGAAGCAGCAAAAAAGCAGAAAATGTTAGATAAAACCCTTATGAATCACAACACAGTTTACAGCAAAATTAAGCAGAAAATCCATGCATTTCCGCAGGTGCTTCAGCCCGGCAAGCCCTGCAAGCTGCTGTACAACAACAAGGCTGGACCCCTGGCGTTCATCCAACCGGTGGAGGGCAAGGGGCCGCTGCTCAAGATAGGCTTTAACAACTGGCAGAACAAGCTGGTGCGCAGGTGTAGGATTTGGATAGGGTTTTGTGGGGTTTTGTGGGTTGGGCGTTCAGCAACTGGCAGACACATGCATGCCCATAAGCAAAACTCCACATATCGTTCCCAAAATGGAGCACGATCTCGGGGTGCAAAGGACAGCACATGCAGTCGAGAAGGAGGGACCCAGCTCGGATTGACAAACATGTCAACCCACACCCCATACCTTAAACTCTAAGTCTGAAACCCTAAACTCGTTTTTTACCCCAGGACCTGCCCATGACCCTGGTGGAGGTGCCCGAAGAGGAGGCCAACCCCGACGAGCAGTGGTGGTCGGCCGAGTTCACAGTGGCTGAGGACGCGGTGGTGATCAACTGGGTGCTGCAGTATTTTGAGCATTACGACAACAACGGCAGGGCGGACTACAAGGTGAGGGGTGGAGGTGTGTGAGGAGTGTGCTGAGGAGGGTGTTTCTGGAAGGATGCGGGTGTAAAGATCTGGGCGAGGTTTGATGATCGAGTGGTTAGCAGGCAGGTTCATGGTGGTGGGGGATGGGGTTGTGGTCAACTGGGTGCTGCAGTTCTTTGAGCACTACGACAACAACGGCAGGGCGGACTACAAGGTAAATGCATGTATTGAGCTGTGTTTCAACGAGGGTGTTGGGTGTGTCGAAGGTATCTCGGAGATGTGGGTATTGTAAGGGGTTTGCAGGAAAACCATAAACCCTAGACCTGCAGGTTCCTGTGGCAAACCCCAAACCGCTTAACCCTAATCCCAACCTCCACGCGAATCTCCGTGCAGATCCCCGTGAGCCTGCCAGCTGGCGTGAAGGACAAGGACGCGTGGGCAGAGAGCTTCCTGAAGGGCTACCTGGAGGAGGAGCGCACCGCGCGTGCCGCTGCCGAGGCTGCTGAGGCACTCAAGCAGGCCAAGAAGGATGCGGGGCGCAAGATTGCGAGGGTAAGGGGGGGTCTTGCACCAGGGGGGGGATTGTGGTGTTGGTGCGGTGGTGGTGGTGGTGGTGGTGGTGGTGGTGGTGGTGGTGGTGGTGGTGGTGGTGGTGGTGTGGTAGTGGGTGGGCACTTGGAAGGGGAGGAAACACAGGCCAAGAAGAGTGCGGGGCGAATGGTTGCGAGGGTACTGTACGCGTTTGATTGCCGTTGGTGTTGTAGTGCTCAAGGTGTCGGCGGTCTATTTAAAGTGGGAGTGGTGGCGGTGTTGCCGGGTGGGGTGTGACCATTTTGCCCTGCCGCCCACACACCCCCACCCCCCACCGCCCGCAGGAAAAGGCGGAGGCGGTCCGGCGCAAGCAGATGCGCCACATGCTCTTCACCACACCCGAGGACCTCAAGGCGGGCAAGGACGTGACCCTCTACTACAACCCCGCGAGCACCCCCCTTGCTGGGAGGAGCGAGGTGTGGGTGCGGGTGGGGTGGAACCGCTGGGTGCACCCCAGGATGATTGGGCCGCTCAAGATGGAGCCGCCAAGTGGCCCAGGGGCGCAGCACCACTCGGTGAGTGCCGGATGTAGGGTTGAAGGGTAGGGTTTCAGCACCGACATGGTGAGAGAGGGGGTTTGGTGTTTGGGATTAGGGTTTACGGTTGGGGTTTCAGCCACTGCTGCGCGTGGGGTGGAACCGCTGGGTGCACCCCAAGATGATTGGGCCGCTTAAGATGGAGCCGCCAAGTGGCCCGGGGGCGCAGCACCACTCGGTGAGTGTGGGGGTGTAGGGTTTGGGGTTTGGGGTTTCAGCATCACCCGGTGAAGGGCGGGAAGGGGAGGGGGGGGGAGGTTGTTTGTGTGGTGACAATGTTGCCGTGGTTGTTGGCCAGTGGCTGTTGGGGACCATTTCGGCGGGGTCCGTATGGCGATTGCCTTCCAGGAGCCAATTCGAGGCTCGTGAGAATCCATCATCATAAAATAGTTGCATTTTTATCATAGCGTGTTATGGTTTCCAGATGTATGAATGTAAATAGGTAACATGTACTACCCCCTGTACATGCAACGCTGAGCTCGCCTCACTTTTGCTGACCGCCACACTTCCACCCCATCCCCAGATCAAGCTTCGGATCCCCAAGGACGCCTACAAGATGGACATTGTGTTCTCAGATGTGCCAGAGGGGGAGGGCACCTACGACAACAGGGGGGGGCTGGACTACCATCTGCCTGTCGTGGGGGGCGTGGTGCGTGTGATGCTTAGGGTTTGCATGGAGGGTTTGGGCATGGTGCTTGTGATGTGGACCCTGCTGTCTACCCATGCACCACCACGTCAGCCATGCTTTGCTTCCCGCCTCCCCACCCTTCCACACACACCATGACATCCCATCCATCCCCTCCGGACTCCAAATCTGGTTGAGGAGCGCCTCTCCACTTGGTCTATAGGGTCCCTTTGTTGCACACACCACCCAAACTCAGCATCCCCACCACCACCCCTAGCACACCCCATCCCCTCACCCCCTGCCACCCCCACCCCAGGTCGAGGAGCCCCCACTTCATGTGGTGCACGTGTCGGTTGAAATGGCGCCAATCTGCAAAGTGGGGGGCCTGGGCGATGTGGTGACTGCGCTTGGGAGGGCGGTGAAGGATATGGGCAACCTGGTGGAGGTCATCCTGCCAAGGTAAACCCTAAACCCTAAAACTCTGAACTGGTCAAAAGTACCCTGGTCGAGGTGATCCGTTTGGATGGAGTAGAGTTTGGCGAGGGTGAAGGGGGTTCTGGCAGGGTGAATTAGGGTTCAGGCAATGTGGTCACTGCACTGGGGAAGGCGGTGAAGGACTTGAGTATCTTGGCAGGAGGTCATCCTGCCAAGGTTCCTGCCAAGGTTCCTGCCAAGGTTAGCAAGGGGTTTGATTAACTCACCAGAACAAAACAGAGTTTCGACTGGGGATAATTTGCATCATCGCCACCACCTAAACCGTCAACCCTAGACCCCTGGCTTTGACCAGGGGAATTGAACCACGACTATTGTAGCCTCCCTGCTTTGACTTCACCCACCCAACCACTTATCTACCACCATTATCCACCCCTGCAGGTATGCCTTCTTCAACAACTCCCCCGTACTGGGCGCCACGCAGTACGAGACCGAGTTCGACTGGGGCGGCACCCGCATCATCGTCACCAAGTGCATGGTGGAGGGGCTGCAGTGCTTCTTCATCGAGCCAAGGAACAGCTACTTTGACACAAACAGCGTGTACGGGCGATCGGACGACGCGATTCGCTTCGACTTCTTCTGCAGCGTGAGTGGTGCCCTCACCCTACCATTGGTGCCCTAAACCCTTGTCTGCTCAAAACCCTAATAAAACCCTCCTTGAACCCTGATGAATCCCCCATTTTCCAACCCCGCAGGCCGCCCTCGAGTTCCTACTCCAAACAACGAAACTCAGCTTGATACCCTGCGCTGCCACGAATGGTCCTCTCAGACCCTAACAAACACCCAATCAAAATCCCTATCCCATCCACTGCAGCGCCTAAACCCTGCTCAAACACTCTTGTTCCCTTCCCCAGGCCGCCCTCGAGTTTTTGCTCCAGACGCAGCGGCAGCCAGACATCCTGCACTGCCACGACTGGTCGACCGCCTCGGTGGCATCCGCCTACTGGGACAGCTACCACAACTGGGGATTGTGGAAGCCCCGAATCGTGTTCACAATCCACAACATGAACTACGGACAGGCCAAGATTGGGGAGGCGGCCTACTACTGCCAGAGGTTCACCACTGTGTCGCCAACCTACGCCATGGAGGTGCGTGCTTTTTGCTTTCGTTGGAGGAAAAGCAAAATGAGAAGGAAGCTTAAAAGCCCCTGAACAAAAGATGGGTGAGGATGTGATTGTAACGTTACCCTATAGGGTCTTGCTGACCTATGCCATGGACATTGCGGTTGGGGTATAGGGTGGAACACAGTGAGGTTTACCAGCGTGTCACTCACGTGCCCTCCTCACACAGCACATGCTCCTTGCACAACTACATTTATTACGCCCAGCCAATCGCAGACCATCTCCTTCACCCACCCAATCCACCCATCCCCAACCCTGCAGATCGCCGCGCACCCCTCCGTGAGCGGCCAGCTGCCCAAATTCATGGGGATCCGAAACGGCATCGATCCCGAGCTGTGGTCCCCAGAGGACAACCCCTTCCTCAACCTGCAGTACAACTGGGAGAACTGCGAGGAGGGCAAGCGAGCGGCCCGCGAGCAGCTGCGCAGGCGGATCAATATGACGAGCTGGGAGGACAAGCCCATTGTGGCAGTCATTTCACGGCTCACGAAGCAAAAGGGTGGGTTTTGGGGAGGGAATGGGGGATCAGTGGTGTGGTGGTGTCAGGGTTGGGTGGAGGGTTTTGCTAGGGGTTTGCGAGCAGCTGAGCAGGTGCCTCAATGTGACCTTTTGGGAGGATAAGCCTACCGTCATTTTGCGGCTCACGGAAAAGGGAATTTCTCTTTTTACCTCTGGGTTTGTGGATGTGTGGTGGGTTACTGGGGTGCGGGTGGGCCAAGTGGAGGGTTTGCTGAGGTTTAAGTTATTCCTGGTTTTCAGAAACGCTGAAATTTTCCCTCCCATCCCAGGGGTGGAGCTCATCAAACACGGGGCCTGGCGCGCCATCGATCGGGGGGCACAATTTGTGATGCTGGGCTCGGCGCCGGACCCCAAAATTCAGGAGGAATTCAACGAAATCGCAAATGAGCTGCAGGGCGACAACGCCAAGTTCATTTTCAACTATGACGAGCCCCTGAGCCACATGATCTACGCGGCAGCTGACATCATCCTGGTGCCGTCCATCTTTGAGCCCTGTGGGTTGACGCAGGTATGGTTGGATACCCTACGCGGGGGCGGGCTCTGGGCTGGGGCTTTGCAAGCGTGGGACCCTAAACCCTAAAGTGTGCACTCTAAACCCTTAGTGTCAGGGCTGAATGTGACTGTGATGGGCGCCATATGATCTAGGCAGCAGCAGACATCATTCTGGTGCCCTGTTCGTCTCTGAGCCATGTGGGACGGTGTGGACTATTGCATGCGTTTAACCCTAAACCCTAAGCACAGTCTCAAGGAGGTGCAATTCGGGTGGAATCCTAGCATGGTTTATACATTTGGGGCGGACGGGGTGAACCCTGCTGTGGGGAAGGGCGGAACCCTGCACCCTCTGCGGAAACGCAGCACAATGGGATGTGGCTGTACCCTCGTGGAACCCTAAAGCATGCGTAATCCTGCAGCCACCAACTGTTGCCCACCATTGCACCCACCCTCACCCCCCCACAAACCCCCCACCGCAGCTCATCTCTATGCGCTACGGCACCATCCCAGTGGTGCGCCACACCGGGGGCTTGAGGGATACTGTCTTTGATGTGGACTATGACAAGGCGAGGGCGGCCTGGGAGATGGAGGGTTCCACTGACTGGGAGGGGGACAAGGTGGACGAGACCAACGGGTTTGCGTTTGAGGGCACGGACGAAGGTAAGGGTCCAGGGTGAAGGGTTTAGGGTTGCAAGGGCACGGTGGGAGGTGCGCCCTTCCTCTGCATGTGGTGTGGTGGTGTGTAGCATGGATTAAAAGGTGCAGGGTTTCGTGTGTGCGGTGCGAACCACCACCCCACCTCTCTCCCATAACAACCACAGGCCATGGCGGTGCCTTGCCTAGGGGGTTCTAGTAAACCACCCACCCACCGCCACAGCACACACACAACCAACCCACGCCCCCACCCTTCACCCCCACAGGTGGCCTCGACTTTGCCCTCAACCGGTGCCTGGATGCGTACTGGATGGACCGCAACTGGTTCAGGGGCCTGCAGGCGCGCGTCATGCGCCAGGACTGGTCGTGGAACAGGCCCGCCATCGACTACATCGAGCTCTACTACGCAGCAATCAAGCAGTAGGGGCTGTGCAGTTGCAGTTATTGGCAGCCGAGGACTGCCAGCAGCTGTTGAGGCAATGCGCAGCTGGTGAGGCGCCACTGGAGGACGCCACTGGAGATGGTGGTGTCCAATTCCAGTGCTAGGCAGCCGGCGCCTGGCAGCAGCGAGTGAGGCGATGCGCAGCTATTGCAAGATGTGCCTGCATGGGGTGGGGGGTTGCCCAGCCATCAGCAATGTGCAGTTATCGGGTGCATCATGCGCTGCTGCGCAGCGATCAAGCAGTGGCCCCTTGCCGCAGTTGACAGTTGCTATCCAGGGGATTGGCAACCCTCCAGGCATTGGTTGCTATCAAGCAATAGAGATGGTGGCGCTGGGTGGCCACTGATTGCGCCCAGCCACCTGCATGCATTTTCTAACTACTGCTGGGCCTTTTGAGACTGGCTACACCCAGCGATTTATTACGTAGCAGCTCTGTTGTATGCGGCGTTGGAGCAGCCGCACCCTCATTTGGGGTTTGGGTTAGGGTTATTTTGGGAGTGCGGGGTGGGGCGGGGATGTAGCTGCTGGGTTGGCTGTGCTGCTGTGAGCTGCAATGTTTCGTTCTGTTTTATTTGAACCTGGATGGACGTCTGTTGGTGGTCAGCAGGAGTGTGACTATGGGTAGCTGCTGCAGCAGGTGTGGGTGGGGCTGCGTTTCGTATTTTTATTCTGGAGGGGCCGTTGGTGGCGAAGGATGCCAGCGCGTGCGGTTTGCGGGACGTGAGTGCGTGGGTGATTGAGGCAGTGCAGTGGTTGTTTTTGCTGGCACGTGTATAGCTTACACTTTTTTGCACCGCCGGCAGCATGTAGTTTGCTTTGTGGTGGCGCAACTTCTAGATCACTAGACCTGGACTTTGCATACAATACCGTGGCATGCATTGTACAGCCACGATACATGGTTTGGGTTTCGCCAGCTTCTGGTGCTGAGAAAGAGAGATCCTAGCCCTTTGACAGTGCCTCGGGGTTGTGACCACCCTCAAGGTAGCTTTTCCACACTTGTCGATGCCCGCGTAGTCTTTAGGGTTTAGGGTTTGAGTTTCCCTGCAAGGTGCAGTGCTGGCAGACCAAGCGATTTTGAGAAGAGGTTGGGTTGTGGTCACCCCTTATGACGGGTTTTCTTTGGACACTGAGAACCGACATTTGCAAATAGTTGTGAGGCACTGTCCTTGCTGGTGTGCAGTTGGCATCGTCAGCGGCAACCATTTATATGTGCAGACTATTGTGCAGCATTTCCCTACCTTGCTGTACGCCATCGCACTTTCCACAGTGGCCACAGTGTTAACGGTCTGGTGTGTGGTGCACTTGCATCAGCCCTGCGTTTGCCTACCTGTGTTGTGTGAAATAACTTGTGTTGCAAGTGCCCATGCTGCCATAGGGCACTGGGGTGGTGTGGTCTTGGTGGAGGGCCTTGCATTTTGTGCCTCCAGCCCAGTTCTTGCCCCTGTCACACCCTTAGCAAGGGCCATAGGGTTGGCAAAACTGCTTCAGCTTCCGCCTAGCGCAGGCCCTCTGGGGCGAGCTTGACACACGCAACCGTCAACGGGCAGGGCAGCCACGACTGCCAACCACAGCAACAAAGATTTCGCTCCCTCGAATCATCTGATGCACGTGGTCAAACGCTCCACGCTCGCGTTGACACGTCAACGATCCGGTCCCGATTGCGCGAATCTGGTGGCTGGATATCTTTGCCACGTAGGACCGGGCACGGGATTTGCAAGTTGCATACCGTGGCAGTGTGCAAGCCCTGCAGCGCCTTGGGAGCCTGCCTTGTGAGGCTGCCACACCAGCCCAGCTCGCTGTGTGATAGGAGGCGAAGAAACGTTTCTGCGACCGTGGAAGATATTCGAGGAAGAAGCTTTTGTACAAGCCGCACCACCATGCAGGCCTAAAACATAACCGCCACAAACCAAACACGGCACCAGTTCCAAACTTGTTGTGGTGGAAGCGTTGCTGTGCAGCGTTTGAAAAGGATGGACAGCTCGACGCAGTGCTCCCGGCAAGGATCGGGGGGCCTTCCAGAGTGTGTTTCCGATGACAGACGCATGGGGCTCGGCCAGTTTAGCAGCAGGCGACGGGCGTTCCCTCGGCCGGCAAGCTTGGCACAGGTGGGCGAAAGCATTGTGCTAATCGTCAAATCTGCGGCGGGCTGTGCTGCTGGTTTGGGAGGTGGTATGTGCTGGGTGTCGTGGCCTTCCTAACTCATCACCGGGTGTGTGTTTTGCAGCTGTTGGAGGGTTATGGGCAGGGAATGGCGGGCTGTGACAGCAGCGATTGCAGCGTCTGCCACATAGGAGTTGCTGAGCAGCCAAACCGGGTTCAGATGTCCAGCCAGCGCAGCAGCGCCAGCGCCCAAACCACCCGCAAGCGGCCGTGGCCCAGCACTTATCCAGACACATATTCCACAGCTGCTCATCCGACAAGTCCCCTACACGAACCAATTAGCAAACGGCAACAAACCGCAGCGTATTCAGAAGAGGAGTCAAACTGCTCGCAGTCGTCAGAAGACCCCCAGCTTGTGCCCGACCAGTGCTCGGGAAACTCCTCCCGATGGCTGTTTTTGGAGGAGGATTGGGACAGGGAGACCCCCATCCCCGCCGTTCTGCGGGAAGAGTGCTCCTACAGCAAGCCAGGCGGCTCCCACAGCACCGACATCGTGTGCGGGGTGGAGTTCGACCCCACGGGCGCGCTCATAGCGTGCGCGGGCGTTTCAAAGCAGGTACGGGGGCTGTTTCATCTGTCGAGCCCGAGATATGGTTTCCAAAGCTGGGTGGGATACTTTGGGAGGGAAAACCGCGGGCATTGACGTGGTAGCCTTTTTCTGCAGGTGCTCGTCTACGCTTTTGCTGGAGCAGATGACCAGAGCCCCAGCAGCAGCGACTGCAGTCTGCCAGTGGCAAGCCATCGCATGCCATCCAAGGTCAGCTCCATCTGCTGGAGCCCAGACCTGCCGGTACGTGTTATACCACCTCTTTTCTACCACAAAACCGTATCTACAGCTGCAAGTTTGGATCTTTGGTGGGCAATGGACGATTCCTGTGGGCCTGGTTGCTCAGTGTGTTTTCACTTGACCCTGCAGGGTGTGCTGACTGTGGGCGATTATGATGGTGTGGTTTCCCAAATCCACCTGACCTCTGGCCACTACATCGCCGAACTCGATGAGCACTCTGGCAGAAGGTATGGTGACGAACACACACACTGCCCTTATTGCAAAACCCACAATGGTGTATGTGGCCATGGTGTCCCTTCCACACATCTTCTGAAACCTTCCATCAAGCTGAAATATTTTTTTGGCCACGTCTACGGGGCCAAGGAAACTACATAACTGACATCAGGGCTCATTGTCTAGTGGATATGATGTTACACACACCAGGGCTTGCCCACTTTCCTGCCTCCTGGGGTTGTACCCACTCGACATGGACAAATGAATTCAATTGTACACATGTCCACGCACGCACACTTCAGAAAACCTACCACCATATGGACAATTGAATTCAATTGTACACATGTCCACGCACGCACACTTCAGAAAACCTACCACCATATTGACCACACCACCAGGGTCTTTTGCACCTGTTAACCACAGCTCCTCACTTCGAACCCTCCCCGCCTGCAGGGTGTGGTGCGTGACGCACTCCAAGCTCCAGCGCTACCTCTGCATGTCCACCGCCGAGGACGGCACCGCCAAGCTCTGGGCAGGCAGGGGCCTCAACCACCTCGCAGCCACCATCCAGCCCCCTTCCCACGCCAGCATATGCAGTGCAGACTTCAGCCCCGTGGACGAGCACACAGTCGCCCTGGCCTCGTCAGACCACAGCGTGTATCTGTATGACCTGAGGAATGTGGAGAGCCCGCTTCAGACCCTACAAGGGCACGCGGGGCCGGTGTCCTACGTGCGCTTCCTCAACAGGAGGCAGCTGGTGTCGGCGTCCACGGACGCCACGGTGGTGTGCTGGGATACGGAGCAGGTGAGGGCGGGCGTCAACCCTAAACCCTAAACCAGTGGTGCACAACTTGAAACATTTGCTGCATTTGCGCTGCATGTTGAACACAGGTAACCTGCCCCGCACCATCATCCGTGCTCGAGTGTAACATGCCAGCTGCTGCTGCGATGCGCATTTAGCAATGGAGTCCCCACCGCCAGTGTCTGCTATCGCTGCGATATGCAAATTGCAATTCATTGTGCTCAAAGGCCATCCTCCGTTTGTATGCTGCTGCTGCTATCCGTGCCCACCAACAGCACACCCACACCTGACACGTGCTGTGCACCCTGCACCCTTAGCCCTACTCCCTTAAACCCTTTACCATGCCCACTTTGCTGACCTGTGCTCCCCTCCCCTCCGCAGAACGGCTTCCAGCTGGGCAGCTCCCACCCGCCCCACAAACCCTTCCGCAGCTGGTCGGGCCACCAAAACGCACGCAACTTCTGCGGCCTGTCGGTGCGCCCCGAGGACAACCTCATCGCCTGCGGGTCGGAAGGGGACAGCGCCTACGTGTACCACATGGCATGGTCCCCACCCCTCGCCAGCCACAGCCTGATGCAGCAGCGTGCGCGCACCAATGGGCGGGCGGGGTCCAGGAACAGCTTTGTGAGCGCGGTGTGCTGGCAGCCGCACAGCGCGGGCGCCCGCACCCCCATCCTGGCGTCTGCAACCTCCGACGGGGACGTGCGGGTGTTTTCGCTCAACACGGTTTGACGGGGTGCAGGGGGAGGGTAGGCCCTGGGCGCTGCTGTTTTGACGGGGGTATCAGGGGTGGATTTTTGCTCGGCTCTGAAGTGGTGGGTTGTGTGGACCCTAACCAGGGCTTTGTAGCCAGTGCTGTGTGGGGCTGGGGTGGCTGGGACTGCACAGCCTTTTTGTGGGGATTAGGGTTGTTGGCTGGAGTTGGCCATTGACATTCATTCAAGAGCAGCCTGTGTGCTGTTGGCTGGAGGGGGCGCATAGGGATGCCGAACCAGCTAAAAACGCTTGTGTAGCAAATGCACCCAAGAACATAAATGCAAAACATGTATGGCTGTGGCAATCATGGCCTTTTCTGTCCTATTTCCGGTAAGTACCCCCTGCTATATCACCACTCAATTCTTTCTTGCAGGCTGCTATGCGGCTGCGATAATGTATCTTGTCGTTCGATAGGAGTATGTATTTTTTAAGCTCTGTTTGGGCTCTAGCCAGTCCGGTGTAGAGGATACCTGTAGCACATTTTTAATAAACCTACAACCTCAGTCTCCAGTACTCAGCAAGCTGTGTGATTAGCGCAGTTGGTTTGGTTTCAGGATTTGGGGGGATTCAGGCAACCTGGGGACCATTCTGGGTAGGTGATTTACACCTTATGTGCAATAGGGATGCAGCTGCTGACTCAAGAGCAATATTGCCTGAGCCAACAAGGGTTTACATGGGCTGGTGTATCGGGGTTTACAAGATTGTATTAAGTAAGACGTGCCAATTGGCTGAAGTAAGGTAGACAGTTTCAAATCCGGCCAAGTGCTTTTTAAACGATGCAACGCATTAAATTTTATTTTATCCGAAAAATATGCTGATCTCAGATCTGATTCAGCATGAGCTTCCAGGATGTGCTCAGTCATTGTAACAATACAACCTCACACCTCACAGGGTAAAAACTTTAATTCTGCCATTGAGCAGTGCAGCAGCCGGCAGAGTAAAACCCTAAGAGTACAGTACCCTAGCGGCTGCATGCCATGTCAGCATCAATGATGGCCCATGATGCTGAGGTCCTTGTCATATGTGAGTCGCCGCAGGGTCACTGACAGCCCCGAGCCAGACTTACCGTGGGCAGACTCTCATTCCCAGGGATGGTTCACAGTACAACATGTACAATTTGCAAATAATAACAAAACGGTGAAGCTCTGCACTGGGCCATATTGGCTGCATGCTGCATGCTACACATGTCATGCAGCATGACATGTGTACCCACTGCTGGCAACTTGCAGGTAAAACCCTAGGAGTACAAACCCTAATATAAGTCAATGCAGGGTCAGCCCCGAGCCAGACTCCGTGGCCAGGTAAAACCCTAGGGGTGCAAAACCCCAGCGGCTGCATGCCAAGATGGCCCATGATGCCGAGGTCCTTGTCACATGCCACGGTGATCACTCAAGTTACCGCAGGGTCAGCCCCGAGCCAGACTGCATGGCCGCGCTCTTCTGCTTCTCAAACACCTTGACCCAGCATGCGCTGCCTGCCGGTGCGCCGCTGCCAGGGCTGCCTGCTTGCTCTCGTTGAGGCGTATTGTGGGTGGTTGGGATGTGCTGCCCTTGTTGGGTGTCCTCTTTGCCATCAGGACCCTGTGGAAAGTGGAACAGGTATGCTCAAGTATTCAAATCTGTACATAAAATAGCCCTGGCTGGAGATTGGATCAAACGCACAGAAGGAAGTCTAGTTGTCATCGTGACTGTGCGTGCGGGTGCGTGCATGAGGGTACATCGGTATGCTACCCACAGGAAAGACCTGGGCAGACGCGCCTGCACTCACAACTCAATTCCATGGATCGTGCAGGTGACATCGGAGGCAGCAATGCACTGCAATAGTATGTACTGCCATGAATGAACCCCTTGGCTAGGGAGTAGTAGTGATTGTGACTGTGAAACGTGGATGACACCTAACTACATGGCTCCAGCTGCACATTGGTGCCACCTCCAGTGCGAGAGCCATCTAGGAGGCAGCTAGCCCATCCACCACAATAATATTTACTGCCATAGATGACAGCCTAGATGCCTCTTTGTTAAGGGAATGATAGTAATTCTGACTGTGGAATGTGGATGGTACCTGACCAAATGATTGCCAGTGGCAATTGAACAGAACGGCAAAGCCAGCATGGCCTTGTGAGACCCACCCTGCTTACAATCATTTATATTTTTTAATACATCCTTCCTTCCTTCCCAAAACCGGGACCCACCTGGGAGGCAGCAAGCGCATCCACCACGATATCCATGCCCCCATGGATCACCCCCTTGACCAGCTCCCTCAGCCTGTCACCCGTTTGGCTGAAGTCAGGCTCAGCATTGGCCTCCAGGATCCACATGTTCCATTGGTCATCAAGCATGAGGTCGAACCCAAACAGCTCAAAAGCGTTGGGAAGGGTGAAGAAGGTGAGCTCGTTGCCGACAGCCTCCATGCATTCACCTGCAAAGTGGGTACACCTTAATAAACCTTTAATTTATATCAAATATACTTAGGCTGTGAGCCCGTGCAAGAAGTGGCTATTAGCCTGAAGCGATGGACAGCTTTCACCATTCAGAAGGTTGCAAACGGTTCCAGTCTCCAGTAAAGTACTGTGGTCAGCTTAGAACCCCTTTTTTGTGCACCAAATACTGCTACCATTAAATCGTGCTGCACAATATCGATGATTTTCTGCAGGGCCTGGTTTGCTTTTTCAACCCGCTCCCGCGCTGCTCCCAGGGGCATCCCTTAAGCTGCCAGGGCCACTGGTAGCTCAGGCATGAACTTGATCGCTGCAATGCATGTAATTAAGTACCGTACGCAACCAACGGACTACCCGGCTGTATACCAATAAATCCTGCGGGTCCTGGTTCGCCTTTTCAACTACCGGCACCGTACCGATGATATTCTGCAGGTCCTGGTTTGCCTTCGCAACCCGCTCCTCCGCTTCTTGCAGGAGCATCCCTTCAGCAGCCAGGGCCTCTGGAAGCTCAGACATGAGCTTGATAACATCTGCCTCACAGAGATCTCCCTGGTCAAAGGCGCCTTGGCGGCTGAGGTGGCAGGTGTTGGTCAGGTGGGCGTCCAGGTTGGAGAGGGTATCAGGGGAGTACTCCTGGCCTGCAACAGGAAAAGCAATGAGCAAGTGCATGTTGCTGTACAGCTCTGCCTACGATTCCAAATCAGATCCCATATCAATTCCACGTGAAATGCTGCGCCGAAGTTGCTTTTGATTAAACTACACAGGAAGGCTTCCATGCCGAGTGCTATTGTACGGTACTACATTCCCTTCAAACAGAGTAAGTACATCGCTGTACACGTAGACCGACAGACTGCCCACACACAGCAGGTAACGGTTTGTCATTACTACTAACTGACAGTGATCATTTCAAACCCAGGCCTCTGACCTGTTGACCTGATTGCGAATGCAAGGGCAATTGCTACCCGAACATGAGCTTACCTGCAAACAGGGCCAGTACATCGCTATACATGTAGACCGACAGGCTGCCCACACACAGCACGTAGGCTCGCAAGTGGAATTTGCGCCCCTTGACCAGCAGGGGTGGGGAGATGTACCGCTGGATCACCCACTCCCGCAGGTCCTCGGCTGCCCTGCAATTATGACCCCGTTTGAGTGACTGTAGGTTGCAATGCGTATGAGACCGCAGGAGCAATGCACATGAATCATTCCAGTGCAATGTATGTAGGTTTTGAAGCACACAGAAAGCAAGTAGGGTAGTGCATGCAACTCATGAAAATCGACCACGGGACAAGGACACTAGACCTGCCCAAAAATCATTTTCTTTGTAAGTGTCGTTACGTTAATTGTGTCACTGGTGGTGCAATTATAGGTGTGCATTCCACATTCCCATGCAGTGCATGTGCTGCATGTGCACACCCCGTCCTGCTTCAAGAACCACAATGAACTCCAAAGCCGCCCTCAAATTGGCCACCACGCCAAACACACAGAAACCCTAGACACATAAACCCTAAACCCTAACCCTACATCAGGGACCCTAGATCCCAGCCGAATCACACGTGGTCCAGCGCCGCCCTCAATGTCGACACCCGGTTAACGTCACATAAACCCTAGATGTCTCAACCCCAAACCCTACACCAGGGACACTAGACCCTAGATCCCAGCCCCATCCCACGTACTCCAGAGCTGCCCTCAAGGTCGCCACCCGATCAAACACGCATATGCTGACCGCCTGGTTGGTGAGGGAGGGCTTGGCGATCCACAGCGCAGAGCCATCCGCCATGTCCCGCACCTGTGCAGCAATGCACAATGATGTTGTAAAGGTTAGTTGTGGAGTGGTAATTGACTGTAATGGATTTGCAATGTTGTCCACGACTGGTGTCCAACAAATGCTGTGGATGTCATTGACACCGTGCACATGTGGCGCCATGATGTAGCTCCACACACCCGACCAATGTCATGTGGACACTGCAATGATGCGCGATGCCATGTAAGCAGATGTGATGCCATGCCATCGGTCACCTCTGGCACAGCATACCACCTCTGGTACATCGTGACCAACATACTTCACATCACCCACCTCCGTGATGTACGTCCACATTCCACAACAACATGTAAAGCTATGATTTCGAAAATAATGATCACAGACACTCACACATATATCCTTGTGTAAGGGAGGCGGGACTAAGAAACAAATGCCTGGTGGTAGCACATCATCGGATGTGGTGATGCCATCACTCACCTCCGGCACGTCATACAGCGCCTCGTCAATGTACTCCACATCATCCACCTCCATGATGTAGGTCTCTGGCAGGCTGCGGGCAATGTAGCCCCCCGGGTGCTTGGCAGACCACTTTTTCAGGTTGTGAGCCAAGTGTGCCTTGCGAATCAGCCCCTTGCGCACGCAGTAGCAGCTTGCAACCTGGTGGCCTGTCGGCACGAGGCTCAGGAAAATGAAAAGGGTGTTTCTTGCCGTGCGCTTGCCCCTAATGGGATGGAAAATGTTTACTTTCATTCCCAGCGGTTGCTTGGCAGACCACTTCTTGAGGTTATGCGCCAGGTGCGCCTTGCGGATCAACCCCTTGCGCATGCCGTAGCAGGTGGTGACCTGGTGGCCATCAGGTGTAGCAGGCTTCAATAGTTGGAGGACAGAAATGAATAAAAACACGAGTAATTAAACTCTAGACCCTACACCCTCCCCATGAGCATTGAAGCATGTAAGAAAATAACTATCAGGCTTTGCAGCATGCACAATTTGGCACCGGTGACCGCCGCACCCGTCCATCCAGCCCCCAGTAACATGGGTTTGTTGCACGCACCTTCCAGCACATTTGACCAGTGTATCCGCTCATACTCCCCCCAGTGGAACAAGCTGCTGCCTGCTGCTTGATCCAGTTCCTCCCCTTGGCCATCGATGCAAGTCACCTGCCACTCGGGGCGCTGAGAGAAGCCCTCCAGGACCAGCTGCCTGCAAGGTTTAGGGTTGACATTTTTGGTTTTCGGATATAGGGTTGAGCGTGCACGGTTTAAGGGTTTTGTGTGGCCATCGATGCAGGTGACCTGCCACTCCGGGCCTGTGCGAAGCCCTCTAGCTGCCTGCAGGGTTTTGGGGTTAGGGTTTAGGATTTATCGGAACCCTGTTGAGGGTCTAAGGTGTGGGCTGTGCGGGCTGTGAGGTGGGGTATGCTACACAGGCTAGGTGCATTCCCTTCAACCAACGGAGATAGGTGAAAGGTGTGCTCTCCCCTCTTGCTTGACAAGTAGCTTTCCTTGCCGGAAGGCCGCATGTGTGATCATGAACAGGGCAGCACCCTTAGACCTAGTAATAGCCACAGACCCTTCCACACACACCCACCTGACGTATTCACTCTCCAAGTCGACAGTGGCCGTCAGCCTGGGGGTTCCACCGCTGGTGGTGGCGGGTTCTACCAGGTTGTGTTGTGGCTCTAGTGTCTTGTCCGGGTTCCCGGGGGCTGACGGCTGGCAGTGGGTTGACTGCAAGACCCGCTCATCCCACCAAACCATACCTTCTCCCAACAACAAGGTTGGCAAAAGGGCTTTACAACGGTGCAACTCAAGACACTGTCTTGGCAAAAAGACAGCTGCTGGTTGAAGATGTTAGTAGGAGAATGGGGAACACTTTGGGTGGTTCTTAGCGTGGCAGCAGGTTAGATTCTGGCAAATATCAACCTCGTCTTGGAGAGAAGCGAAGTGGGTTCTTATGCAGTTTACAGCTAGCGGCGTGGCGAGGAATAAGACTAGCAACGATGCGCAAACAGCCCTTGTGCACATGCATGCATGCATTATCTGGTCCCCTTCCCGTTGCTCCCACAGTGCTGTCTCATTCTAACGGTGCAACGTGTCTCGTTGGGCCAAAACACGGTAGACTGGCACCCATACACTTATTCTGACGCTCAAATAACCAACGTGGGCCATCGCAAAAGACTGCTGCAGCATTTTCACGTTGATGTAGCGCCAATGTACACTTTGGATAATGGCATGCATATGAACTTCACACTGGCATTATCGCAGAATTCTACACGATTGGGCCACGTTGAGCACTGACAGGTAGCCTTTCTTCTTTTCGTGTTGGATCTACCTTTCCAGATCTGGGCTTGACGCGTGTTAACGATGCTTCGGGCGTTGTAGAAACCCTGCAACAATACGCAGCAACCTGAGGACTTGAGACGTCACACAATGCTCTCAGCTGGCGAGTGCGTGGGCCGGTGGGACCCGAACGCCACCAGCTCTTCCTCTACCACAGTCTCCAGAGCTAGGAACACACGCCCGTTGCCTTCCCCGGCTACCCAACACCGTGGTTCAAGATGCCATGCCCTTTCCCACCATCCACCACGCACCTCCCGCAGTCAACACCGGTTTCGGGTCTCAGCCACCTCCCAAAACACCACCACAGCACCGAGCGACTCCAACGGGCCTTCAACCTCCCAACCCAGCCATGAATCCGAGCTGGAAGTGCTTCGCCAGGAGGTAGCGCTGCTGAGGGATACCGTCCAAGCCCAGAGCCAAGTGGCCAAGCAACAGAAAAACACCATCGACAACTTCTCCTTCATACTGGAGAAGTCGCTGCAGCTCCCACAGAGCGTCCAAACGAGATGGGACCCCACCGTGCGGCCACTGGATGCTCAGAACAAGGCATACACAGACAGGAGGAGCCTGGGCCTGTATGATGCCCGCTTCCACTCAACCAGCTCGTAAGTGCTGTGAAAGCAGAGCATTGCAACCAGGTTCAGCGTTGTGGGCACTGATGAAACTCATTGCACCAATTTGGCGTTTTGTGTGCATTGGCATGTCCCAAGGCATCCCCCTGCTGGGCGCCAGTACCAAAGCGCTTCCGGATACGGCCCAAAATAAACCATTCTTCATCGTGTTTGGCAATCGTAGCCGCATTAGTGCACCTGTTTCTTGACATCGGCATCGGCATGTCGTCTGAAAGGTTTGGCATCCCGCTGCAGGGGCGCCATCCCCAAGGACTTTCGGATCCTGCCCAAGCGGATCATCCTTGTGCGCCACGCGGAGTCTGAGGGCAACATCGACAACTTTGCCTACACATACGTGCCCGACCCACAAGTACCCCTGGTGAGCTGCCACATTATTGCACTCCACTGTACTCTCGTGCACTCCAGTTTAGTGCATGAAGGCACAGATTAGTGCTTGCGCCCACACATACATCCCAGAATCAGAGCCCCCCTCAGTGAGCTGGATCCATGGCTTCAACGCATGCCTTCTCAGCAAATGGCGTCAGCGCATGTCGTTGCACGTCCAGTACACTGCCAAAAGTTTATATAGGAATCTATGCTTCGCAGCAATTCATGCCATATTCATGCCACCGCTGAGTCCCATTTCTAAACACCTACCCGCCCGATGTCACAGACTGAGTACGGCCAAGAGCAGGCGCTGCTTGCGGGTGCAAAGATCCGCGAGGTCATGGAGGCTGACGGGACAGACTACAACCTGTACTTCTACACATCGCCATACAGGTACTGTACTGTACTTTAACCCTAAACCCTAAATCCAAAACTTGGGTATGTGCTCCTGACCTAGGGGTTCCTGCACAGTATTTCCCTGCACATGATTGCCTCCATTTTCATCGCACAGCGCTCTCCTGCACACAATGCATGCATGTTGCATCGCAGCAGGCCCCAGGAGGGCTATTGGGCTCCGGCAGGATGCAGCATGCTTTAGCCCCTGGGGCCTGCTGTGATGCATCCTGCCGCAGCCCTAATGCTGTGGGGCTATAGCATGCTGCACCGTCACAGCATGTTCCTGCTCAGCATGTTCCAAGTAGCGTACACATGTTGCATTGCAGCAGGCCCCAGGGCTGCGGCAGGAGGCCAACTCATAGGACTAACGCCCTTGTCGGGGGATGAAACTACAGCCCTAAAGGGCATGGGCGCTCCATGCCAGTGAAGCGATGCACAGATCCCACACATGCCTGATCCCACAACCACCACCACCCACGGATGTGCAAGCAGGCGTATCAGACACTTGCCAATGTCGTGAACCCTTCGATGCACTAAACAACCACCATATTGCACCCAACCCTTGCAAGGACATGCGCGCCGGCACACAATAAAATCGCATGCGTGATTCCAACTCCTGTACCCCACCACAGGCGGTCCAAGCAGACCTACGAGACCCTGGCCAAGGCCTTCCGGCCCGACCAGATCAAGGGCGTGCAGGAGGAGGTGCAGCTCAGGGAGCAGGACTTTGGGAACTTCCAGGTGAGCAAGCGAAACCCTGGAATAAAACCATAATATAAATGTTAATTGAGCGGACCCTGCCATTGATCCTGGAGTCGAGCGCAATAGCTTGGGGTTTGGGTGCTGCCTTCGCTGCTTCCCCAATTAAAAGTTGCGCCGAGGCTTACGATAGCATGACCATTGTTAACGACCACCCCATTAACACATAAACCTCGCCACCTGCAACCCCCCCACCCCACAACCCTACAGCAAAACCCCGTCGCAGGGACGTTGAGGGCAAGGAGAACGAGAAAGCGGAGGAGGAACTCTAAACCCTAAACCCTAACCTGGAAACCCTTCCGCAGGACGTGGAGGGCAAGAAGAAGGAGAAGGCGGAGCGGCTGCGCTTTGGCCGCTTCTTCTACCGATTCCCAAACGGGGAGTCGGGCGCAGACGTCTACGACCGCATGACCATTTTCGAGGACCACTTGGTGCGGGACATCAACGCGGGGCGGTTCTCAGACGACACCAGCCTGGTCCTGGTGACCCATGGCTTGGCGCTGCGCGTGTTCCTCATGCGCTGGTTCCACTGGACGGTGGACCAGTTCATGCGGGTGTTCAACCCGCCAAACGCAGAGGTGGGTGGGGTTGGCAGGGGGGTGGTGGTGGTGGTGGTAGTGATGGTGGTGGTGGTGGTGGCGGTGGGGGAGGTAGTGGTGCTTGTTCAGGGTTTTGACGACACCAGCCTGGTTCTGCAACCCATGGCCTGGCGCTGTGCGTGTTCCTCATGCGCTGGTTTTACTGGACAGTGAACCAGTTCATGCGGGTGTTCAACCCTCCAAACGCAGATGTGGGTGGGTGGGCGGATGGTGACGGTGGTGGTGTGAAATTGGTGCATCTGGGAAATTGGTGCATCAAGGATGGGTTTCCTGAGAGTACCTACTCCTGGTGACCCATAGGCTCCATCTGAACCCGCATTGCAGCCCAAATGACTCGCATCTTCAGGTCATAAAGTGTACTATAGACCATGCCATTCATGGGATTACAATTAGTATCAATTGTGTCTACCCAGTGCTGATGCTCCTTGTGTGTGTGTGTGTGTGTGTGCAGCCGCTGGTGCTTGAGCGGATAGTGGATGAGAACGACCTGGACTTGGGGCCGCCATGCTGGGTACACACAAAGGTGCGCGAAGGACTGCCTAGGGTCACAGTGTTGGATGTCTAGGGTTTAGGGAAGTGCATCAAGGGTACCCTGGATTTGGGGCCGCCATGCTGGGTACACAATGGGTGGCGCAAGCTTGTGCTTGGCTGATTGTTGAATTGGCCTTTGCGCCGGTATGCTGTATGTATATATATGCTGGGTACACACAAAGGTGCGCTACAGACTGGCTAGGGGTTTAGGGTTGTATGGGTAGGGGTTAGGGAGGCACATATAGAGCGACCTGGGCTTGGGGCCGCCATGCTGGATACACACAAAGGTGTGCGATGGACTGGCTAGGGTTTAGGGTATTGTGTCTAGGGTTAACGTAGGGCATCAAGGGTACCCTGGACTTGGGGCCGCCATGCTTGGTACACACAAAGGTGCGCTAGCGACTGGCTAGGGTTTCAGGGTTTATGTCTAGGGTTTAGAGAAGTGCATTAAGGGTGTCCTGGACCTGGGGCGAGTGTGCTGGATACACAAATATGCGCCAGCGACTGGCTAGGGTATAGCCTTCTGGCAAGGGCTGGTGAAGTGGGTGGCTAGTGTGCACACTTTAGGGTTTCCAATCCCTAAAGCCTAGGAACTGGCCGCAGGGAGCCTACCGCTTGTCCCAAGACGCCCGCCTGATCACCAGGAGGTGGTTAGGGCCTGACTTCGATGCCAAGGGTTTCCACCCTAAACCCTACACCCCGCCCAGGGGCCGTGCCAGAAGGGCTTTAGGGTTCACGGCTTAGGGTTTTTTGACCCTCAACCCCGGCCGCAGGCGCTGTACCGCCTAGCTGAAGACTCGCGCCTGGTGATCAAGGGGTGCAGTGAGGAGATGTGCGAGACCTCCCTCTTCCCCAAGGGCAGCCGCGAGTTATCTGGCCACTCCATCAGCAGCGGAGTCCTCGCCAGCTTGCCGGATGACGCCTTCTAATGCGGCACTGAGTCACGCAGTTAGTGGGGGTTTGCAGCTCTTCTAATGCGGCACTGAATTGCGCAGTTGATGGGGGTTTGCAGCCCTCTTGATGCCAGGCTTCTGGGGTTTTGGTTGAGGGAGGGGGGCGCTGGTTATCAAGGGGTGCAGTGAGGAGGTGTGCGAGACCTCCCTCGTCCCAAGGGCAGCCGCGAGCTTTCCGGCCACTCCATCAGAGTGGGAGGCTTGCCAGCCTGCCAGGCGATGCCGTCTGAGGGCGCGCTTGCTAGGAATGGACACGGGGGTTACAGTATCGCCTGTGCTCTAAGGGTTTAGAGGGTGTCTAGTCACCAACATCACTGCTGGGTACTCGCCAGCCTGCCAGACGCTGTGTGACGCAGAGTCAGGCTAGGGCTTAATGGCGGTTTGAACCAATGATTGACTGCCACATTATCTCGATTCTGTTGTGAATCACTGCCCATGCCATTCGGCAAGTTCTTACACTCAAGAGCAGGTTGGGACTGATGCCCGGTGTAGTATTGCAGTGCTGTACTACAAGTGGTGTTTCAGCAGGCGCGCAGCCTGAAATCGACACTCAATGGAAGATTCTTTTATTTGCAATTGTAGCACTTTTGAGTTACTGTCAATCAACGACAGTCTGTAATTTGGCCAAACCGTAATTTGGCCAAACCAAGGGCCTTGCAGTGCAACTGGACCAGGTGGACAAAAGTTCCCTGTCAAGACCTATTTGTCCTCCCATTAAATTTGCCAGAATTCCCGCCGCACATGACTTCTAGGATGAACCCTGTGCAATCCTGCTCCACAATTCCCCAGGCCTTTGGCACCGCTACTGTAGCAAAAGGTGCCCCACTACCCTGCTGCGCCATTGCACCACACAACCAACCACCTCCACAAACCACGCTCCGCCATTTGCACCACCCGCCCCTACAACAGCAGCTCCGCGATTGCACCGCGTTGAGCGCCGCGCCCTTCTTGATCTGGTCCCCGCACGCAAACAGGTCCAGTCCCTTGGCATCGCCGCGCGCGGTGCCCCCTCTCCACCGCCACCCCACTGGTGCATGCGCACCACATCACCTCAGGCAGCGCCTGCCCAACAATGGACAGCACTATTACTACCTCCAGCTCCACTCTCTGCAGCAGCCCCTACAATAGCAGCTCTGCTATTTGCACCGCGTTGAGCGCCGCGCCCTTCTTGATCTGGTCCCCGCACACAAACAGGTCCAAGCCCTTGGCATCGCTGCGCGAGATGTCCCGCCGGATGCGGCCCACGTACACGTCGTCTTGGCTGGTGGCGTCCAGCGGCGTAGGGAACCTGGGGGGTGGGGGGGGGGAGGGTGTGGTGGGCGGTGAGGGAAGGGTGATGGTGCGTCAGATTGGGGGAGGGCATGCGAGAACAATGATGCACTGCACTGGCTGATCTACTGTTGTAGGGGCTGGCAAAACCTGTGCCCTAAACGACTTGTTGAGGCATGCCTGCCACCCCACCCACATGTTGTCTGCCCACGCACGCATGACCCTCGCTGCCCCCCGCTGCCGCCTTCGGCTCCTCCTCACTATATTATCGAGAAACCCTGAACCCAAACTCTAAAGCCACACATATTTTAACCACAAACCCTCGAACGCACCGACTGCTGGCCCTCTCTTTGATATCCAGCACACCCATACGCACCACCAAAAACCCAACCCCTGAACCCTAAATCCCGCCCACCTGTTGTTTGCCATGTCGGTGATGAGCGACACCCCCTCCGCCCCCCGCAGCGCCTCCTCAGCCTCCCCGTCCCTGACGTCCTTGTGGAACTTCAAACCCTAGACCCTAGACCCAGAAGCCTCATATGCACCAAGAACTGCTGGCCCTCTCTTTGATGGGCAAAACCCTATTTGCACCACCAAAAACCCAACCCCTGAACCCTACATCCCGCCCACCTGTTGTTTGCCCTGTCGTTGATGAGCGACACACCCTCCGCCCCCCGCAGCGCCTCCTCGGCCTGCTCCTCACTGATGTCGTTGTGGAACTCAAGGTTGATGCTCTCTGCATGTGCGCGCATGACCGGCACGCGTATGCACGTGGCGGTGATGCTCACATCGCTGTTCTTCCAGATCTTGTGGGTCTGGGGTGTGGAGAAGGATGTGTGGGTTGAGGACTACCACCTATAGGAGCTTTTTGCTGAAGGCCACATACAAAGATCCAACACAGGATCCCACCCACACAGGACTGACTTTATCAGGCAAGATGAGTGGCGTCGAATTGGAAACAGCAAAATCAGGGCAAGTAATTAAAAATGAGAAGATTTTTCTTGTGCACCATGTCCAGCAATAGCACCTCTCGTTAACAAAATGATGGAGTTGATGCAAAAAATTCCACACCCTTATCAAGGGTTCGCACTCTCACCTCCTTGACCATCTTCATCTCCTCCTCGTTGTACCCGTTGCCAGTCATGGGCGAGTTGTGCGAAAAGAGGTTGAAGGCATACTGCAAGGAAAAGGGGGCAAACAGGGGGTCAGTGGGAAGGGGTTTGGGTGAGCAGCAAGAAAACCCTTGTCAAGGGTTTTGCGGGGTCAAGGAGTGTGCTTACATGCGGTGGGTCACATGGCGGGGGGTTTATGTAGATTTGAGTGAGAATGCCTTGGGTGTTGTTGTCTTTTATTGCTTATCCTGTTGGAACGAGGACCACGGGCCAAGGCAGGGCAGGCAGGGTTGGGTCATGAGGCGCATGCAGGAGTGGTGCAGGGCTCACTTCAGGGTGCTCATTTCAGGGTTCCAATGTTTCTTCACCCACCTGGAATGGGAATATGTTCATAGTGACTGGCTTGCCATCAATCACTTCCCGGGTCTGCTGCTCAAGCTCCTCCATGGCAGCCTGGCCGGCACCGCTGGCAGCCTGGAGAAAGGAAAAAAAAACATTTCATGATATTCCATTGAATTTAGATATGTGGCGTAAGCTCCTCCATGGCAGCCTGGCCCGCACCGCTGGCAGCCTGCGGAGGGGAAAATCACCGTCAAGGATTTTTTATTTTCTATTTATGATAATCCAATTTATTCCGGTCTGCTGCGCAATCTCCTCCTCAATTTTCTCTGCTTTTTCAACGCCCTAACCTGTGCAAATATCTCTGTCGAGGGTTGGATACAGGCTGTCATTATCATTAGTCGTAGCAGTACACTCCCCCTATATACACTTAATTGGTCCATGAGGCACAGCGGTACAGTCTTTGCTAACTTTTGCCATCTCTGGATATGTCTCTAATGTATGCACATAAGCATAAATTTCCAGCCTGTACCTGGTATGTGCTGACCACCATCCGCCTCACACCCGCCACCTTGTGCAGCAGCGTGACCGCCATAAGGGTCAACGATGGAGCAGCAGTTGGGGTTGAGTTACCAAACAGCCTATAACCTACCTTGAATTGTGCTAACCAACATGCACTTCACAGGGATGAATCGTTGTACACGTGGTTGTTCATACTTGGCCAGGTCCCCCCCACCTGATATGTGCTGACCACCATCCGCTTCACGCCCGCCACCTTGTGCAGCGGCGTGACCGCCATGAGGGCGATAATGGTGGAGCAGTTGGGGTTGGCGATGATGCCGCCCCCCTTGCCCCACTTGAGGCCCTTGGTGTCCTCCCCGTTTACCTCGGGTATGATGAGCGACACGCCCTCCATCATCCGGAACGCCGAGCTGTTGTCAACCACCTACAGCCCAGGGGCGCACATGGTCACTTAGGGTTTAGGGTTTCGGAAGCATCAGGGCCAGGACAGAGCCGGCTGGCTGCAGAGCCAGTAGGACACTGACTGCTGCATTGCTAAACCATGTGCAGCTAGAACACCAGTGACTCTACAAACAAGGTTGATTGCCAACGTACCACAGCGCCTGCCTCGGAGGCGATGGGTCCATACTTTTTGCTGATGGAGCCCCCAGCACTGAACAGCGCGATGTCCACGTCCCCGAAACTGCACACCAGTTTGCAACCCAGCGGTGAGAAAAGGCCGTGGGGAGGCGGACAGTGCCGTTTGTACGTCATTAACAGCTCCATTAGGGTGACGATGCACATGGGACGATGCACATGGGACATGATACGATATGTACCTGTTTTCGGTCAGCTCCTCCACGGTGTATGACTCTCCCTCGAACTCATACTTCCTCCCGGCAGACCTGTGACAAAAAGTCGTTTAAGACTCTGCCAATCCAGCAGGTTCCAAGTGGATGGCCAGGATATGGCATGGCTAGTGCATGGGACTCACCTGGCAGAGGCCAGCATCTTCATGTCACTGTACGGGAAGTTCCTCTCCGTGAGAACCTGCATTGCACCCAACGTCAGCTGCTGATCCCTAACAACGTGACGAGCGTTGCGTTGCTGAATCTCTACAAATCGCCCGCCCCACCTTCAGGAACTCTTGCCCCACTGCTCCCGTCACCCCCACGATCGCCACCCGGGGCCCTTCGGTAACCTTAGCTGCCCTCACGACCAAAGCCCTGTTTCGTTGGTAGCATTGGGGCCTCTGCAACCGGAGCTGCTGGGACCGCCCCGCCAAAGTGGACAGTTGACTGCACTGCATCGCTCCGACTGATCTGCACCCCTGGCGGCGACGGGTGCAACACCACGATACGCGGCTTGGAGCCTTGGTCGAAGGCGAGATATGTTGAGTATAGTAACGCCGTTGTTGTTGGGCGCAGGTTTTGCTCTTTCTAGCTCGGAAGGGAGGCAAGTATGCGATGCATGCATGGTGGCACGTTTTTTGCCCAGCTGAAAACTGGTTTTCCAGGCCCAGCTTGTTGGGTCCCTGCATGGGTTTACTGGGATTGCAAGTGTGGATTCCCTTCCCCAATTCTTGTCGTCTTTTATAGCTGCGATATGGGTTCTCTGTAACTATACGCGGGTTGTTCTTCCTCCAACAGTCCTTGGAACACCTCTCGCCATCTGCGTACAAGAGACGAACACCTGGCCCACCAACTGCTTTGTGCATGCATCCACATGCTGTGCATGCATACTAGCGGCACACAAACCGGACCAGGGACACTCCTCCAGCAGCGTAACAGCCATGGAGTACCGACGCCTGGGAAACACGGGCTGCAAGGTAAGGACTCGTCGCATAGTGAACCCTCTTAACGCTGCCGCAGTCTGGAAGCTCCAATATTATGTGGCCAGATGCCGATGGGTACTCTATGGCATATTCTATGCAGAACCGAACAAACGGTTGTGCACGTGTCCTTACAGGTCAGCGTGCTGTCCTATGGAGCGTGGGTGACGTTCAACTACCAGTGCGGTCTGCCCCAGGTACGCGTTGGAACTGTGCACCCCACGCGCGCACAGGTGTCAACCTCAGGAGTGCATGGGTAGGAAGTGGTCTATAAGACAGCCTTTGGCAACTCACGCGTTTTGGACCGTCTGAATGGCTGTCGGATTGCCCATTTGCAGCGCCAAAGCGCTGCAACCACAACCTTGTTACGCAACCTACCAATTAAGGAATTCACAGGACTTCAAGGGGGAGTCTCCCTTACCAACTTGCAAGCATGCAATCTACCAACCACTTAACGCTTGTTCCTGAAGGTGAAGGAGCTGATGACCAAGGCACGTGATGCTGGCGTCAACTTGTGAGTGGCCTGCCCTTGCCCTTCCCGCGCACCAGCACTGTGTTTTGCCTGGTACCAGTTAGGGTTTAGGGTTTACGGGTTAGGGTATTTGAGGGTTTGGGACGACAGGCTGCTCAAGCTTCCCAGGCAAGTGTATCAGGCTTAGGGTTCTAGGGTTATTGGGGACAACCCATGCGCTTGTAGCTATCATTGAACGGGGGGTTGCCCTTCCGCACACCAGCGCTGTGTGGGGAGTGCACAGGCGGGTTTAGGGTTTAGGGTTTTGGGTTTTGGGGATCTGCTAGACGATATCCGCCTGAGCAAGTGGTGCCATTTCCAGTCTTGTAGGGTGCATGGCACTCAAGTGGAGCAGACTGTGCAACATTGGCCACGTGCTCAAAATGCTGTCCGAGTATATCGGAATATTGTCACGGTGGCAGCCACTAGACAAGCAACATCTTCTTCAGACACGGCAACATGTTGTGGTTGTGCCCTATGCTCACTGCCTTATGGTATTGCAAAGGCAAATTCAAGCTATGGCGCCAGTGTTGGAAGCAGATCTTGCTCGTCTAGAGGCTGACCCCGTGACCTTTTTCCGATGTGCTCAGACAACTGTTGGAGCACATAGCCTTTGTTGCACAGTCTGCTCCACAATCTGGTTGAGGGCCATGCACCCATACAAGTGGTTTGAAGGCTTTTTTTAACAGTATTCCTAAACCAAATTTGCCTTGAAAAAGATGAACTGCTGCCATGCTGATGTATGCTGAACCGCAGAGTGCCGACCAGCGGCGATGTTCGTGTTTAGATGCTCAGGGTTTAGGGTTAAGGGTTCTAAGTAGTGTGGATAACCCTGATGCTCAGTGGCTTTGGAGCTTTGAAGCTTCAAATGGAATGTCACATAGCGGACCAGGTTTACACAGGTTTACACAGGGCTGAAGTTGGCACTGGCTTGTGAATGGCCGGAGTGCTTGACTATGGAAAGTGTCAGTGGATGCATTTCCCCTGTGGCGCCTTGGTGGTGGTAACGAGTAAATAAAATAAAGGGAATAACCTATCCCATACAGCTGCCTTGTATAGCCATTTGGCCTGTGGTTGCTCTGCACCCTGCACCCTGCACACCACATGGATACATGCGTCTGGAACCCTCATGTAGACGCTACATATAACACTTGGGCACATTACTGAGGATTTTCGGTGGCCTGGCGCAGTTTTGACAATGCGGAGGCATATGCACAGGGCGAGGCTGAAGTGCTTATGGGGCAAGCCATCAAGGTGGGGCCAGGGGATGATATTTAACTGGTGGTCGACACACACGATCTTGTAGGAACAGTAAAAGATCTGTCTTCTATCATATTCTTGTGCCAAATGTGTATCCTATTACGTTCTTGAATGAAAGTTTATTATCTTGCCCCCCTGACGTCGTGCTGTCCAACAAATTATCACATTGAATGAATCAATTTGAGTTACGTATTCGCTTATTGTATATACGCGCCAAGATCTATTTTGCATGATGTTGTCATAATCGCTCTGTTTACACATATCTTATAACACTCCTGCAGGAGCTTGGTTGGAAGCGCTCTGATGTTGTGCTGTCCACCAAGATCTTCTTTGGGGGCAGCGGGCCCAACGACAAGGGTCTGTCACGCAAGCACATCATCGAGGGAACCAAGGTAAGAGGCGGTGTGCACAGAAGTATAGGTTGATCTTAGCGTTGTACGGAATACACTTTGGGGGCAGCAGGCCAAACCACAAGGGTCTGTCTCGCAAGCACATCATAGAGGGAACCAAGGTAAGGGTGGTGTGCACAGCAGTGCAGGATGAAAAGGTACAGGATAAAACCACTGAAATGGAGCGGGAGTAGGTGATTCTGAGGCGAGGTTGTGTGGATTCTGTTATCCAGTTTTCACACCTTGCATTTCACACCTTGAACACAATGGACAGGGAGTCACCTTGCATGGAATCAGGACAGTGTCAGGACAGACCTGCTAATCTGACTTTTGAGCGGGAATGCATGCATTTTCTGGTATCGGATTCTTCTGGAGTGAGAGCGCAAATCGAAATAATATCGGCGGAGTAAGAGAGTCAACATTTCCCATTGTCTTTGTTTTTATTAATCCATCTGTTTTTTTATTGGGTCCACCTTTCCACTGACCCTTTCCCTCTGAGCCTTGATTTCCATTTGCTCATTTTGATGAATGATTCGTTGGAAATCAAGGCCAAAGGGGGGAAGTTCTGTGGGAACGTGGCCTTGGTATAAAGTAGGCGGATTAAAGTGGGGCCGAGATGGTGGAAGATGTTGAGTTTCGTATTGCGCCACTAGTGCTTTGGTTTGATTGCAAGCGTTTGAGTGAGTGCATGGGGGAGGGAAGGGAGGGTGGAAAAACAGAGGGCATGCAGGTGGGATCAAATGCATGACCGAATGACGGATGAGTGCAAGAGTGGGTGCGCAATTTGTAATGATAGTGGTGCAGTAGGAGAGTCAACGTTTACCATTGTCTCCGCTTCTGTTAATCTGTCTACTTTTTGATGTAGCCCACCTAACCACTGAAATTTTCCACTATGGGCTTGATGTTCATTTACTCACGATGATGAATGATTCGATGAGAACCAAGGCTAAGGGGGAAAACTCAGTGGGAAGGTTGCCTCTATCAACAAGTAGACGGATTATAAGAGCGAGACAGTGCAAAATGTGGACTTTTCTATTGCGCGCCACCAGGGCTTTGGTTTGCTTGCAAGCCTTTGAGTGAGTGCATGGGGAGGGGAGGGATGGGGAGGGAAACTAGACTATCAAGTTTTTGCGTAGTTAAGATACAATGCCTCCTCCCGTGCGAGGGCGCTGTTGAGAGGCGATCTTAGGGAATTGAAGTTGGATCATACCCTCTGCAGTGCCAGAACCCTCACTGCAAGATCCCCATGATCGCAAGCACAGGCCACTTGCCACCTGGCATTGTTAAACCCCTGAAACCCTGACTGCAAAACCCTAATCGTGGCATGCACAGGCCTCTCTGAAGCGCATGGACCAGGAGTATGTCGACCTCATCTTCTGCCACCGCCCCGACCCCAACACCCCCATCGAGGAGACAGTGCGCGCAATGAATTGGGTGATTGACCAGGGCTATGCCTTCTACTGGGGAACCTCGGAGTGGACAGCGGAGCAGCTGCTGGAGGTGAGTGTAATGGTGGTGGTGGTGGGTGGTGGTTTTGTAGTATGATAGGTGTAGTTGTGGTGGTGGTGGTGGTGGTGTGGTGGTGAACAAGGGCTATGCTTTCTACTGAGGCATCTTGGAATGGTCGGCGAAGCAGCTGCTGGAGATGGGTGTGGTGGTGGTGGTGGTGGTGGGAGGGGTGGGTGTTGGTGTCGGTGGCTGGGTGAATGGGTGGTGGTGGCATACCAGAAGTGATAAGGTTGCCTATTAGGTGCACCATAATTAGGGATGCGCGAATGCGTATATTATTTTCTCATATACTAGCATATACCCCTCTATACCCGTATATACTGGTTATTGAAGCGTATATGTACCACAGATATATTGTACAGCACATTTGAACAAGCACAACTTGCTGGAACATTTTAAACAAACCGCTACTTGTTAGATATAGCGGTTTCTAACAAATCGTTTAGAATTTGTTAAACTCTAAACGCCTTACATGGCACAATTACTTAGAGGCCGCACCCGCGCCTCTCAAACATCACAACGCTGGTCAAGTGTCCATTCAAGGCAGCAGAAAAATCACTAAAATAAGTACGGTACACGGCAACCCGGTAGATGCCACCCCTTTGTAAGCAACCCCTGTAGAATGTAGAATGTGAAAGCACTGCAATAAACACACAATCTACTCCTCTTCCTCCTCCTACAACAAGCTCAAGGTAATGTCCACGTCGCTGTGTGCCCTGCCCTGCTGCTTGCTGTTCCCACGAATGGTCCATAATGCCTGATTACCTAAAATGCAAGCCCCCCGTGTTCAGGTGTGGCGCATCGCCGAGCGCCCAGCCTTTGAGCAGGCAAAGTACAACATGTTTCTGCAAAATATTGTGGCAGAGTGGTTCTAGCTGCAAACCCTACATGCCAAACAAAACCCCTACATTAGATTTTTAGGCATTATTAAAGCACCGTAATGCGTTATCCTCTGAACACAAACCCCACGTGCGCAGGCATGGCGCATCGCCGAACGCTTGGACCTCATCGGCCCAGCATTTGAGCAGCCGGAGTATAACATGTTTGAGCGAAAAAAGGTGGAGCATGAGTTCCAGCCCCTGTATGAGAAGTATGGCCTGGGATTGACCACCTGGTCCCCGCTGGCATCAGGGGTTCTCACCGGCAAGTACAGCGGGGGGGCGGTACCGGAGGGGAGTCGCTTCACTGTGGATAACTATAAGGTGAGGGGTGGGTGGTGGTGGTGGCGGTGGTGGTGGTGGGATGTGGGGTGGGGAGCAACAGTTCCAGCCTGTGTATAAAATGAATGGCATTGGGATCACAACCTAGTCCCCGCTTGCCTGTGGCGTGCTTACTAACAAGTGCAGCCGGGTGGACGGTACCTGACAGGGGGGCAGATTCACATGGACAATTACAAGGTGGTGGGTGGGTAGGGGGGAAGGGGAGGTGGTGGGTGGAGTGTGGTTAGAGCATGTGGCGAGGGCCATGGCCACGTGGTCGCCGCTTGCCTCTGGGTGGTAGGGTTGAAGGGTTAGGGGGTACGGTTCAAGGTCTGCTGGGTGGTAGGGAGTAACGGTTAGGGTTTCGAGTTCAAGCTTTAGGCCCTAAACCCTAAACTTTATGGTTTAGGGTGAGGGCCTGGCCATCTGGTCGCCGCTTGCTCTCTAGGTGGTGAGAGGCACCTACAGTGAGCCCCTATCCCAAACCTTTAAACCCTACAGCAGTGACACATCTCTACCCACTACCGCACTGAATCTGCACCCCGCTCATGCCATCCCGTGCAGCACCTGGCAGACCACACAAGCTTGTCGAAAAGTGGTGGCAGATGGACTTGGCAGGTGGCACTGTACTTGCACCCTAATTTGGCCCTTACAACCTAGAAACAGTGGCCTGTCCCCTTGCCCCCACGAGACTGAACATGCACCCCACTAACGTAATCTGTCCACAAATTAATCAATCAAACTTTGCATTTCTACTAAATTTTGCAGCACTTGAAGGACCGCAAGCTGGTCGAAAAGCGGTGGCAGGTGGACATGGCGGACCAGCTCAAGCCCATCGCGGACCACCTCCAGTGCTCCCCCGCCCAGCTGGCGCTCGCGTGGTGCGCCAGCAACTTGCGCGTCAGCACCGTCATCACCGGCTCCACAAAACCCTCCCAGGTACCCACAAACCCTAGAAATTGAACCCTAATACCCTAGTGGTGACGCGGGCGCGCGCCCCTGCATGCAGAGTATGGCCGAGAAGAGCCTGGCCAAGGACAAGGTGGCGATGGTGGATAGGCTCAAGCCTGTGGCAGAGTCCCTGGGATGCAACAGCGCCCAGCTTGCGCTGGCGTGGTGCGCCAAGAATCCCCATGTCAGCTCCGTCATCACCGGCTCCACAAAAACCTCCCAGGTGGCTCACGCTTGTTGTGCAACCAGAGTGAATTGCATGCATTCAGGGTTTAGGGTTTAGAGGTTAGAAAATTCCATGGGTTTCTGTCTTCTGTGCACAGTGCCCCTGCGGAGGTGCTGGGATGTAGCACTGTGCAAATGGCACCCACAGTGTGCCACCAACCCGCATGGCAGCAGGGTGGGTCATCATTAGAATCACAGAACCCTAAACCCTAAACCCAGGTGCACTGCAGTGTGATGGATACCTGTGGATGTTGGTGGCACGCATTCAGGAGCAATCCTTGCAGTGAGTGGGATCTATCTTGCGCATTGCAGCGGGTTGGGGTGGTGGGTATGCTGTGCCTGATGGCATGGCGGTGGCGCTGGGCGAGTTGTGACCCACCGCGCAGCTGGTTTCCCAACGCCCTGGACCATAGTGGCTGTTTAAGGGTTAAGGGGTGTTGCTTGTAGGATTTCAAACAGGGCAGGTCGTCAACGGTGTGGTAGAAAATGGTGCAAGCAATGCCATGGCAGGCGTGGGGGGGCGCGAGCGTGTGCAAGTGTGACAAGTCTGATGGCTGATCTGGCTTTTGTGTTGTAATGTATCACATTCAGATATTGTTATGATACCACCGGTATAATTATAGCGTTAATAGTAATGGTGTGTTGGTCCCCCCCCGCAGGTTGAGGACAACATGAAGGCGATTGATGTGCTGCCCAAGATGACGGATGATGTCATGGCCAGGATTGCATCCATCATCGATGCGGTGCCAGAGCCTGGGCAGTGAGATCTCATCACCTGTCATGAGCTGTGCACGTGCCCCAGTGGATGATGTACATGGTGTACACATATCATGGAATCATGACACAGAGAGGGGGATTGGCTTTGGGGGGACCACGTGCTGCCATCTGAAGCTCTTGGATGTCAAGCTCTAACGACGCCAAACAACTTCATGTAGACTAAGTCTGGCAATGGCGTCATGGCATTGAATTGATAATTGTACCTTGAGGCCATGCAGTACTGTTTTACTGGCTGCAAACTGTATCACACGTTGGTCTTAATAGGTATAGATACCATATGGCATGAGCCAGCCATTATCTTCTGACAGAAGACACAGTGTGACAGCCTCAGACATGGCGCCATGGCCTGATTGTAGGCTTAAATTTACAACACTGATCATTGACCACTGCAGGGTTGTGCTGCAGCAGGACCATCATAATCAAGTAAACGGCACCGTTTCTTAGCCGGAACCCGATGATAGTGTGGAGTTCCTTGGTATACAACATAGCATTTTGCTTGACCCTATTATGCTTGAGGGGGTATTGTGCTAGACTAAGTACTCTACACAGTACTGGGACAATGGCTGTCATGACTGCGTATTGGACAATGTACTGGGACGTACGCACGGTAAACCATGATGGATCAAAACCTATAATATGCGCAGGGTAACCGGGTATGATTGTGCCTCAGGCAGGAGCCAAAAAAAGGCCACTTGACATTGAGACCTGCTCCCTGCTTGCACATTGCCAACAGCCGTGTATGCCTACCTCTGTAACCTATGTTCAAGGGCGTGATACAGCAGGCCAGCCCAAATAAACTATTCAACTGGATCGCGAATGTCATATATCTCTAAATGATAACCAGCACCCACTCACGAAGTCAAAAACAAGCTACCCATACGTATTCTCTGCAATCAGCTGCGCATAGCCCACAATGGGATAGTGCAGGGAGTTGACACGGTTGCCTTTTTTTTAGTAAAACCCACCGAAAAGGGTTGCCATCCACGCAAGGAATAGCCACGGCCACATGCGTTCGGTGGACCACCGACAGAACCAGGTCTGATTCCCAAGCTGAAGGCGTTTCATAGATAAAAGGCATATTTTCCCCCCTCACCCGAAGACCGCTGGCTGTCGTTGGCTGGTTACACCCACGCAAGAGCCAGCAAGGTCCGGTATGGGAGTCAGAACTGAGAAGTTGATATAAAAAGGTATATCACAAGGGAACAAGCACGCTGAGAACTGAACATGGTCTGGGCTGGAAGGCTAGGCAAAACCGTGCAAGCATAGTTACAACACCAGGAACCTATTAGGAAGTACTCTTCGAACATCGAGGGTCATTCGTTGGTTGCAACCCACGGGCTGTTTCTTGATAGGCTGCTCCGTCACGGACACACAAAACTCCCAGTAGCCGCCCAGGTGCGGCATGTGGCGATTAGCGTTGTGGGCAGTACTGCATGCCACTGAGCTCGACCCCTGCATGGCAATGAGACATGTGTCAGCCGAGCATCTTCGATTTGTATGCGCTGAGACAGTAGGCTGCATCTGTGAAATAAAGCAGTGAGTGAGCGAAACACGGAGCGGATGACCATTGGCATGCCGTGGTGCACAGTATCCCACGTAGCATTGTTGCTGCTGGCGCCCTTCCCCAACTGGTGCGCCTGTTGGGTAGCTACAGTAGTGATGCTACGGGGGATATCTAAACCCTGAACCCTGAACCCTGCAGGAGCCTACAGGGTTGATTAATTCAGCCACAACAAGGTGGGCGGGGAATGCTCGGCGCCTAGCTGCTTGTTGTGCATGCATATGCCGGATCAGTTTTGTGTCAACCATCCGGTTCGACTTTTTATCAAGGGGAAACCGCACCTCACTGGCAGAGTAAAGGCCGAGGAAGCTCGAACCATCTGGCACCGGTGCTGTCTCGTTCTTTCGTTGTTGCCGCGCGTGGTGCCTGGCTATCGCCTTTGCAGCAGCAGGTTGCAAGTGTGGGTCAACGTTAGGTGGGCGATACAACCGCTTGCCTGCAGGAGGAGGCGTGACGCCTCCCCCCGCAGGCTCAAGCTAGGGAACGACTGGATGTGCCCCAGTTCGGGCTTCCACTCTTGCCAATAAACACTTCCAGTACGCGCGGGCAGCCCTTTTGTGTCGAGCTCGGTTGAGCCCAAACAGTGCAGTCTAGCCTTTGCGCTAGCCCAATCGCTGCAATGCGTGAAACCTCCCACATCCTAAGTGGGCAACCGAGTCACGTGGCCGCTGCAAGTTGCAGCGCCAGGCTGGTTGCCACAGGCCACTCCGCCTGGACCATTACACAATGATGACGTAACGTTACGTTTTTGGCTCCCACCACTTGGTTTTGGGTCGCTTGCTGTGGGGTTTTGGACGCTTTGTGTGGGGTTCCCTGAGTCACTGCAGCACCCCCCCTTTTAGCCAGCTGTAGCTTGTGAAGCTTTGCCTGCTAGTTAACAACCTAGTAGTGCTTGTTACACCAATAGCATGTTGCCTATTGACAACGCTCATCGAGGTCACGCCTGTGCAATGTGGCAGCACTCCAAGTGTGTGTGCACCTTGTGGCCACTTTGAACTTGGGACTCGCTAAAGAGACAACGGCACCTGGCTGAGCAGACAGTTTGGCTTGCAATTTGGCTCCAAGTGAGTGTGCATGTGCGCAGACCAAGCACATGTGCAGACAGGCCAACAACCATTCTGGGCAACTCGACGCGCTGCTCATGCATCCCCACAGCACCATGTCGCTGGCAAGCAAAGTCGCCAACACCCGATGTCATACAGTTGTGTGAAACTCCTGGTTTCAAAACAGGCAATACACCCGCCCTGCCAGCACATGGCGCCAGAGCACTGTGCCACAGCATCTCGACCCTAGGCCTTGGCCACTTGAGCACCGAATGACTCTTGGTACGCCGCGCGCGCCTCTAGCCGCTTCATGTAGGCCAGCACCACGGGGTACTGGTTCATGTCAACCTGCAGAGGGTGCAATGTACGGTCTGAATAAGAAATAAAAATGATATTGAGTACCCGTCGCGGCTTGAAATAACCACGGGCAACAAAGTATAATCAGCCTGGCGAGGGTTGGAGGTGGTCCCTGGGAGGGCGCTCAATTTGCAAAGGGGATGCAAATTGAAAGGGGATGCATCTGCCGGCAAGGTGGCCATGGTGCTAGAACAAAAATCTGGGGTATAGGGCTTAGAGCTTAGGGTCTAGGCCATTGACACCTGTGGCGCCAGCAAGGGGAAAAAAGGCAGGTAGGCACCCACTGCCACATCGGCCACTGTTTTAGGGTATAGGGTCTAGGGTTCAGGATCTAAGGTTTGCCCACCTGTGGCGCCAGCAGGGGGATGTGCAGCAGGTAGGCACCCACTGTCACGTCAGCCACTAATAATAGGGTTTATGATTTAGGGTGCAGCATCTGGGGCATTCACACCTGTGGCGCCAGCAGGGGGATGTACAGCAGGTAGGCACCCACTGCCACGTCAGCCACAGAAAACCCCCCCGTCAGGTACTCCTTTCCCTCAAGGGAGCGTGCCAGTGCATCCATCACTGAAGGCAGCTGCTTCTCCCGAATCGACTCCAGGAACAGCGCATTGCCCTGAGCCGTGGGAGGGTATATATCAAATTGGTGAGATTGGATAGTACTTGCTTGCCCAGCTCAGCTGCCTACAGCGGGTTCAAAGGGAAGTGCGTCAGAGCCTGCATAACCGGCACGGTGCGGCTCGTCCCTAAACCCTAAACCCTAAACCCTAAACCCTAGTCATATCACTGAGGAGAGCTGCTTCTCCCGAATCGCCTCCAGGAACAGTGCGTTGCCCTGCACAAATATACCCTACTAACTATATTCGTTGCTGAAAATGAAAAGCTCGCAGTGGGAGGGACTGGTCAGTTGCCGAGGTTGACTCGCGGCCAGTTCAACTGGGCACACGAGAAAAGTTGAGTCGCTGGTGCTTACAAAGCAAGCAAAGGTTTTCACGGTTCCCACGGTACATGCCAACGTGGAGTAAGGAATCAGGACCCATCGGGCTGTAACAGCCCACTGTGCAGCGCTTTGGCTTAGGGTTTGAGATTAGGGTTTTAGGGTTTAGGGCACGTACCAGTGTGGAGTTGGCAAAGAGGACCCACTGGGCTGCAACGGCGCGCTGCTCCAGGCTGGCCGCCTCCCCGCACTTTTCAGCAATGTACAGCAGGATTGCGCCGCTCTCAAACTGTGGCAGAGGCAGCAGGGTGACTTACTTGTGCAGTGAGTTACAGATGCAGTGCAGTGCACACCAGTGTTGGGTCCGCCACTCCTCCCCCCAGTGGCTGCATTCTTAAACCCTAAACCCTACACCAGAAACCCCGCACTTGAAATGCTGTGCGCCACACCCTCCATGGCTGAAACCGCAAACCCTAAACCCTGTGCACCAGTGTATTGCTCGGCACCTTGGTCAGCATCATTGCCTCATGGCTGATACCCCAAACCCTAAACCCGCTGTACACCAGTGATCACCAACTTGAAGTCGCCATCCTCCATGGCTGGAGTCCATACCTTATACCCTACACCAGAAACTAAAAACCCTACAACTTCAGACAACCAGTGTTCACCATTTTCAGGTCGCTGTTCTCCATGGCTGGAGTCTAAAACCCTAAACCCTACACCAGAAACCCCAAACCCTAAACCCTACGAACTGCAGCACTCACCAGTTTGAGGTCGCCATCCTCCATGGCTGGAAGCTGTCCCAGAGGATGAATCTGCATGGACCAGGAAGGTGTGTTTTAGGGGTGGATGGCACTGTAAGTGAAAGGGGCATGGCGTGTTTTACCTCCTCAACCGCCTCAATTAATTGTTCCACCCACGTGGCATCGTGCACGCAAGTGCAAAAGTAGTGCGCTCCTATCCACCAGCAACTCAACAAGAACGCAAAATCTGGCGATGTACTGGGATCCAACCATATGTGGCTGTGCATTAAGATACTCACCTTGAGGAACTCGGGGGACTTGTGCTCCCGTTTTGAAAAGTCGATCGGGACGGGAGTGTAGTCTGCCTTCACTTCCTTCAAATACCTTCAGACACACAGCCACATGCGTGTGTCACAAACCCAAGCAGAGCTATGCGTTATGACTAGTTGGTTAGCTACTTCCATGCTACCCGCGCTATGGCAACGCCCATGCAGCGCCACTGCCTGTGCTACGTCAGTACCCAAGTGATACCCAGCAACCAGCTTGGGGCACCAAAGCACCATCCCTACCAACTTGTTATCTACTTGCGTTGGCATACAGTTTGAGTTGCCTGGTGTCAACTCGGTGCACCAAACTCACCACTCCACGATCTTGGATCGGCTCCTTGGGTTGGCATACAGCTTGATGGAACACGTCACTTGTTGAAGGGCTCTCGTGCAGTTGCTCCTCTGTGCAGAGGAGCGCAGCGTTGCTCGCAAGGGGGCAGAGCTCCCACAGAAGGGCGTCCGAGATGCATGCATTGTCCTCATATGCATGGTTTGATTGGTGGGTGGGTGGTGAACGGGTGTGGGCAGAGGAAGCGTAAGGAAATGATCTCACGAGTTGTAAGTCAAAATTCCTGTTTTACTTGCTCATGTACCACTGGGACCGCAAAACTTTTCCACCCTTTTCTGCCCTTTTGCCAAAAAGTTTGGCGCAGGTCTCGTGTGGTCCTGTGCGAGTGTGTTTGGCGGGAAGCAACCCAAAGAAGTTGCTGTCACCATCCTGGTGTGTGGTACCCATACATACCTCGTCTGCCCAGCACAAAACTCTCTTTAAGTGTAATACTTCTTACAGTTTTGACGTGTATCAGCAACGATGCATCCTCGCATTGGTGGGGTTGTGAACCCATAACTTGAGCAGGACAAAAGCCTGCCCTGGCCTCTATTTGCCAGTGGTGCAGTGACGCGGCCAGCTGATAGGGAGGAATGCACCCGCCACTCCACGTCCACAAGCACCCGCATTGCAAAGAGGTTGGTGCACACCCTAGCCCCAGCGGCCCAATACACAAGGAACACGGTGTGAAACGTTGTTGCTACCTTGCCGGTCCACCAAGTTGTGCGAGCCTGCAGAACCCTCTTGCAGGAATACCGTGTTGCACCATTTTCAGCAAGTAACATAGTGATTAGGTTGCATCCAAGGCCGAGGCTCAACGATGTGCGCGATGCAGTGCAAGATGCAAGATGCATGCATGCATATGCAGTTTGCATGCATGGCATCAGCTTGAGCTGTACAGGACGCGCAGGCAGGGCGTACAACCCTTTCATCTGTTTAACAATCCTCTCTGCATTTTCAGGAGATCGTTGCCTTGCAAGAGTGCCACAGTGACAACCCCTACGCCAAGTTCTGGGGGGTGTGCAACGAGCAAAAGTGGGCACTGGACAAGTGCTTCAAACAAGAGAAGGCCATAAACAGGTGTGTATGTAGTTATGCTTCAGTAGTAGTACGAAACTGTTCGTGAGAAGGCAATAAACAGGTACAGCTGCCTCCCCACCACCACCACCACCAGTGCACCAATCGCGCCCCAGGAGGAGATGCACCCACCAACAGTGGCCACTCACCCGCAGCCTGGTCCTCCACAAGACGCACCTTTCACATATTTACCCTGTGACATGGTTTTGTGGTGCACAAGGGGTCTCGCCTGGGGTACACAATTACCCTGCAGCGTGGTTTTGTGATGCACAAGGGTTTCCCCACCAGGACACACATGTACGACATGTTTTTTGGACATGGAGAAGAAGAACCTGGTTAGGGGTCAGGATGCATATTTACCCTATGGTGTGGTTTTCAACAGGGTGAAGAACGTTGAGAAATTCCGCGGGGAGAAGCAGCGCCTCAAGCAGCGCTTGGCAGATCAGAAAAACCCTAGCCAGCCCCACGCAGAAAACCCTAGCCAGTCCTAGCGCCTGGAGAACTGTGTGAGCTCTAGCCTTAGACAGCCCTAGTCATAATTACCCTAGCAGGCCCCGCCCCACCCACGCCTCACCACCACCCAGCCATCCACCGCACACACACCAGAGCACCATGGCCAGCCACCCGCCTCCAGCACCCCAGCAACCCCCGAGCCCCAGCCAACCCACATACTCGGACACCCTCCCTGGGACAGACACACCACCACCACCACAACAACAACAACCACCAGCAGAGGCCCCCAGGAAGCACATCTTGCTGGCCGCCACTGGCAGCGTGGCATCCATCAAAGTGCCCCAATTGGCTGCGCTTTTGTGCGAGTTTGCCGATGTGAAGGTGATTGCGACGGACGCCGCCAGGCGCTTTTTCAAGGATGAGGACCTGCCTAGCTCCTGCCTCCCCGTGCTTGGTGAGTGTTGCAAACCCCTGGGAAACCCTTAAGGTTACGTATGCCTTTTTCTAGAAGGATGCCTGCCCAGCGCCTGCCTCCCCGTGGCTTGGTGAGTGCTGCATACCCCTTCTGTAAACACCTGGGAAACCCTTCGGTAAATCCATGGGAATCCCATTTTGCACGGGCTCCATGCCTTGTTTAGGTCAGGGTGGGGTGCACAGTGAGCGGACCGTATGGTCATTGCCCCCTTGGTGGCAAAAACCCTAGCAACCCTAGCTATAAACATGAATTAATTAACTAATTAATTAATTACAAGCGTACCGGCAACAAAGCCAGATCAGCAATCAGCCTTGCACAAGCATGCGCCACTCGTCCCTATCCTGGCATTGCTTGTACCATTTTGTGATGTTTCTCGCCTGCAAGTCCTTAGTAACGAGAGCTATGAACATGTGGGCAAATAACTACAAAATCCCCATGCGTTTGATCATACCCTTTTTGTGCCCCCCTCGTCTGCCAACACCCTGGCTAAGCTTGCCAATAAATTTGCGGTCAAATAAAATGACAGGAATTTGATCATCCCTATCCCCATGCGCAGGCGACGAGGATGATTGGCATGCGTGGAAGCAAGTGGGGGACCCAGTGCTGCACATAGAGCTGAGGCGATGGGCTGACATCATGATCATCGCCCCCCTGTCTGCCAACACCCTGGCCAAGCTTGCCAATGGCATGGCTGACAATCTGCTGACGTGTGTGGCGCGGGCGTGGGACTACGACAAACTGATGCTGGTGAGGCTGGCTTGTAGTCCTATTTGGATGCAGTAGCTGGTGGTGAGGGGTTAAAGGGTCCACGGTTCACGTGTTATAGTTAGAGGTTTTTTTTGGGGTTCAAATGCACTGGCTGGCTAATGGCATGGCGGGCAACCCGGTGACGTGCATGGCGCGGGCTACGACAAACAGATGCTGGTAAGGGGGGCTTGAAATCTTATCTTGCAGAACTTACAGAAAATCTGGATGCAGTAACGAGTAGTTGCTGGTGAGGGAGCAGGGAACACGTTTTATGGGTTAGAGGGGTTTACATTTGACGGGCTGGCCAATGGCATGGCGGGCAACCTGCTGACGTGTGTGGCCAGGGCGTGGGATTACGACAAGCAGATGCTGGTGCGCGGGTGGGGTGTAGGGTTGAAGGGTTTCATGTTGGGTGTATGATGTAGTTGGTGATGAGGGGTAGAGGGAATCGGGTTCATGTTTTTAGCCTCAGGGGTTTGTGTAGGGTTCAGGATTTACAGCCTTGCTTGTGTCACGTTCTCTACCTCTTCCACGTTTCCTCCCCAGGTTCCCTCCCCAGTTTTGTTCACCCTTTCCCTTTCGCCCCCAGATCGCCCCTGCCATGAACACCTACATGTGGGCCACCCCAGCCATCACTGTATCTCCATTCGGTTTGCATTACCCTCCCTCTCCCACCCCCATTGCTGCTGCAATTTTCTCCGCCTCTTCCCCATTTCCTCCCCTGAGCCTCCTCCTTATTCCCTTTCCCCCCCCCAGATCGCCCCTGCCATGAACACCTACATGTGGGCCAACCCATTCACCCAGCAGCACCTGAATGCGCTCCGGAACATGGCGGTGAGGGAGGTTTCGCCTGTCAGCAAGCAGCTGGCATGTGGGGATGTGGGGATGGGGGGGATGGCGTCCCCGGAGGAAATTGCAAAGGCGTGCAGGGCGGCGCTAGCAGAGGGGCCCTGGGTGCCCCCCAGGGGAACAGTGAAGAGGCATCACCTGGCATACTCGTATTGAGACAAACGTTTAATGCGAAAACTGCCAAACGTTTCAATGGAGCATGGGAGGACGTGGTTCGACCATCAAACCACTGGAAAGGAGGGCAAACTTTGCCAGGGTTCTCTGTAGAGAATTTCCATTGAATGCCATTCAATCCACTTTCAATGTGGATTCAATTTGGCAGAATGCAGGATAGCATATATTGTCAACTTCCACTGAAATGCCCACCGCACCCGGTTTCCGGCCAATGGCATTGACTCTAGTTAGCTACAGTAGTCTGCATTACAGTAATTGTTTTGCTGGGTAGCGCTGTAACAGTTTCATTCTTGAAGTCGCCTGCAACCAGCCAGCATTGCGCTTCAGACAAAAAAACAGCCTAGGCTGCAGGTAGGCAGCCTGAGGCCGCACCCATCCTGACAGATGTATGCATTGCACATTGCACCACTCAACTGCAACAGCTGCAACGCTAGTGCATCCAATGCCGGTGGCGCCTGGTTTACAACTGCAACAACGCATCCAATGCCGGTGGCGTCAGGACCTGGTCCACAGCTGCAGCAGTGTCCAATCTATCAGTAATTCTCAACCAGTGAACGTCGTAAAGGCTCCCCACAAACCATACTATTCCCCCAAGTCAATCACTCTTGGGGCTAGCTGCGCTGCTGTACCAGGTTTTGATACACAAATTGGTTCATTACAGCCCCCCTGCTCCCTACGTGACCGCTGCCAGTTTTCCGCTTCCCTCCCTGGCCAGCAGCGCATCCCCAAGTAGCGCATCTGCCTCTCCCTGGGATGGCAAGTGTGGCTCTGGGCTGTCCCCAGCAACCCGTTTGCCAACAAGACGATCCACCCTGCGGAAGAGAAAGGGGGAAGAGGGGATTAGCAAGGGCTAGGACAAGGGGAGCGCTATGGAATGCAAGTGCTAACTAGCCCTACAGGGTTTATGTGAGAGGCGGGGTAAGGAAGCGCTCGGATTTTGCATTACTAATAGCTAGAACAGGGAGCCATATCAGCGGCAGGGGAGTACCCGTGTGGCGCTCCTCGAGAAACGACATATTTTCAGCGAGTCTTAAACAGAAACTTATTTGAGCATGATATATGCGACTGTAGCCTCAAAAAAATCATCCAACCCCAGCCCTCACCCCTCTGGTCCCAGGATCAGGTAGCCCACAAACCCCGCATACCCTAGGGCAAGCAGTGCTGTGCCAACCAGCGCAAGGGGGGTGCGGGGGATGGCGCCCTTGAGGCCCTCAGCCAGGAGGAAAATGTTAATGACGATGACCAGGGAGGAAATGCACCAGCAGGTGGCGGCCATGAGGGGGGTGTTTTTGAAAACAGGGCCCATGATGCGGTCCGAAGAGGTCATTTTGAGCACCTGCAGGGGCCCAGGATAGTGCGCGGGTCAGCTGGGATGCAAAGGACCGCCCTGAGTAATGGTTTGTAATCACACGGGAAAAAAAGCGACAGTAATGAGTCGCCAGGGGGGATGTTGCACCAGCAGGTGGCGGCCATGAGGGGGGTCTTTTTAAAGACTGGGCCCATGGTTTGGAATGATGCAGACATTCCGCACATGCTGGGGCTCGTGTAGGTCAACTGGGTATGAACTTGTCACTACAAAAGCACGAGGAATCTCTGGACCCTAAGCCCTAAACCCTAAACCTAAGCCCTGAGCCCCAGACCCTTACCGGGATGACCGCAAAAGGCAGCTGCACATTCTGAAGCACGTTCAGCGCCTGGTTGAGGGTATCCAAATCAGTGGTAGCCTTGCAAAACAGCGCCACCGCCAGCGTTGGTGCCAGGGCCACTGATCGGGTGATGATGATACGCTTCCAGGGGGATACGTGCAGGTCTAGGAAACCAGACATGACGAACTGGCCGGTGTATGTGCCGGTCATGGTGGAGGACTGGCCTGCTGCTAGGAGGCCCACCGCCCAGATAAGCTCCTGCAGGGCGGGGGGGGGGGGGGCATGGGGGGGGGGGTGGGGGGTGGTGGGGGTGGGGGGGGGGGGGTGGGGGGGCAAGGCAGCGCCTGTTCCTGCCGGGAGGCACCTG
>JAULBX010003888.1:73401-138279 GCA_032358255.1 Heterotrichella gracilis
GGGGGGAATGGGGGGGGGAGTGGGTGGTGGTGGTGGTGGGAGGGGGGTATAAAGTGATCATGCTGCCGCGTGTCAAATAAATTCTGAAAGTGCGTACAAAAAAAAACAAAAAATTCAGGTTGAACAGGCACGGCACAATTTTGGTCTACCGTATGCAATTGCCTGCTGCAAGGAAACCCACAGCCCAACTTTTGCAACGGAAGGCAGCAATGCTAGACCACAACCCACAGCCCACGGCACTCCTGCACTCCACACGTTTATCCCTCACCCCATGTCACACACCACCACCACCAAACCACACCCACCCCGCCACCCACAGCCCTACTACTATCCCATGCCCCCCCACACCACCCAGCACCACCACCACTACCTCCCCCCGCCCACCACCGCCACCCACCATGTGCTTCCCAAACATCTGACCCAGGTACTGCCCCGCATTCACCAGCCCGATCTCCTCCCCTACACCGTAGAACCCCTTGGCAAACACCGCCACAATGGCGATGTTGATGAGCAGGGTCACTAGTAGAGCCACAGCAGACTCGATTGAGAAGTACATGACCGCCTCCTTCATCTTGCTCACGCGCATGGTGTTGATGCCCCTGCAACAGAGGTTTGGTTATCAAAGTTTAACCATTGCATTAAATCAACAATTGATTACATGATTAACTTTTTCTGGGTTTATTTGTTTATTCTCTCGCGCTCTCAGTCATTTATAAATCCCACTCAGCCTTTTGCTCTTTCCCTCCTCCATGCCATAGTATATCATCCGCTGGTACCACAGGTCAAAGCCAGCTGCAAGGAAGGGCTTAGGGTTTGTTTAGGGTTTGGATAAAAGGTTCAGTTCACCTTGAGTGCACCAGGGCCGAGTGCAGGTATATGATGTGCAGCATGATGCCCGGCAGGGTTTAGGGTACAACGTAGGGTTTGGTCAGGGTTTCACCTTGAGTGCACCAGGGCTGAGTGCAGGTATATGTTGTGCGGCATGATGACTGCTCCCACGATGCCTGCCGCCGTGGCAATTGTGCCCTTGGGGATCCGGGGGATTACAATGCCTGCGACATTTGGGGGGTTACTTCAGGCAAACCCTCAGTCTGTGTAGTTCTTTGCCAGTTTGAAACACTCGGGCACTGACAGTCATGGGCACCTTCACACATGTGTGCCATCCTATCTCCGTGTATTGCAAGTTGCAGTAGCTAAACCAGCTATTTACAAACTCCAGTTATACAAAACTCTCAACAACAACAAAACGTAATGGGAAAATAAACCTGGCACCCCTACCTTTGATGACCTCCCCAGTGGGGATCCCCGCCTGCGCGTACATGAGGCCAAAAGAAAGGGCCATAATGCCGATGAGCACCCCAAAAAATGCCTCCAAATGCCGCACCCCCAGCCGCTCAATGAACAGGAACGTGAAGGCGGTGACGGCAGTCAGCATGACGCCTGCGGGACGAAGGTGAAGATTAGGGTTTAGGGTTAGGGTTGAGGTTTACAGTTTACTGGCAGTGTTTCCTGCGCAATTAGGGCACTGTTGCAGGTGAGCGTATAATGCATCACGTGCCTGCCACTACCCAACTGGCATACTCAAACCGCCAGCAATAAAAAGTAGGCGCAAGGGGGATGCACGAGTGGAGGGCTATGGCACCGGCATTGGGCAGGTGGATGGTCATCACAATGCCGATCATGATGAGTGACCATTTCAAATGATCAAGACCAATAACCAAATATAACAACCATTTCAAACATTATATTGTCTCCAAACAGCAGGGGGGTAGTGTCACTCACCCGCATACAAGGGGATGGCACCTGCGCTGAGCAGGTAGATGGCGATTGCACTTCCGATCACTTCCTGGATGTCGCTCCCAATGATTGCAATCTCAGTCATGACCCACAGCAGGTAGCGGGGAGCCGCAGGGTACTCCCGCCTGTGAAGGGAAAAGTAGTGAGCCACTTACTACTAACGCCATTTACTAATTTAAGGTCAATACCGATTGCACTTTCACACAGATCAGGCAAGTGGTGATTGCACTGCCGAACACCGGCAACCTCAGTCATGACCCACAGCAGGTAGCGGGGGGCAGCGGGGTACTCCCACCTGTGTAGCGGGGCGGGGCGGGGTGGAATGAGGTGGGGTTGGGTGGAGTGGGGTGGGGTCGGGTGGGATGCAGTGCAGCAAATTGCCAAAGGAAAGACCATTGCAGGCCAGCTTAAAAGGAAATGTTGCTAAAGAAACAATGGGAAGGAGGCTATGTGCATAGGTTCCACAGCGCTCGACCTGTCATGGATGGGTGCATTATATGCCAGCCAAACTGGTAAAGCTTTATTGCAAAGTAACGTCATTAATTCCAACAACCCCGTTACACCCCCACACACCACAATGGACCCCACCCACCCACCCACCTGCAGTGCTGCGCCAGGTGGAGCCCCGTGGCCACACCCAGCTTGGCAGCAAGCATCTGCACCAGGTAACCCTGCGCACGCACATGCACACAATTAGCAACTTGAATCCGAGCTTAGTGCTAGGGGTTTAATGCCAGGGTGTAGGGTTTGGCGGCCCACATCTGGCCCAGGTAAGCCTGCCCAGGCATTTGGGTGCTCAGAATATGAATGCGCATGCGCCCACCGGCTGTCTTGGGGATTACTGTGGCTCCCCACAAACCCTAAACCCTAAACCCTTAGCCGCACACACCTGCGCAGGCCCAGAGCTGCTATTTTGATGCACTGGGCATGCCGCACATGTGCGCCACATATGCGTCCGCATGCAGCGTGAGCATCAGTGCGCATCATTTGTGCTGGCATGCGTCACGGGGTGAACGAGTGCCATGTCATCCGGTGCATGTACGAGGGTGCAGGAAGCATGCGGCTCTAGTGCGTACCAGAAAAATGCTCCACGTGAGCACCCACAGCAGGGGCTAGGGTTGATGTTCTAGAATATATGATTCACAAGTTCGGGGTTTAGGGTTTAGGGACCTACCAGGAAAGTGCTCCACATGAGCACCCATAGTAGTGCATATCCTGTCTGGGAGCCGGATTGCAGGTCACTCTCCAAGTTCCCGGGGTCCTACGCACACATATCAGTGTTAGGGTTTTGGTTTAGGGTTTACGGTAGGGCTAAATGCCCCAGATTGCAGGTCGCTCTCCAGGTAACCAGGGTCCTACGCACACATATTCATGTTAGGGTTTAGGTTGGGAATTAGGGAATGCTGAATGCTGAATGCGTGTTTGCACATTTGCAGGGCGCTCGAGCAGTCAGTGAGGAGCCACAGCTGTTCAGGGTATAGGGTTTAGGGTTCCCGGGGTACTGCACGCCAGGTTGGGGGATACTGGGCATTGAGGGTTTAGGGTTTTAGGGTTCCGTCACTGGTTTTACTATGTAGGCGATGCACATGAGCAGCCCTGGGCCGGTGAACAGCCACAGCGCGCCAGCTGAAGGTGACCTGTTTAGGGTTAAGGGTCTAGGAAATTAGGGTTTAGGGTTTCATCACTCACTATGTAGGCGATGCACATCAGCAGCCCAGGCCCCGTGAAGAGCCACAGCTTTCGCCAGCTGAACGTCACCCGCATGTCATCTTCCAAATGGTCATTCAGGTCGTCCTCTATCATCACCACCGACCGTGTGCGGGCATATGAGGTGCTTTGCCGGGGCTGGAGGTCTGTCCCATTGCCATCCAGCAGCGGTTGTGTCGCCATGGTGTGACGGGCTGCGTGTCTTTTGCTGGTGGGTGTCCAGGGCTGGGGGCTGCTGTGTGGTGGTGGTGGTGGTGTGGTGGGTGGTGGTGGTGGTGTGGTGGTGGTGTGGTGGTGGTGCGGTGTAGTGGTGGTGCTGTCAGTCAACCCACCGGTTGGTGGTTTTTACTGCCTGAAAGCTCCTTGGCGGTGCTTGTGGCTGTGGCTGTGGCTGTGGAGGGTGGGGTGGGTGGGTGGGGGGGGTAGCTTCCAGCCTAGCTCCACAAGTATGCATGCACATATGCATGCATTGGCACCTCTTTTGTACAAAAAGTGTGCCAGCGCTCCGGCTGTTGAAGTATTTGCAACACCACAGCTGCACGGGTGTTTTGCGACCAGGTAGTACGGGTCGAGGCAAGGGTTGCACGCGCTAGAGAGGTTCAAGGTATCGTTGTGGTATCAAGCTGCGTGCACACAAAGAAAAACGTGTGCGTTTGCGCCAAGCTGCAAACCAACCCAGCTTTTGAGTATAGTCGTCCTAGAATTTGTTCCCTGAAACGTCTCACACTCTCGCTCAGTTGGGTTTGAGAGCTGTCAAACTTTTCAGCTCAATCCCGTCAGACTTCTGACACACGAGCGATCCAAAACAGGCATTCCCCAACAACGTTGCTGAAAGAGACCTAGGTTTTAGAAACGCTGTCACGCGTCTGCTTTGTGGCTTTGCGTCAAGTCCTTACCCACGTTGCTGCTACGCGTAGCGTTGCGAATATACCCTCGTGACTGCCGCTCAGCAGCTAGCTGCGTATGCGAGCCACACCCAGAAAACAACCCTAGTCCACACAGACCCACCACTGCAAATACTGGCGCTGTCAACACAGCTGCTGCTGGTTTATTGCAGCTTGCTTGCCCAAGATTGTGGTTGACTTTTGCTTGTTTCGCACAGTATCAGAAGAAAGACCCTTCCACTGTCAAAAAACATCAATGCATGCACCAGCGGGTAATCCCTCAAGCTAGTTTTTGTGCATATGCGCAGACTACTCGCCCAGTAACCCCTGACTTGAAAAGCTCAGAAGCCTTTGTACAATATGGGGCCCAGCGCCTGGGTGTTAACCTCTCGACGCCCTATACACTGTTCACTGGACCTCAATGCCGCTGCCCCACATGCCGCTGGCCATGCCACTCGGCTAACCTCCCCCAGGGTGCGCATCAGACGAGCAAACCTATCCGATACTGGGACGGTGGCTACCATATGCACGCAGGTATGGTTTCTCTCCGTATGATCCCTGCATGCACCGCCACGCGTGGATGTATGGAGGCATGCAATTGTATATGCATGCATATTGATGCATGCACATCCGCACCGATGCATCGTTCAGTGGGGTGCCTGCACATGTGTAGGCTGTATGATAACCTCCGGTGAATGCAGTACGTGGATCTTTGCATGCTGATGGTTCGTGCATGCGGGTAGGTTATGCATGCAGGTAGGTCATGCATGCTGGCGAGGTGCATATGAGCCACGACACTGCAAACATACCTCCTGTACCTACACCAGACGAGCATTTTAATTGCCACAACTTCACTTAGTGGTGAAATTGAATTACCTTATCAATTGTTGTGTCATCCCCGGGACAGGCGTTCAGGAGCATCCTAGTCCCTGCCGCCACGTTCGGCAAGCTGGAGCAGTGGTTGCCTGGGCTGGATGAAAAGTTGGACGAGGCCTTTGAGAAAACAATGACGAAACAACTGCAGGAAGCGCTGACGCTGAAACAAAAGGTGTGTGGAGTGGTTAGGGTTTAGGGTTCTCGGTGTAGAGTTTAGGGTCGAGGGTTTTGGCACTGCCACTGAAGCAGCAGGGTGTGTTTAGGGTTTAGATTTTAGGATGTGTGACTGAGGTGGCTGCCATGCTTGCCATGCACCTCTGGGTGGAAAAAGGGCTGCCGCCACCAATGCCGTGCATCTCTGAGCTGCGGCAGTCACTGTTATTCATTTATTTGTGTTCATATTTGTGACCAGGCTGGGCAAGGAGTGCAGGAGTGCGAGCTGCAATACAAGTTGCTCACCGTGCATACTTCGTTTTTTACATTCTTTATTGGATCTGTTAATATGCGTGTGTGGCCAGGCGGGGCAAGGAGCGCTGGAGTACTGCTGCCAGACAGTTACCACAAGTTGGTGCTTTAAAAATTGTGTATATGATTTTTTTCTGTATGTATGTGTGGCCAGGCGGGGCAAGAAGCGCGGGAGTACAAGCTACGGCGCCAGATGCTTACCATGCGAGCAGAATTGGCCAAACTGAGGGGGCAAGCCTGGCTACCTGTCCCCGCTGCAGCCCCATTGGAGAAGTACGAAGCCATTAACCCTAAACCCCAAACCCTAAAAAACCTAAACCCTAGGTGAGGGGGCAATCGTGGCTACCTGTCTTCGCCGCTGTCCCACTGGAGAAGTAAGCAAATCTTAACTACAAACCCTAAACCCCAGGCCACAGTCCCACTTGCAAGTCGCCAGGTAGGTCCTCTCACCCAAAATGTCTTGAGAGGTGAGGATCGCAGGCGCATCGTACAGGAATCTGGCATTTGATGCATTTGCAAAACCTTGTGAAATCTCGTATGAACATCTGCTAAGCCACGGCATTAATGTACTGCAACGTTTCATATTGACGACTTGCCAGGAAATGGACCAGAAAACCAGCTGAGTATTCCTGCTGAAACGGACTAGTAAATCATGTAATCATACTAGAAATTTCTCCTACCATGCATGTTTAGAAACAGACGGTTGTTTGATTGTCGTCCGATGAAGGCAGCCAACATCGGATATAAACAGACGACCAGATAGCATTTAATGAACATGTAACATCCATGTGCTGGGTGTATGCAGGAGGCAAATCGCATCCTGGCAGCGGTCCCGCATGTTCTCATGCCTGCTAGCAGAGGATGCGGCCAGTGGCGAGGCCCTGGGGTGTGTGGCTGTATCCATGCTGACAGTGGAGGCGGTGCTGCCCGCACCCTTCCCAACATCAAAGTAGGTCGCATCATGCATCATAGTGCACGATGCACTGATCGTAGGCATGCATTGCGTGTTGAACCTGCAAGCACATGCATGTTGCTAGTATAACTTGCGACTGGCGGATTGCTGGGGTGCGTGGCTGTTTCATGCTTACAGTGCAGGCGGTGCTGCCCCCTCCCTTCCCCACATTGAAGTAGGTCACAGTGTGCATCGCCACATGATCCACCATGCATTGCGCATTGACCATCGAGCAATTCTTGGACCTAAAACCTAAGCATGTCGACCCCTGCATGCCCATGCGTGGGTTCATGACCAACACGGCTTTTGAACTCTAAACCTTAATCTCCAAAGCTTTAACCCTTGACCCTACACCTCTGCAGGCCCATGCGTGTGTACGTGAGCAACATGGCTGTGGCCAAACAGCCAGAACCCCTAAACCCTACTCCCAAAACCCCAAACCATGGCTAAGCTCCAACCCTGCTGCAGGCCCCTGCGCGTGTACGTGAGCAACATGGCTGTGTCCAAGCAGCACCAGCGCAAGGGGGTGGCTAAGGCGCTGCTCAGGGCCTGCGAGCAGCTGGGTGAGTGAGTTAATAGAAAATGCTGTACCTGGGCGCCTGTGGCTCCATGTGGATGTCACCAATGTTGTCGCCGCCACCATCTACTCCTATGGTAGTACCACCACCATTACCACCATCACCACCATTACCACCACCATCTACTCCTATACATGCACTCTCCTCTGCAAAAACCAAATGCACTCCTCCCACACCCACACCCACACCCACACACCTGCAGGTCAGCGGTGGGGCTATGACTCCCTGTGGCTCCATGTGGATGCCAAAAAACACCACCGCCCAGCAGCTGTACCTTGGGCCATTCCAAATAAACCCTAACCAAACCCTTCCACCTGCAGGTCGGCGATGGGGCTATGACTCCCTGTGGCTCCATGTGGATGCCAAAAACAGCACTGCCCAGCAGCTGTACTTGGGCCAGGGCTATGAGGAGGTATCCATCAACTACCTACTCAACATGGGGAGACGCAAGCTGCTGCTGAAGAAGGAGCTCCCGGTGTACCAGAAGCCAGGTGAAGCTTGATCATGTGATGTGGTCAGCTGAGTGTGTGAGTGAGTGAGTGAGTGAGTGAGTACTAGTGAGTGAGTAGGTGCCCTCCAGCTTTGAGGTGAACATTGATATGTGACACGATGTGGTATTCCCATGCTTCTCTGGTGCCTAGCCAATCTAAAGCACACCATGTGCGCTCCATGTGTCGGAGGTTTAGGGTTTAGGTGGTAGCAATGCGGGCTCTCCTGGCCAGTTTCTCTTGCACGTCCCATTCCCCACTTGAACAGGTGGGTAGCTGGTGTCCATGAGGGCAAGGGCCATGTTTCAATGTAGCAAAGGTTTAGGGTGTAGGGGGATTTGTCCATCCAGACGAGCAAAACGCATAGTGGTTTTGCTGGTTGGTAATGGTTGGCAGGTAAACAGTGCCAGTGCTATGCATGCCCCTGGTGGGATGTATCCATCAATTGTAGCCAGTACCAAGTTTGCGCATTGCCACCAAATGGTACTTCAGGTGGTATGATCATCTTGCTGAAGCTAGTTGATAAGATGCCCCGTATGCAGATGCTGTGGCGGGAGTCATTGGCGGTGCCGTCAATGGGGATGGTGTGTTCATCTGGGAAGAGCTGGAGCAATGAATGTGTATTCTATTTCAGCTGCTGGCAGTATTGGGGTTGACAAGCAGCAGCCTTTTCAGCCGCTGGCAGGAAATCCCTTCCCATCAATGGGGCTTGATCCAGAAACGTTGCTTCTGCAATGAGGATGCTATGGGGGTGAAGGGGAGGGGGCGAGATACGCACTAGTATTTGGGCGATGCTGATGGTGTGATTGTCCAGGCCTGGGCGCAGTTGGACTCCTGCGTAGCCTGCATGCATGCCCAGATGGTGCTAGGGCGTGCTGGAGCTGTGCAGCCTGATACACATGCAAGCTCATCTAGCCTTAACTCTAGGAAGCCAGGCTGCACAACACTGGGTGCAGTAGCGTATGTTGGGTTTGTCACAAATGGTTTTGATAGTATGCCAAAATAATTCAGCACGTGCTACATTCTTTTGACTGCTGCACGTTTTGCGTTGGGTTATGATCACGCACAGTTTGCGTGCACAATAGACCAGAGTTGCAAGTTGCTGTTCCTCATTGATCTGTAGAACTGATGTTGATCTTCCATATTTTTGTAGCCACTGGCGCTGCGTTCACTCCATGTCAGTGCACTGTTAAGGATAGGGATTGGGGATTGAGGGCTGCAAGTACGGCGTCGCTTTGGCGCACTGAGGATATATGGTCGGCAACGACATGGCGCTCCTACATGCGCCTTGTAAATGCGTCCAAAGCAACTGCTGCAGCGACTCGCTAATGATCAGCGCCATGCAACAGGGCCTGAACTGCTGCATGCGTGTATCGATGGTTGCCGATGAGTTGGCGGTGCCGTCAGGGTCCTGCTGCGCATGGGTCCTGCAGGGGGCCCGGCCATGATTGGACAGATGATCCCATGCCATGGGCATGCCTCAGAAGGAAACAATTATGACATTTGAATGGCCACATGCATCATGTGGAATTCAGATGAGTCATTGGTGTCAATCGCCCACCATGCTGCAAGCAATTCGATTGCGCCGATGTGAAACATCAGTCAGCATCAGTCGGCGTGGCCAGCGTGCAATAAAATGTCGACTGCTGAGCAAACCCACATCTAGTTCAGTGGACGTCGTGGTTGTGTACATGGTTCTACCATTGTGGTTAACGGGTTTGGACGTGAGTGAGCTGCATTTTGCACCCAAGAGGGTCTCCCTAGGTTTCGAGTTCAAACTGGTTTTAAATTAGCTGGGTCGCCCAGGGGACGTTGTTGGCAAGGTGACTTCCCAACCACCTTCGAGTGTCCAGCAGTGGGTACCGTTTTCGAGGCTTGCTGCAAGTGTTACAGTAGCCTTCCAACTGGCTCTCAGAGTGTGACAAGCTGTAGTGTCAACAGGCAGTCCGGAGCTGCTCGCCTAGCACTGTTACGTAAAGGCGTCAGCAGAGTTCAGTTTTCGACAGGAGGTCGTGCAGTGGCCGGGAAGGAGCCCGGTGGCCAAGAGCTTGCAAAGCAACTTGCTTTATATGTCAACTGGGTTTGAAACATAGGCAGCCACCATGGCGAATAACCTCAGAGCCTTGTGCTCGGCGCACGCTGGCGTTGTCGTCCTTGCCTGCCTTGTCAGCGCCTTGAGCCTGTGGCACGCGGGTGGGGGCTGGCAGTTGGGCCATGCTCAGTCTGAGAAGGCCCTTGAGCTGCAGCCCCATTCAAGGGCCTTGGCCAGTCCTGTCAAGAAAAACCACAAGTGTGTCAACGGCTGCTTCGTTGTCTCAAGGTGGGTGTGGGTCTGTGGGTGTGGGTGTGGGTCTGTGGGTGTGCACACCTCATTTTGGCAGTCTGTGTATTCAATATCCAATTTGGTGCCTCACATGGGTTCTGTGGTGGCCACCATGGGCTCTGCTCTCTCAAAGGTCGTGTAGAGGTCTGCCATATGGGTATGGCAGGGAGGTGGGTCTGCCAGGGGTGTATATGAGAGGGAGGTGGGAGGCCGCATTGCTGAGGTGCTGCACAGTGGCAAAACCCTTGCCAAGAGCCTTGGCCCCACCAACCTGCCAATTTGAAATCCACATGTAGGCTGTACAGCCCACATGGCTAATCTGCTGCAGCCTTGCAGGGCAACCTGCGCTGCATTTGAATCCATGTGCAGGATGTGGGTTTGCCAAAGGGGACAGGGGTGGATCATGTGGAGCTGGGAGGGTGGTCGGCTGTGGGATCGGGGAAATACATTCATTGGTGCACCACTGGCTGAGCCTACCACATTTCTGATGAACTCTTTTCTCGGTTCTCCGCGCAGGACTTTCCCCATGCGCGTGTGCGAGTGCGTGCTCAACACGTGTCCTTCTGGGAACATCGCGACTTCCAACAACTGCTTCCTCTGTGACAGAGGTTTGTAAACCTGCATGATGGGTCCCCGGATGCATTGCACACCTGTGGCTGGGTGCTCACTGAGTATAGTATTGAATCCATAGGTTTTTGCGTGCCAGGAAGCCTTAATTGTGTGAAAGCAATATGCATGCATGATCAAGCTGGCAATGCCACGTGCTGTTTTTGGCATGCATTCACCTGAACTTGTAACAATTGCTCCGACTGATAATCTTGCAGGTTATGGTGTCTACTCTTCCATGGGCCAGTGTCTGGGCCATGGCGACGGGCTTGACTACAGCGCAGGCGGCACCCCTGGAGTGCCTCAGGCGCCCATGTTTGGAGTGCCGACCTATCCCCAGCCAACCTGCAACCAGGGAAGCACTCAGTCCCAGACCACTCCCCCCAGTGGCAGCTCGTCATCTTGTCCCCACCTGCAAAGCGGCCTCCTGAAGTGGGAATCCCCTCAGACCTGGCCTGGAGGCCAGGTGCCGCAGCCTGGATCCGTGATCACTCTGCCCAGCGACTCGCAGGTGCGTGCGCAAGGCTGACTGCTGGCAGTTTGATTGTCCTGTGATCCACCATGGTTCATTCTGGTTTAAACTGTCACAGTTCAAGAGTCCTGATTTGGCTGTACTGCTTGGATGTATGTGATTACTAACCCTAATTTTTAATGAATATATTTCTTATATAATTATAGTATTATTATTCACGCCGGTCTTTAAAAACTCTCTTATTGGCTGCCGCATGCAATCGAATTTCACTAACCAATCAACCAACTAGATAAATCCAACTTATTTGCAGATCCTTGTGTCAGCGCTGCATTACTGGCTGGCGCACATAGCTATTACTTACTAGTTAATCAACTAGCTAATCCAACTCATTTGCTCCTCACTCGCAGGTCCTTGTGTCAGCTTGCTCACTGGCTGGGGCCAACTACCGCCAGATCATAGTGCCCCAGTCTTCAGCCCTGGTTTTTGATGACGCAGACATGGCAATCAACATCTCCAGCATCGTGGTGTGTATACAGTGGCCGTTGGATGTCAGAGGTCACTCCCAGACATACATGTTCTTGACATGGTGTATGCACTGCTGTAGTGCGACTGATTGCTAGGACTGGCATGCTTTATCAGCCCCATGTTGGAACTTCATTATTCTTTTTCCCTGGTGCCTTGCACTAGTTACTGTCAGGTGGGCTTGACGTCAAGGTGGGATGAACGCAAAGGTTCCGAATGCACTATTTGGCAAAGATGTAGGTTGAATGCTTGTGTTGCCCGTGTAGGTTTACGGCAAGTTTCTCATGGGCAGCAGCACCTGCAGACTCCAGTCAAAGATCACCATCACTTTCGAGGACCTCCCAGGCCAAAACCCTGTTGACAAGAGCATCCATGTTTTGCCGGGTGGGCAGCTAGACATGCACGGCAAGCTGGTCACGCCCACCTGGACGAGGCTGGCTAGGACAGTCAGCCCTGGTGACAAGACAATCTACCTGAAGGTGTATTTCACCCTGCTTGCTTGTAGATCCTATGCCATTTAATGAGTGATATTGAACACCTTTGTCATTCTTTTGTTGCTCACGCTAGAGCATCTGGAGATTCATTGTCTTGGAACTTGCCTTTTAACTAGCCTCATTGTTCATGACATGAACAATGCATTGCATCACGATCAATGACATCACTTATTAAGGTATAAGTTTAACAACTTCACACTGTCAGTGCATTACGTTGTTCAACAGTGTTGTCAGCCAGACATGTGGTGCCTCCTGCAGGATGCCGTGAACTGGCCAGTGGGTTCACTGATAGTTATAGTTGCGACCATCTGGAAAGACGAAAGCCTGAACCAGAATGAAGTAGCAACCATCACCAAGGTGCATGGCTCAGGGAAGCAAATAGACGTTCAGTACGAGCTGCTCTACTCACACTATGGGTAAGACCATATACTGAGTGGGTTCAAACTGGGCTCAGTTTAGGGCTTAGCCTAGCCTAGCTGAGTCAAGGGCTCAAGCTCGTTACTTGCCAATGGTTGGTTGCATGCCTTCACGCTGCTGTCAACACTCTTGGGAATATCTATGAGCCATAAATATATCATAGATGTTGGCCTTCCACCTGTTGCGCCGCATTGGCAATGCCCTAAGCTGATGATACAGCCAATTGCTGATCGTGCAACATGTGTGCAGTGGGAAAGAGTATCAGGCTGAGGTGGGGCTGCTGTCTCGCAACATCCTTGTGCAAGCTGACGACAGCTCAACCACCTCGCTTCAAGGGGGGCACATCATGATCGAGGGGGCAGAGGCTAGGTTCCGTGGTGTCCAGGCGTATCAGATGGGGCAGCAGAATATCCTAAGATCCTACCCCTTCCAATACCACCTGTGTGGGGCAACAAGTAACTCTTATATCACAGATTGCTCCGTTTACAAGTGAGTACCTTTTTGACAGGGCCCCGTTAAATTACCATGTAATGTACTATATAACATCTTCAGACATTGTATATCCTGTTGTGCAGTGCTGTGTTCAATGCAATGCTGTTGCGCATTATACATATCCATATTTGAGGCTGCAGAGGTTTTCTGTTCCAAACTGCTTAATGCAGTAGTTTTAAAGTAATTCATACCCTGGCAAATGCCATGACCAGCCGCCTGTGGTACCCTGTTGTCAGCCTCAGGCTTACACTTATGCCCTCTTGAAAATTCACCTCTGTATCCTTTCCTTCTTTCTGCTGTGTTGAAAGCTCGCTTGCCTTGGCAGGTCATACTACCGCTGCATCACCATCCACGGCACCAACAACGTGCTGGTGAAAAACAATGTTGGGTACCATATTAGCGGCCACTGCTACTACATGGAAGATGGGGTGGAGGAAAATAACACCTTCAACCGCAACCTGGCAGCTTACATACACGTCATAGGGGACGCAGCAGGGGGTACTGATCAGACCGGGAGCACAAGCGTTCAGGTAGTCCCATGTTTACATCCGGGGAAATTCCAGGAAATGTTAACAGCTGGGCTCTGAATGGGATATATTGTCAAGTATTGGTTGTTGCATTGCCACAGCGGCGACTGCATCGTTCATGAAGCTCATGGTACATGTCAGCCACATGTCACAGCATCATTATAAAAAATGTCAAAATAGAAAAATCATTCTTTTGAAGAAAAAACACTGTACCTAATGTTAGCTCAGCCATGTCACAGCATTATTTTTTATTAATTTTTTCTTTTTGCAGTCCCCTTCTGTGACCAACCCAACCGACGCAGCGGCGTCTGGCTTCTACATCCCCAACGCCTACAACACCTACATCAACAACGCTGCAAGTGGGGGCTTTGCTGGCTTCAATTTCCCCATCCTCCCCAAGCCGATTGGAAACTTCAAAGACATGGATTTCAGCCCGGCCACCCGCCCTCTGCTCAAGTTTGACCACAACTCTGCGCACTCCAGTGGCTACTTTTGGGTCAAGGGGGGCTGCATCTACATTGGCGGCTACTTGTGGATAGATGGCAATGGCCTGCTGAACTACAACACGGGCAGGCATGACAGGGATACCAGGTAAATACGTCTCTACACATTTTGGTGCTTTTACAACTGGTAAATCTTTGCACGTTTCTTGGTGGTGCGCTATCAGAATTTAGTGCCAGTATTGTCTGTCCTACTGCATGCCTTTACACAAGCTGCTGCCATGCATTGGTTATGCGAGTAAGAAAAAAAAATATGTAAATAGCTACACAGCCTGTTCTTGGAGGGATGTGCTAAGTAGTACTGGTACTGCAGTGCATTCCTGGTAGTGCATGGCTCTTCTCAACAAAGTCACTTCAGCAAAATTATTCGTTGCATGCTGCATTTCCTGATGATGATGTGCTGTGCAGGAATGCTGACAACACGCCCAGCACCATGTACTTCAGCAACACCAAAGTGTTCCTGTGCCAGAGCGGCATCCAGCACTGGGGCCAGCGCGTGCACGTCGACCATTATGAGGCACACGATTGCACCCGTGGGGCCACGCTGTTTGGGGAAGCAATCTTGAGCAATGCCTTGATCAATGCCAATTCCAGCAATGAGAATGCGCTGTTCCCTGGGAATCTATATGATATCGACCCCATCGCAGGCTTCCAGTGGTATGACCAATCGTAAGTAATTGCATTGCTACTGCACATGCTACAGCTGCATAAGTTACTATCCAAATGACATATTTACTACAACACAATTGCATCACATGTAAATGTCGTTTTAGCCGTCCCCATGCAAGCTTGTCATGGACGCAATTTGAACAGACCTGGCCAAGTTACTTACTGTAGCAGTTGGATTGATTTATGCCCTATGTAACCCTACTAAAACCCCAATCAAACCCCACTTTGGCCCTTATAAGTGGTACCGTGGCCTTTGCAGAACTCTCACCCTCATTGAGAACACCACTTTCAAGAATTTCCGCTATGTACCCAGCAATGGAGCAGTCAGGATATCTGTGTTCTATTCCATGACGCACAGCGACGAGTTCAAGCCAGGCGGTATCTCAGCCACCAAAAACATCACATACATCAACTGTGATCCAGGTAGGGGAGGCAGCTGGGATGATATCACATCGTGATAGGAGGGCCATGCCTTGGTCTTTGCTACAGGTCTCCTGTACTTTCATCAACGCGCCTGTTCAAGAACAGGCTGCGTTTTGAATACATAAATGTAATATAAGTATGTGTTAATGGTATTTGTTAAATGATGTGCCTGTTTGGGCAGCGCCTGTACGCTGCATGGTCATAGTGAATAATAACGAATTTATATTGTGATTCAGGTGCCTTGGTGCGCATAGACGCTATTGACACTGGCTCGTCAAGGATGTTCAATTTTGTTGGTGAGTACAGCTGCCATGATTGCAACGCATCATGCACACCTGTGATACTGCATTGGCTTCAGTACCTGGATGAAGACAAGACACTGCATAGTATGCAATGTTGTATTCTGTATGCTGTTAGCGCATGCCTGGCTTGAAGTACATGCACCCACAGCACCAAAGTATGGTATTATCAGTCCGAAGCAACTCCCTGAATGACACGCGTTCTTCAGCTCCTCGTGAACAGAATGCGCAGAGTCTTAAAACCCTGAACTGCAAACTCTAAACCCTACAATGTTCACCATGGAGACCGATCTCCCTGTGCAGACCACGATGGCACGGCTTCCCAGTCTCCCCACCCGGCAATCATTGGGTCCTGGCCACAGTGGTGGAGGACCAGGCCAGATTGCACCTGGAATTCCGCCTGGGGGTCATGGCTGTGCCCCTATTTTGACAGTAAGTGCTGGGCTAGGTTCACTATAGATATATCTAGTAAAGGGGTCCCTCGACCAGGCCGGATTTTGCATCAGGATCCTGGCTGTGCCCCACTTAGATGAGCCAACCTGACAAAACATACGCCGGGTTCACTTTGAATTCTGCCCGTGGGTCCTGGCTGTGCCCCTACTTTGACAGTAAGTTATAATGCAACCAGATAGCAAATGGGTTGAACTTTGCACGGGTATACCTCTTGGTAAAATGCTGATCCTGATCCTCCTGGCTGTACCTCACATTGCACATACGTGGAATCTTGCATGTGGACCTGTGCTGGCAGTGCTGGCGGGAAGTGCTGTTGGAAGTGCAGCAACAAGCAATTGGGTTGAACAGTGGGTGCATTACTCAATGCAAGGCATGGTATAAATGAATTGCTTGACCTGAAAATTTCGAAGTGCAAGAATGCACTCAGCATGTTTTACTGGTGTGTCTGAAATGTCGCAGGATTTGTCTACCATTATTTTTTCACAGAATGTGTTTTTGGCTATTGCAGATCAGCCAGTGCAGCGGCTGGACATGCACATCCCTGGGCTGACCATTCGGTGGGGAACAGGGTCAGCCGTGCCCCCCACACCCGACAACTACATTGGGCTGATGTGGCAGTTTGGCTCCGATGGCAGCGATGCTCGCAACATCGTTCTAACCAAGAACGAGGGAGTCACGGGCATTTCAGGTGTGGACCCTAAACCTTAAGCTTAGGGTTGCAGATGCGGGCTGTGTTGCCGCAGGTACCTTGATGCCAGTGGAGGTCCGTCATCGCATTCTTATGTCATTTAATCTCCCGGTATGCATATGCCACACTACCACTGGCGCTTGTGGATGTGCTAACGGCAAATGGGAGTCCTGGTCTCGGTCTTGGTGTTGGTAGCCAATCCAAGCTGGTACCCTAATCTCTAATCCTTAATACCTGAACCCTAAACCCTAATCCCTATACCTGATACCCATTCGCTGGAAAGTCAGTATATAGTCTTGGTCTGACCCATGTCCTGACATCCATAGTCTGTTGTCAAGAGGCTACTAGCACTGAAACAGGGCCTTTTGTACTGACTGTCCACAGGCCAATACGGCTGGTATGCCTCCTTTACTGGAGGAGCCCCCGTCACCATCCAGATCTACCCACAGCAGGTCCCCCGGGGATCCTACGTGGTGTGGGCCACCAAATACCCCCCAGGCACCACTTTCACGATCACCAGGAATTTCCAGTATTTCTGGCCCTGGATACCACGCTGCAGCCTACAGGGTCGTTGGACTCGCTGCTGGCCAGCGATGGAGGCTCCTTGTACTACTTTGATGGCCAGATCCTGTATCTGAAGATCACTGATCCTGGTAAGCGTGCATGCAAGTGCGGTCCTGATGCTGGGAAATGCTCACTACGTTCTGTCGTAATGCGGACAACCTGGATGAAACTGGCTTCAGACGGACGACCTGGATGGAACTGGCTTCAGATATGGCATGCGTTAGGGTTTGAGGTTTTGATATTTGGAGTTCCTACTCTTTGTGCGCATTTTACCCATGCTTTCCATGTGCAGGCGACGGCAGTCCCAAGATAGACTGGTCCTATGGGGGCGTCACGCTGGTTGGCCTGCGGTACTACACCATGTCATACACCATCACCTCAAGCCTCGCTTGCGGAGGTGCACCCCTCTGCCCCCAGCAGGTATGCCACTGGTCATGCATGCGTGCGCACACTTGATACCATAGGGTTTACAATGAATCATAAATCATTGCAATGACTAATAAATGATTCATAACACGTATTAGGACAGTTGTTGGAGGCATTAGTTTTTCAGGGTTTACGTACAGGGTTTAGGGTTCAGGGATCAGCTGCTCACCACATCAGCAGGTCACGGTTTCACCCTATAATCACCCACTGCAATTAATAACCTATCATGATGCAGCTCACTGGCGCTAAGCATCCCCCCCAAACTCAAATTCAGCAGCCCAGCAGCCGCCCCCACTCCCTCTCCCCATGCGCATGCTATGCCCCCTGATAAATATTTGCTGATCGCCAGGCCCCCTCACCACCACATTAGCAGCTCAACTTTTCTCTCTATGACTACAAGCGCAATTGTTTCATGAAGCAGCTGAGCTGCTGAGCCTGACCTGGCCTTCTGCTCCCATGCCTGCAGAACACAGGCCTAAGCATCCCCCCCAAGCTTAAGTTCAGCAGCCCAGCCCCTGTCCCCACCCCCTCCCCCTCTCCCAAGCCACATGCCACCCCCTCCTCTCCCCCACCCCCCAGCCAACCCAGCGCCACCACCGGCTGCCGCCCCGACGGCCTGGACGTGCGCCCCTACCCCGGGCCCTACACCTGCCAGCAGCAGAAGCAGTTTGGCAAGTGCTGGGAGTCGTGGATGGTGGCCAACCACTGGTGCGAGCAGACCTGCGGGCGGTGTGCGCCTCCCAAAAACTCTCCTCCCCCACAGTCCCGCCCTCCCCCTCCCCAGCAGCCCAATCCAAGCACCTCCCCCTGCCGGGATGTGCAGCCCACGGGGAGCCAGTACACCTGCCAGCAGCAGAAGCAGTTTGGCAAGTGCGGGGAGACTTGGATGACCTCCAACCACTGGTGTGAGGCCACCTGTGGGAGGTGCACAGTGGCCAGCCCTCCTCCACCCGGGATGCAGCCCATCCCCAGCGGCACCACCACCTGCCAGGATGTGCTGCCTAAGACCGGGGCCTACACCTGCCCCCAACAGAAGCAGTGGGGCAAGTGCTGGGAGGGCTGGATGACCTCCAACCACTGGTGCGATGCCACCTGCGGGAGGTGCCCTACCTCCATGACCACGTGAAGCCCCTCTCTATCTCCATCTTTTTAGGGTTCTTGGCTTAGGGTTTAGAGTTTAGGTGCCCTACTATGGCCACGTGAAGGACATGTGCATTCTTGTTTGCTTGAGCACTGGTGACCATTTTCAGACATCAATGATCATCATCATCGTGATCCGGTGAGATTTGATCGAATAATTGTCGCTAAATCTGCTATCATGAGAACAAGTTGCAGTAGTAATACTCTGTTTGCCGCTGCTTGGCAACCTTTCATTCCAATGGGATATATAGCTAGTATAGTATAGGGATGTAGTAGATGTATGTACGTGTACACATGACATGGCATGTGCAGGACAATATGATTGAATAAATCACGACATGATGATGCATGCGCAATGCACAAGCACAGTCCCATTGTCATTTATGCTATAACAGCTTCATATCCATAGTTGATGCAGTAAAAGGTGTAGCTAAGAGGCTACACCCTTAGTCTAGCTAGGTTTTGTAGTTAAGTTGGCATATGCGCAATTGCCACAATAATGCGGTCTTTCTATGCCATCAGATCTGCAGTACGTTGTGTGTTGCCATATTATGGGGACGATGTAGTACGTGCATTTCTCCATAGATCAGCCATACATGCGTCGCCAATAATTGCCGGCACCGCCAATAAAGTAAGCCTTAGGGGCCACTGGTCCGGGCAGTCCATTCAATGGATGGGATTTGGTTATGAATGTAACAGGGGTTTTCTGAATAGTGACATCAGATTTTACGATGGTATTAAAAAATACTTTACCCCAGATCACGAGCACATGGCCCTCCAGCTGCTGGCTGGTCTGCATGATCACATAATGTACACAGGGTAGGTCATCCTTGAATACACAGTGACCCCTTGAAGGAAGCTCCTGCCTGATGTTTGGTGAGGAGCTCATGATATCAGCCAGGGCATTGAGGTATGTATAAGACCACCTGGGGGCGCAATAAAGAGCACCGTGGGCGACGAGGGCAACCTTTGTTGGGCAGCAGTAAAGAACACCGTGGGCGACTGTAACGAATACTCGGCCAACTGAGAAAAGGACTGGTGATCGCAGTAGGCATATATCTGATGTGTATACACCATAGTGTTACAGCGACGAGGGCAATCTCAGTGATGGTGATGGCGTTATGCGGTAGCAAATGGTGCCATGCGCATCACAAGGAGCACAGGCCTACTAGGAAGAAAACCAAGCAATCAGTCCCGCCAGCCACTGTAAGGTCAAAACCGTTTGCCAGCCATGCCCTAAACTGGATACCCTGAACTGTCATCAAATGAAAGTCAATTTCTGCATTTATGGAAAATTGCCAATAGGGTCCCAAGCTCAGGAAATCCAATGTCAAGTAACACTGCGCTTATTTTGATCCAGGAGGGGTCCAGTAGTGATTGGTGCGGCGCTACCAAAGGGCTAAATGCCCCCCAATGAAACCCTAGGGAAACCCTGGGATTACCCTAGCTGCTCCCCAGCGCACGTGCCACCGGGCTGGCATCAAACCACCCGGGCAGGCCTGCATCGCTGACAGCTGTCATCGGCACCTCGGCTGGTGCGCCCACTATCCCCTCGCGCATGCGGCGACGCGGCACCTTGTGCATGTGGGGTTACCAGCGCTGCCAAGTCCAATCTTCCCGAGCTCGCAGTCTTGGCGTTGATAATAGCTGCACACCCATGTGATCAACTAGGGATATCCAAGGGTTTCCATAGGGTTTTGTTAGGGTATTTTCCAGAGCTGGCGGTTTTGGCGGTGATGGGCGCGCGGCGGGTGGCGGGGTAGGCGGTGTATGCAAAGCGGGCAAAGGTGGTGGTTGCTCCCAGTATGCCATCGGTGACCTCGTAGTCTGCGTCCCCAGCGCCCTTGAGCACGTGGCTGCCGTCCACAACCTGCGCAGCAGTTGGACCTTCAGGAGTGTGTGGACCCCATAAAGAACGCTACCCAGCTTCAACACGTGCTACACCTTCACAGGTGTACCCCCATTGCACAATGCAACACCCATTGTGCTACCCTAAACCCCAAACCTAAAATCAAGCACCTACTCGTGCGTGCCCCGCACAGTCCAGCCGAGGCGATGCCCGATGCGGTAGGTTAAATGGACCCTTCCACAGAGTTCACATTCTTGCCTCCGACCTACTGCACGTTTAGTAGAGTGATCTGTTTTATGGTTTGCATTATTTGTAATGAAGTACATGATGGTGTTCCCTACCTAAGGGTTCACGCCCTTGCCCCCGACCCATGTCCCCCTGCCCCACTATGCCATGCATGTCGCCCAGGTCAGTTTTCAGCAGGTCGATGCCCAGGTCAAGCCAAGGCTCACCAGCAGCTGCACACAGGGAGTGTTTAGGGTTCAGATAATAGGTTTTAGGGTTTAGGTCAATGCCCAGGTCAGCGCTGAGCAGGTCGATGCCCAAGTCAAGCCAAGGCTCACCAGCAGCTGCACACAAGGTGGCAGAATCAGTAGGACCACATGCATTGCCACCACAAACCCTACACCCACCTGACCCCTACACCCTACACCCACCTCTGTACACTGTCAGCGCAATGTCGTTTGAGTTCAGCTTGATGGTGGCACCCTAATTAGGGTTTATAAACCCTACAAAACCCTAAAACCCCACCTGTGTACACCCTCAGCGCAATGTCCTTGGAGGCCAGCTTGATAGTAGCACCCGCCTTGCCGGTAGGGTGGGTTGCGGTCAGCACGTAAGTCACGTCAGGCGCCAGGCTGCAGGTGGTGCCGGGCTGCATCGCGGCGGCCAGGTCAACCCCCTCCTTCCCCACCAGCCACACAGCCAGGGGTGCCGTTGCCCTTGCCCACCTCCACTACTACCGCTCCCGCCGGGGTGAGGTGCCGATCTTGGTCATGTACATACTACGTAGTTGTTCACAGCGCGCTCGTTGCCCAGGTTGGAGAAGAGCGCTATCTGGGATGGTAACGGGGAGGGAGATGGTTGGTGCCGCCGAACGGAAAATTACAAAAAAACCCACAATTAAACCCCCGCCGTTGCTACATGCGGTGTGTGCTTTTCAATAGCCAGGGTCATTACTGTCACCTGGCCATGAAGCTGGTGGGAGCCCACCCTGCAAGATCGCCGTACCTGATCTAGTTACTTTAAACTACCCTAATTAAATTAAAACTAAAAAAATTCTCAAACAATGAAGATGTCACTACGTAGTCTCTCCATGAACGCGCGATTTGGTACAACAGCAACTTCATGGGCGCACCTGGTACTTGGCTGCTGACAGGGCGCTGAAGTGGATTTTTTAGGGTATAGGGTATAGGGTTTAAGGTTAAGGGTTTGGGCGCACCTGGTACTTGGCTGCTGACAGGGCGCTGAAGTCTGCATTGGGGTAGCCAAGGAAGTCAAACCACGCGCCGCCAAAGCCGCGGAAGTGGGGTCGCGTATGCCACTCAGAGGGAGGAGGAGGCAGAATTGATGGTGGTGGCGGCGGTGGTGACGGTGGCTGTGATGGTGGTGGTGGTGGGGGCGGTGGTGATGGTGGTGGTGTTGGCGGCGGTGTTGGCGGTGGCGGTGGTGGTGATGCTGGTGCTGGCGGCGGTGACGCTGGTGGTGGTGGTGGCGGTGGTGGTGGGTGGAGGCGGTGGTAGTGGTGGTGACGCTGGTGGTGGGCGGTTGAGGGATGAGACTACACATCCTCCACTATCCCAGCTCACGTGTTTTTCTTAGCATCGGACACTTCCGTCGCTGAGAAGAGATACTGCAGCCACCTCTGGAACCATCCACTAATCCCAGAGTTGCGTCCTCCACCACCTTCCTGGTATGTCTCGAGGCTCTCTTCCACTTCCTCCCCATAGGAGCTCCCTGCACCAACTGCGGTGCACAGCTTAGTACAGGGCTCGAGTTTTGGAGACACCATTGCGCAAAATGCTGGGCTGTTTAGGGTTTAGGGTTTGGGTGAGGCATATCCAGGCTGCCCCACATTGTCAGAGGCCTGGAACTCACAATTCTTTTTTCCTCACCTGCTGTTTAGGGTTTAGGTATTAGGGCTTGGTGCAAGATACTCCCATACTCCCTGCGCATAATGGTGTTATGAACACGGTAGCTCAGGCAGGGAACAGCCTGCACTCCTGCTAAATTTTGGCGCTGTGCTCTATCCGACGCCTCCTGCTGATTCTGTGCTATGACCAGGTCAGCCTCTGCATTGATCTCCTGAGCAGTCCGCTTTGCCCTGAGCATCTTAGCCTTAGCCTCGAGCATCTTAGCCTTCGCCTCGAGCATCTTAGCCTTAGCCTCGAGCATCTTAACTTCAGCGCTTGACCGCAGGGCCTCAGCTTCCAGCCTCGCCCGGAGCTGGTCAGGAGTCCATTGCGCCTGGAGCTGGTCAGGAGTCCACTGGGCCTTTGCAACCTCAGCCTCGCACAACTTCGCCTGGAGTGCTGCATACTCGAGCACTGCAGCAACGTTCATAGCCCTTGAGAGTGTATTCAACAAGGTAGGTGCCCACCTGTGTGGATGCACTTGACAGCAAGTTGACCTGCTGGGCACTCGAGTGACCTAGCTCGAGTGACCTAGCACTCTTGCTTTGATGGAATATCCGCAAGTAGGGTTACAATAACCCCCCAACCAGTATCCACCAGCTATCAAACGGCAGGAGGATAGACACCGAGCCACCACCGCCAGTCTGGAGTCTGGTATGCACACTCAGTGTACACAGCACCTACCTTGTTCAACAGTCGCCCCTTCGGGCAGTGGTGGCAGTGGTGGCAGTTGTTGGCGCTGTTCTCTACCCGCTTCCTCCTGCTGACCCTGTCCTTTGGCCAGGTCACCCAAACCAGCCTCAAGAGCAGCACTTGCCTGGAGTTGCTCTGGAGTCTGCTGTGCCTTTGTGGTCCTTTGCATACATGATCACTGCAGAAAAGTCCATAGCGGGTAAGAGTTGTGTTCAACACCTATCCACACTTGACACCAAGCTCAAAGTGCTGGGCACACGTAGCTAGACCTGTCAAGTTCACGTGTACATTGATGGCATATCCGCCACTAGGGTTTGCACGAACCCCCAACCAGTATCAAACGGCAGGAGGATAGACGTTGACCGCCAGTCTGGAGTCTGGTATGCACACTTAGTTTACACAGCACCTACCTTGTTCAACACTAGCCACTTCGGGCAGTGGTGGCAGTGGTGCCATTCTCAGTCCTGGCAATGCAATTGTCCCAGTCACTAGTCGAACAGGCGGCGAGCAGTCCCTATGACTGACACTGTACCAGTGCAGCTGGAGTGAAGTTGACCAGAATTACTGCTCCGTGAGGGCATGGACCTCGAGAACCCCACGAAAATGAGGTGAGGGCTTGCAAGTGCCCAACAACTGAGGGGTCCTGATGCATGCATGCACAACCCATATCTGATTTCCAAGCTCACGCCGTACAACGCACCCAACGACGGCAGAGAACGCAAGTACCGCAAAAGCAACGCTGTCAGTTTGCTCTGCTCAAGGCTTGTAACTGCAACAACTGCCGTCCGGAAACAAAACCATTGTTAGGAGCGTTGGTCCCCAAACTTGTGGGGACGTGTTCCACCCCCAAGGCCCCTGGCAAACATCGACCCCACTGGCACATTGGCAATGCCAAGAAAGAGAATGGCAAAGGCCTGCGTGAGAGCATAGCCCATCTGTGGGCAGCAAACAGGACGAGCCCCTGGCATTTTGTGATGCATCTTGGGCTCTCAGGGACACCCACCAGCGTGGGTGGCCATGCCGCTGTTCAAGTGCTAGGGATGTCAAAGCTGCTTTTCACCGCCCAAACCCAATTTTTCGTCCGCTATGGGCTCTGCATTCATCTAGAGCATGACCTGGCAGGGGAGGCTGCCAGTGTGTGTCCTGGACATTCCAAGTTGCCCCGCTCTAGAAACAACGTTGTGGTGGTGAAAACGACAGTTTCTTACAGTGCACACAGAGTCGAGGCATGATCAACCTGTTACATCCTTGCCAGACACAGGCAAACAAAAGCCATGCATGCAACAGTAATAGAAGAAAACAGACGGTATGTGCAACCCTTAGCAGGGTGCCGCATCGAGCCCAAGGTCACCACCACCATAGGGCACCACAAGTGAAACCGTAAGGGCCAAATCCATTGCTGCAGCTTGTGAATGGATACATACAGTGTGAATGGATGAAAACTGGTCCAATTTGGCCCCCAAAACCTGTATCAGGCCCTGCACTACTTGACCTCCATCCATTGGGGGTCAAATGCCACCCCACAGGATATATACATATATATATACATATTAAAAGCATATGCCACGGGAGGGGGACATGAGACCCCATGGTGGTGGTACCACCTCTGCATCACTTTCTGACTCAACCTTAAACCCCTAAACCCTGGAAGCTGACCAGGAGCTTGCGTCAGTTCCTGTGGCGCTTGGATGCCGACTCCTTGTGGCGTTCCCTCCGAGGCGATCTGGACCTGCTGCGCCTCCCCTTGGCCTCACGGGACCGATCCTTGCGGCTGGGGCTGCGAGACCGGCTGCGCGTCCGGCTGCGCCGCTTGCGACTCTCCCTCTCCCGTTCCCGCTCCTTCTCCCCCCTGTCCTTCTCCCCCCTCTCCCGCTCCTTGTCCCCCCTGTCCTTGTCCCCCCTGTCCTTGTCCCCCCTCTCCTTGTCCCGCTCTTTCTCCCCCCTGTCGCGCCCCCGCTCAGACTTCTCCTTTTCCCGGGTCTTGTCCTTGTCCTTGTCCTTCCCCTTATCCCGATCCCGGTCCCGATCCCGATCCCGATCCCTGCGATCCCGGGATTTCTCCCGGTCCTTGTCTTTCTCCTTCTCCTTCTCCTGCCCCCTGGCCCTTTCCCTCCCCGCCTTTGCCACCGCCGCCTCCCCCTCGGCGATCAGCTTCTCGCGGCGTGCAGCCACCTGCAACTCTATGTCCTCCTTGGCCAGCCCCTGGTCTTCCAGGTCCTCCTTGAAGATCATGACAGCGACCTCAACCTGCGCACCATACGTAGGGTTTGAGGTTTAGGGTTTTGAGGTTCCACCTCCACCTCCACACCACATGGGGGCGTGAGGGTTTCGGTTTGGAGTTGACTCGTCCAGGCGCTAGTTAAAGATCATGACAGCAGCCTCGCCCTGCACACCACAACAGGGTTTAAAGTTCCACCTCCACCCGCGCTCTGTGGTGATCACAAACACACAGGTGCAAAGGACACAGGACCACTTGCATGCGCGCCCCAGATAAGATGTGTCCACCTGCCATGCAATTGTCCTACCCTTCACCAGCCGCTGCAAAGCGCACGCCTCATACCACCTCTGCCACTAAGACCCCTGGTGATGCTCGCATGCTCAGGATTAGGGTTTTTAAGGACACGGTCATCTGCGCCCTCGACACCACCACCGTCCCCACCACCGCCACCCTCCCCACCACCCCGCACCTCCCGCAGCCTCTTCCTGCGCTCCTCCTCCGCAGCACCCACCCGCTCCACCCCACCACCACCACCACCACCACCACCCGCAGCCACAGCCGCGTCCTGTGGGCGGCTGGTCTCAGCAGGGCGCGCATCTCGTCTCTCACTGGTGGGGGCAGGGGGGGGCAGGCCCACCGGCTGCACCTGCGGAAAACCAGATTAGCATCGTCACCCACTGATGGACCCTAGGGTTGCAAATCAGGGTTTGAGGTTCAGGGTCAAATTCATGTATTTGCAGGGCCCACAAGCTGCGCCCTCTGGAGCACATATGCGAATGGCTGGGACTCAAAATGGCACCACATTGGGACCCAAATATTCCCCACCCGCCAACCTCCACATGTCTGCATCACAGGCGTGCCCTCGCTCTCAGTGTCGCTCAATATCTTCTCCCAATCCCTCACCCCTTCCCTTCCCACCCGCCACACCACCCTCCTCAGAATGCACCCACATGGGCCTGCCAAATGCACACGCATGGGACCTGGAATTGTACCCCATGCTCTGCCAACGCACCCGCACCAAGCCCAAAATGCACCCACATGGGACCCCACCTCGCCTGCCAGCCCACCCCACATACCTCCATCACAGGCGTGCCCTGGTTTCTCCACATCGCTAAAAAATGTTCTCAGCACCCTGCCACACCCTCACCCCTTTGGCCCCCACCCGCCGCAACACCCTTTCATAAATGCACCTACATGGGCTTGCCAAATGCACCATCATGGGACCCAAATTGCACCACCATGGAACACAGAACACTTCCCCAACCGCACACCCCACATACCTCCATCACAGGCGTGCCCTCACTCTCCACGTCGCTGAAAATCTTCTCCACCCCCTCGTCAGCCCCCTCACCACCCGCCACCCCCGGTTCCTCATCGTAGTCAACCAGGGTCCATTTTGAGACAGGCGCCACTGGCTCAGGAGGGGTTGCGTCTTGGGGTTGGGGCTGGGTGGCAGGGGCGGCGGTGGGAGGTCCAGGGGGGAGGGTGAACTCGGATGGAACGGGGGCGGTTGCCTGCAGGTGTGCACTAGAGTAATTACTCTAGAGTTCTGCCAATTTGTGGCAGGCTTTCTGTACAGCCACAATTGCAAGCAATTGGGCAATGCGGGTGAATGGTGTGGGTGAATAGTAGGAGCTATCAGCCACCTGAGGTTGCCGCAGGTTGTGGCACCCGGCCCCGGCGGGCAAGGCCCGAGCAGCCATCTCTGCAAGCAAGCTATAGGTGGAAGGCATCATAAAGGTGAAGATCATTTTTTTGTCTGACAGCGTATTCAAATACACAAGAGGTGGTTGAATGCACGTGCGGATACCCTTGACAGCTGGCAACACATTCATCTGACATGCTAGATTGCCCACTCACCCACATACCCATCCATCCATCTCACATGCAAACCACCACCACCACTGCTCCCATCGGGATCACTGTACATATGTTTCAAGCGACACCAGGCAGGAAAACCAAGACACCCTTCATACAAGTCTGCACCCCCCTACACCACCACCGCACGCCACCACACACCTCCGTTTTCCGTTTGTCCTCCACCGGCGCCGCCGCCGGCCTGTCCCCAGCCTTGCTATCCCCATCCCCATGCAGGTATGCATGCAGCGACAGCAGTCGGGAGACCATGGCTGCTTTCCCCCCACTGCGCGACAGCCCGCTGAACCTGCACTTTTGCTCCAGCTCATCTGGGGGCAAGGCTTCCAACTCGGCGGCCAGGGTGGGATTTTCCACCGGGGTGGAGCCGCGCAGGAAGGTGGCCTGTTAGGTGTGGGAGGGGTTGGGTTGGGTGGGGAAGTGGGGAGGTGCCTTTTAAGGTGAAAAGTGGGGGCAAGAGTAGGAGGAAGGGTTCCTGTTGTGGGTGTTAAACGACCTGGATGTACTGCTGCCTGTAGTGCACACCATGACTACTTGCACTGCACAGATATGGCATAGCCTTGGAGGTACAGTACCTGCAGCGCAATGAGGAAGTCGCCCCGCATATGAACCAGGTTGCGGTTGTCTAGGGTAAAGGCTTTTGGGTACAGGGTTTGTCGGTGCGCGTGTACCTGCAGGCCGTTGAGGAAGTCGTCCCCAAAAATGAACCAGTCCCTCCACACCCTCAGCACCCTCAGTATGTGCCTGCGCAAGGCCTCCTGAGTAATGCGGCTGCCACCGCTGCGGTAGGTCTCCTGCGGGGGTGGGGGGTGGGGGTGGTGGTTGGTGGTTGGTGGGGGGGGAACGGGTGAAGAGGGGGTGGGAGTGGGGGTTGAGTGATGCAAGGGGAGCATAGAATGTGGTGGGAGGGAGAGGGAGGTAGAGTCAAGGGGGTGGGTGTGATGCAAGAGAGCATAGTATGTGCCTGCGCAGGGCCTCCTGGGTGATGCGGCTGCCACCGCTGCGGTAGGTCTCCTGCGGTGGAGGAAGGGGTGGGCAGGTGAGGGGTGGTTTACATGGTCGACGGCGTCAAGCGCAGTTTAAGCTCAAGCTTGGCACGGGGCAATACCCCATGGGTGGAACTCTTGGGCAGGAGAGGCGCGAGGTGGCCAATTTTCAAGGGATCGCTGCAGGGTTCGCAAATTTCCAGTATTCCTAGCTTCCATTGGAGTCCCTACCTGCAGGCTCTCGAATATGTTTGGCAGGCTGCCTTGGAACCTGCTGCGGTACTGGCTGGCGTTGCGCACGGGGGCGGTGCTGTTGTGCAGGATGTCGGAGACAAGGAACAGGCGGGCAACCTGCACATGGGGGTGGGGGTGGTGTTGGAAAGAACCAGGGATTGGTAATTCGTGTAGGTGAAGCATGGGGCCGGTGCTGTTGTGCAGGATGTTGGAGACCAGGAACAGTGAGGGGGGAGCAGCGGTGGTAATTATCAGGAATTGGTGATTAGCCTCCTGGGCCCTGTAGGGCAGTGGAATTGCTGGCATGCCTACTGGTGGAGATCCCCACCCTTGCCGACCCATAAAGGGGTCTGTGCCTCACCCTCTGCCACCACCAACATCATCACCCACCACTTACTCCAGACAGCCTACCAACGGCATCCCCACCCACACCACCACCCCCACCAACCTCCCCACCACCGCACCACCCCACCACCACCACCCACCTTGGTAGGCACCGGCGTCTCCGCCAGCGTCAGCGCATCCCCCAGCGTCTCAACAATCTCCTGCGCACTGTCCGCATGATCTAGGGCAAACACCATGGCGGTGCGGATGGATGCGCGCTCGGCTGTCAGGGAGCGCAGCAGGTCCTCGAACTTGTCGCGCTCCAGATCTGACAGGGGCTTGCCTCGCAGCTCGCCGCCTGTGGGGTGTGTGGAGGAGTGTGAGCGGTTGTGGTGGTGGTGGCGGGGATTGGACATGGCACTGATCAAATGCCATTTTTCACGTACTTTTGTTTTGTGCTTGTATGTGCACACAATGGTGACTGAGCTTAGCAGGTCCTCAAACTTGTCCCTCTCTACATCCGAGAGGGGCTTGCCCATGATACAGAGTTACAAACGTTGGGTAGCAGGGCTCAGGTTTTAGGGTTGTAGCCCAGCAAGCACCTCTCTGCGCCGCTGTTTGGTGCGCCCCATCGCCCCCCTGCGCCGCCATCATGGAGGGGGGTATCCACCTGGGGCCACCCTCCACCATCGCAAAGGGGTCCACATGCCAGCGCCCCATGGCGTCGCCCATTGCCAGGGAGTAGAGGCGCCATCGGTAGTAGGCGTGCTCAGGCGCCCTGGGGATGTGTGGGTGGGTGGGTGGGTGGATACAGGGCAATGGGGCTAGTCAGAGCTGTGTGGCGCACGCTGTGCAACGGCGCCTGATTATTGTGGCTGCGAAGCTAGGATGCATGTAGATGAGCTGACTTTATAACGTACGTACACATGGCGTCAACAATAAACCCACCCTGCAGAATCGTACAATCAACCCACACCCACCAGATGTGCAGAAACGCAAACTCTGCGTTCTGGTGCTCCTTCTCCATCACAGCCTGCTCACAGAAAATCCCCATCCTAAAGCACATAGGTGCACATGGCATCAAACTGACGCAGTCAAATGTGTACCCTCGCACCCCTATGGACCATTCGAGTTCCCCAACTTGCCCTAAAAGATCTTTCAATCAATCCAGCCGCACCTGATATCATACAGAAACGCAAACTCTGCGTTCTGGTGCTCTTTCTCCATCACAGCCTGCTCAAAGGCGCAGCCATCCCGCAGTACGTAAGTACACATGGCGTCAATGATGTAGCGCACGCGCGCATCCTTGGGGATGTTGACCACGATTGCGGAGGTGGCGGGGGGAGCGGTGGTGGTGGGAGGAGGGGGAGCGGCGGGCGCCCATGGCAGGGTTGGGGAGGGCTGTGCGGGCTCGGCTGGGGGTGGAGGGAGACGTAGCGGTGAGTGGGTGGATGGGTAGGTGGGGTATTTGGCGACGACAATGGCAGGTACAATCGTGGCCCAGGTAGAGTTTAGGAGTAGGGTTTAGGGTGTAGCCTGGGGATGCTTTCTAGCAGGGGTGAGATGCTATACCATTGGTGGGACGGGTGCATACAGTACCACTGCCATGCCTGCCCCAAGCGTCCGTAGGATTATTGCACCCCAATCACCCCCGCCCTTCAAATTGACCTCCTCTGAACGCTGAAAACCCACACCCCAACCATTCTGACAAGGAATTACCCATGTAGCCAGTACCTATCTGGTGCGCAGGGTGGATGTACATGGGGCGGGCGGGGATGGGTATGGCCTTGCCCCAGCCTATGTGCAGGTCGTTCCCATGCAGCTCCGCCCCATTCAGCTCATCCTTGGCCTTGTCAGCTGCTGGTCGGGTCTGCACACACCACATATGACTTCAAAACAAAGCCATTGACCATTATTGGATTTCAGTTTATTTATTTAATTATCTTGATAGTCTTCAAAAGTACTCACTGGCATCACGCACGCAAGTGCCAAAACAGTGCAAGCTGATAGGATCAGAATATTCGTAGAAAATAAATAAATTTTCATTCTATTATTATTTCTTTTCCGTTTGCTACCATTTAGCGGCTCTCATCTACATCACACATGCATTCGATGCACGCTGGCGTTGGCTGCAGGTGCCCTACCCATGTATGATGCTGGCATGGGACCAAGGCACCCAAAAGCGCAGACAATCCATGAATATTTTCCAGCAGATGCGCACCATGAACGCCTCAAAATCGCACTACATGAGCGCACCTTGCCCAGGGATGACGCTCACAGCGCAGCCGTCGGTGATGTGCACCGGCAAAATACCCCCCCAAGAATGCAATCTCCACGCTGGTAATGGGGCTAAAGCGCCCAAAGCGCACAGCTGAATCACAATGTTTTCACTGGGACCGCCCACCAAGATTGCCATGGAACCCCAACAAAGGCACGGCCCCTTCCCCAGCAGTTCGTACCATGAACGCCACAAACCCGCAGTTCCTGCCACGCATGCCCAAATCCCCGCCGCGCGGCCACATGATCTTGACGCTGGCGATGGGCCCAAAGCGCCCAAACTCCCTCTTCAACACCTCCTCATCCACATCCGGCGACAAATTCCCTACATACAGGTTAGTGGTGTAGGGATCCCCGTCGTCGTAGGACCCCGGAGCCTCCAGTGGGGGCAGCTCAATGTCTGAAACCCCCTCCCTTCGCAATCGCTGCCGCTCTTCCCGGAGCTCTTGTTCCCTGTGGATAGGATGAGGGTACACAGTGAGTGTTAGGAGGTGAGTTTTCTGTGAGGGTGCTTTGAGTAACATAAACCCTTAAAAAACCCAAAAAAACACGTAAAACCTTAACACTACGACAGATTGTAGCTGTATATGGCAGGAGCCGCTGCGCTATATCCCTTACCTTCTGATTGTGTCCAGCATCTTGTCAATGGCCTTGGGCTTGCCCTTGTCGCCTTTGGAGGAAGGCAGTTGGAACACCGACTTTGGGCACCCACAACGAAAGTTAGCCAGCTGGGAGAGGAATATCGATAGGACAGGCTGGAAAGGAAGCGAGGCTGGCGGAAAGCATGGTTCCCAGGTGCACACCCAATGTATTATACACCCCTGACATCAGTCAGGGGGTGGAGTGTGGGGGGATGGGCGTGCCCGCTGCTGGCACCTCACCTCTTCATTGCTGTGCTTGTCGCCGCCTTGCGTGGCCAGGGCTTGTTGCAGGGAGGGGGGGATGAAGGACGGGACATATTTTCCGGATTTCTTCGGCCCTGCGCAGATGGCAAAGCAGGCGTCAGATAAAGTGACTTCAATTAACTATTATCGGCCCAATCGCTTCAGGTCTATTTACCACAGTGCCAGGACAGGACTGACTGGCGCAAAGCATGTAGTCCAGGCTATTAATCTGGCTGTGGGACACATATTAATCAACAATTCAAAGCAAGCTTACCTGGTGTCGGCGCAGGTGCATCGCTGCGAGACGCCCCAGGCTGGATGGTCTCTCCGCGAATGAATGACCTGGGTCCCCCCCTGTTGTGGTTGTCGTCCCCTTGAAAGGACTCCACAAACTCCTCATACAGCCTGGCGGCTTCCTCGTCAGCTTTCTGCAAGCGCAAAGCAGCATGTTGAGCCAGGGGCATGCATGCTGGAATGCCCTCACTGGCACAGGTTGATGTGAGGCTGGCACTTGGCAGTGGCTTATTAGAAGCTAATATTGCGTGGCGTGTGACCCCTTTTTGTGCATGCATCCAACCTGGGGCACGCACGGTACTGACACCCGTGCCAGTGCCTGAATGGATATGCATGCATATGGCAAACCGGCAACAGATATTCACGAAAGCGACACATTGGGTCCGTGGTGCAGGCAGTATGGAAACGAAAAGAGCAGTGTTGCCAGTACCCTCTTCTTTTCCTCCTCGGCCTCTTTGTGTTTCTGCAAAACAGCACAAGGGGTACCAGTAAGTTACCTCTGCAGGGCAAAGAGGCGCAAAGCAGGTAAGTCGCACAGGGGTTTGGGTGCGCACGTACCTGGAAAGGTGTTTTCTTTTTCAGGGCAAACGAAAAGCCCTGCATGGCTGGTCCAATTGCTAGCTATCAGTTTAGGTCCGACATTCGGTACTGTGAGATTTCAGGTTGTGTTAGAAATCTGCTGTACTGCTTGCGAGTAACCCTCCTATTCTTCGCAAAGCACGGGGTTAGGCACACGTAGGGACCTTTGTCTTGCAGTAGGTTGCTGGCACCACTTGCAGACGGGCCTTGTCAAGCGACATCACAGCAATGAGGGTGACATGCCACCGAGATTGTATGCATGCGTGTTGGGATGTGCGAATGCTGGTAGAATAGAACAACCAGGGATACGCGCTGCACGCGTTGGCGTGTATTAGGCGGGTCATCGTCCTTGAAGTATGCGAACACAAAAAAGTTGCAAAAGGGGTGGAAATTTGGATGCCATGGCCTGGCGCGACGGGGAGGTCAGAGGTGGGTGGCGTGCATACATTTCTCGCTTGCTTTAACGATAGAGCGCAAACGCTAAGCATGCAGGGTTACTTAGCGGTTTGCTACCCATACCTGTTAAACCTCTGACCTTTTGGAGAGCCAAGTGCAACGTTTTACAAGCCAGCTGCCCACCTGCCAGTGGGCGATGCCACTTGAACCTGAGTTCTTTTCTACCTGATATCGCACAGCAGAACGCAGTTTCAACCAGCAGCTAGCGTTCTTGTCTTTATAAAGAAGGCCAATTACCCTGCCACCCAGTCTTGTAGTGCATCTCGTCCCCCTTATTGGGCATTCACTTCCACTGGGCATCACTCCCAATGGCAGTAGACCCTGCAACCCTGCTGGACAAGCTGACTCAGCTCAACATCAGCTATGACAATCACACGCACCCTCCCGTCTTGACAATAGACGCACAGGTAGGCCTGGCCTCTTCCCCTGCCTCGTACCGCCTGCAAACTGGTTGCACATTGCTGCTGCAACCCCACCCCACTCCCGGGGCCCTGGAAACCGCCCATCTCCAGAGCTCCTGGCCTATGGCAGAAATGCTGTGGCGGATACCTTTTCTATTATTCTGTGAAACCCAGCCCACTTGGCGTGTGCAGGTCAAGGAGCTAGCCAGCGCAGGTGTGGACGCAACGCCTGTCAAAAACCTGTTCCTGAAGGTGAGTTGGGCAGACGTGTGGCTGGCGGTTGCAATGAAGGCAGTGCAATATGCTCCATGATGGAAAGGCGTGTGACAGTGGGTTGGGCGTTCAGCGGTGTTGCATCCTGTGCCTCTCAGTACTACCTTGCAACTGCCGCTAACCAGCATATACTTGTGCAGGACAAGAAGGGAAGGTTGTATGTCATCACAGCGTTGCCCAGCACGGCTGTGGACTTGAAGGGTGAGATTTTGCTGCTTGTCAGTTCCCTAAACCGGTCGATGCTGGTGACAATGTCAGTTCACTGAGCACATCGATGCCGGTGTCATTGGCTCACCTGCGGGTATAGAGGGGTTCTGAATAATGTTACTGCATGCAATGTAGTGCTATCGGCCAGGCTCGGGTTGGGCAAGGGTGGCATCAGGATGGCGCCAGATGAGCTCATGGGCTCAGTACTGCAGGTGGGTGTTGTGTGTGCGCATCCACTTGTACAGCAATTGTTGATACATTGATTGGTACGTATCAACGTTGATTTCAATGAGCGTGAGAACGTTACTGTTGTGTTTGGACAGGTGGGACCAGGCAGCGTCACACCATTTGCACTGGTGCAACCGACAGCCACCGCTGTTGTGCTACTGCTTGACCATCACATCAGGTCGCAGAACAGGATACTGGCGCATCCGCTAACCAACACCATGAGCACTGCAATCACGCCCACTGAGTTGGAGACATTCCTCAGGTATTTGTTTTAATAATATTCTAAATAGTACTGCAACCTATTTCAAAGTACTGCACAGTCCCTATGGAGTCTATGCACACATGTCTGGTTGCAGGTCTATCGGCCGCGATGCGCATTATGTAAATTTGGAAGCCAGCCCACAAATAGACAAGGACAACCCCCCGGATTTGAAGGCCTTTGCCGATGCTGGAACTGCTGTGGCGCAAGATGCTGAACCATCGCCGGCGGCAGAGGTTCAGAAACAGCCCAAGCCAGTTAGCAAGGGATCAAAACCTGCCTCCACTGGCAAGCCTGCAAAAGCCACTGCACCTGCTCCCAAGCAAGATGACATCTACAAGGTTGCAAGTGTTCTGCTGGAAAAGGTCCGTGCATGTTGTCTGCAAAAGCGCTTTCTTGGGATGCTGGTCCTTGGGATGAAGCAGTACATGAGCGCTGATCTGGTCGTTGCAGGTGAAGGCTTTGGTGGGAGAAGATGCCTGGGCAAGCATTGATCCACGCGCTCAACGGAGTCTAGAGCTGGACTTCCAGATGCAGCTGAACTCTTTGAAGAACATCTGCTATGCTGATGGGTTCAAATGCGGGCAGGGGCAGGTTGCAAGCTACATCTCCAAGGAGTTTGCATGAGCCTCAGGGTCTTGGCAAAGTCACACCCCAGGGTCGCATTCATACTTCGCTCACTTCATGGAAGAATTCAGTAACACGGCAGGCCCTGCAGTGACAGCAGCATGCATGTCAGGTTCAAGCTAGTATAGCAATGATCGCTTGCTCATGCTGCCGATAGAACTATGCTTTATGAATGCAGTTCATTAATTGAATCTAATGGCGTGTTCTGAACAGATGTACTGCCCCAAAGTTGAGCTTACTGGATTTCTGTCAAGTCTGTGTTGTGTAGGATCCTGTCCTCTGTGCAGTTTGCCAGTATTTGGATAGACCCGAGCAATCGTAGTGACGTGCTCTGATAACCCATCAATCCAGCGGGCACAGTTGATATGATCTTGTCCAGTGCCTCGCCTGTTTCAACAGCCTCACAGCGATGCGCAGCCCAGGTATCCTCTTCTACTTGAAGAAATTTGTGTGCCATGGCCAATGCTTGCTCGGTAAACTCTGTGTGTGGTTGCTGGAAAATGAAGCAAGGATGCCCAAAGTATCTGAATGGAACACGCAATGCCATTAATGTTATTTGCATATTGTATATTCCCATAACGCTGACCAGAAGGAGTTGTGTAATTTGCATATTAATGTTAATTGCAAAGCGACATTGCAATGTGACATTTATTCAAGAGTTGATCCTGGGACATTGTATCTGTGATTTGTGAATTTTCCACTCACCGAGCAGCTTGTTGCATCACAGAAGGGGTTACTGATTGGGCATCGACATAGACAAATGCGTGTTTGAAGTTTTTCTGAAGCCACTCAATCCTACATGTAACATAATTTGAAATGGGAGTCAACTAAACTTGAAGATTGTTACCCTATAAGCATGACATCACAATTTGTGACAACAGCGGCTGCCAGGGCCTGAGGAGGCTTGAAGCTCGGCAGCAGCAGTGCCACCAGGATGTGAGCCCCATGGCATCATGTTGCCTGCCAGAGTCAAACAGTCACTCAGCCTGACTGGCTAGCAAATTGCATTGAATGGCACAGTGATCGCAGAGCCTACCTCTCATTGTGTTCCTCATTGCCATCGTACATCAGAAAAGCAGCTGTTTTGCCACCACTGGTCACAATCATGTCCTGCACGTGTGCACCATTTTAGCAAACAGTTTTGTGCCTGCCAGGATAGCAACATTTGCATCATGAGTGGCAATTACGCATCTGGGGTTATAACCTCATGAAGTTATTGTAGTGCACATTCTAGGGCTAGTATAGTAGCCCTACATCAGCCTACACTGCAATGCGCACTGCAAATGTTCAAGCTTATTGACGACAAGTACACTGTACTCAGTAGTACTGGGTACTGTCGATTTAGCAAAATTGCTTTTCATGCGCCGTGCAGTTGTAACAAAACTTTTACGTGCAATGCCATGCCATGCTATTCCAAGCAGCCCTTTAACGTACTGGAATGATGGCCTTGCTGGTGACAATTCTAGTTTTGCAGCCATTTGCTGTCAGATGCTCCACGTTTATGTGGCCAGATGATTGCGCCAGCTCATTGACAATGCACACTGTGTTGCAGGGAGGCTTCGTGAGATCAGAAGCCATGGAGAACCCTGTGGTGGTCAGCTTTACACCTTCACTGCGCTGTGGCAGAAGCAACAACCAACCTCCACTGCCCTATGCCACAGGAAAGTGTTGGCAACGGCACTCTGCAAGACTGCGTTGGTTCATTGAGCATCATGCTCAGGCATTATGCTCAGGTTTTATGGCCTTGAATGCCATGGCTTGCATAGTGTGATAAGCAGTGACATGAGCACTCAGGCTTGCTAGGCTTGCTGGTCACATAGTAAATGCTCAATGACATGTCTCATGCTGTCTACATGAGTTTCCGTGACAGCTAACTCGATACTCTACCTTTTGTGGCTACCAAAGAATGATAACTCTGAACGGATAGGATTGAACTCAGGCTGCAAATTGGCAACCAGCTGGACTAAACAGCAGCAAGTCACAAACCGTTGCAAGTTGAACACGACAAAACTCAAATGCCCACGGAATAAAAACATATGTCTTTTGAGAGCAACACGCTGTGGATTTATGCAGGCCAACAGTGCAGTTGCTGTGCTGATCTCATCCTCGTCTGTGTCACCCCTGTGGCAGAGCTAGGTGAAACCCTCTGAGAGGGTTTTGCCCAGGCCTGGCCAGATTTTCAGGACCTTAAGGACTGTTGCAAGCAACCTTGTAATCCAGATTTCATCGAAGGGTTAAGGCTTTCTACTTCAATGGCAAATATGAAGTTGAAGAAGCGTGACAACTTGAAGGTTTCGTGATCATGGTTCGGCCAGTCTGAGAATGAGCGTAACGCTTGCACCCTCGTATCGACAGCCCTGCCACCACGTTGCAGAAGAGCGTGCACGTTCATGCTTTGTGACTCAGGAGTGGACTAGACCGTCTGCTACCACCCAGGCCTGACGCCTAGTATCTTGTTCTTTGCCACAAATGCTGCCTCTCGTGCAGTTTGAGTCTCAGAGCCAATCCAGTGGACCAAGAGAAGGTTCCTCAAAGAGCAGGTCAGTGACTAGATTCAGAATATGACTATGCTGCGTAATGCAAACCTTTGGATAATGCACAGAGGTTCAGAGGCGTCACTTATATCAACGTGTATGCAAAGTCACTCCTGACCAGGTACACACGGTCTGTGATATGTTGAGGGGCCACAGGCACAAGGCCACACAAACTGTCAGTAGCTCAGCATGTGTTCTTTTATAACAAATTAGGTTGGTAGGAAAGGATTCTGCTACTACAATGCACAGTGAGAGCTTGGGTGCCACTGGCCATGGGTTTGGTGCAGCCACTGGATGCTGGATGGCCAGCTGACGACTGCTGCTCCAGAGTTGCATGTTTGCTGAAGCAGAGAGCATTATCAATATGTGAAAAACAGAGGAAGTTGCTCAGCATACAATTTGATGGGGACCCAAGGCTTACTGTTCCCTGCAGGTTACACGTATGCATAGGTTCATAAAAGAAGAGACATGTCATGCATGCGCTGCAACGGTTGCTGGTCAGAGCTGGAGCAAAGGACGCAGTGCATTGCCACCTCTTGTGGGCATCTTTACTGTGAGTGTGCGCATGCATGGAAGGCCCTGCCCTGTCACACACACATACACACTTGCCGTGGGTTTCCGCATGTATTATGGCCTACAACAAGCTCTGATTCTCACTACCAAGTCAGTGGAACCTCCAAGGCTTGAATCACACAATGTGCTCTTTACAAAGGACGGAACGGTTGCTGCGGGATTTGGTTTATTAAACCAGAATAATCTTGCTGCAAGGCAGTTACCTGCTGTCCATGGCTGGTCCTGGCATTAGGCATTTACACCCGGTACCTGCGGCGCACCAGCGCATATCAGGCACCTGCACTGTACATGTGCTGGTTGAAGTGCCAGCTACAATGCTTGTTTTGATATCAACAGTTCTTAGTGCGCATCCATGTGACTGAATACATACTGGGCTAGCAATATTTGTCACAAATATTCACGCCCTGTCGGATACATGTGTGTATATTACTGGAATCTAACTTGCAAAATTGGTTGCAGGTGTGAAATGTGCTGAGCGAATTGTGGAATCCGCTGAATCAGCATGTCCTATATGTGACAATGTACTGACCAAGAGGTAAGGCGGTCACTGTGACCAATGAGTAGCTACTCTAGAGGGTGTGGTACTGCAATTTTTGGGTTGACCCAGTGGCTGTCCATGTTGCGCCCATCCTGCTAGTTAATGAATGTGCGGGGTTCAATTAGGGGGAGCATACAAGTGCACTGCGGCAGTCCCACTGGTTAACATTGTTTGGCAATGGCACGGTCCACATGTCAATTGCTGCACTGGTATGAACCTAATGCCCCTAATTGACCTGACCATTTTGCGCAGCAATATCAAGTTGGTCACTATTTTCCAGGATCAATCGGCCTTTCAGGTAAGCTGCCGTAAATTGTAGATAATAATACGTAGGCAATGAACAGGTAATGCACAAATTGTGAGAATATAAAAACTGGCGCATCCTGTTGTGCAGTCAGTTTGTCGAACCTTCCGGTCATTCTTTCTGCCATTACTATTTCTGCATGCCATGCCATGTCATTGACAACAACTGGGTGCTGGTGCAGATCAGTCTGTGTGGGCAAATCCCTGAAACAGCCTTGAATGCGGCCCTGTCATCAATCAACTTCTACCTTCAGCAGCAACAACTATACTTTGACTTCCAACAGAACCAGCTGCAGAAGAAGATCAACAAAGTGCAGGAAGCATGCAAGAAGAAGCTTCAAGAAGTGCACAATGGATACGTTGCTGTAAGTCTGATTGTTTTTCACGCATGCATATTTTGTGTATCAGATTTTGGATGCGCAGCAGTATAGATATCTGCTGATCCCGCTGCCAACTGCCTGCTGTCACACATAATTGTGAAAAACGGTTTTAATATGTGCCATTGCTTCCGTCCCGCTTTAGGCAAAGCACAAGTACCAGGAGATTCTGCAGCAGAAAACACAATTGGAGTCGGATAATCAGGAGCTGCAACAGAAGTATTCCCAGAAAGCGCTGTAAGCAGGGCATGTGTGCATACATGTATGCAATTCTTCAGACCACAATACTGAAATGCCATTTGAAATTCATGTAAATCAGTTATTGTATGCATCCAAGACCAATTCACATCATTTCGCAAGGGTGATGGTGACAGTGGCATTAAAAGTGACTCTAGCAATGTGCATGTGCTGCACGTTTGCACATCCCCAAAACTGTACAATTGCAAGGCTGCTTCGGCGGATGTGACCTTTGTTGATGCAGTCAGGCAAGGAAGCTGCAGGAGATGTACCAGCGCCTTCAGCAAGAAACCGATATGCTCCGCGGCAATGGAAGTGGGCAGCATGGGAACAGGGGGTTTGGCCAGCAACGGTCTCCAGAGCTGTCACTAGGCAACGTACCAGGACACCAAGGCGGTAACATGGTATGTCTATGTTGCTAATCAAGTGATGCTGATCACGTAGAAAATGGAGCAATGCATCAACAGCCTGTGAGCTGCAGGTTCTTTGTAACTACAACAATGATAGAAAAACTTTGTGACTCCTGACTGTTTCAACTATCTAGGTCACCGTCCAACGCACACAAGTGTTCCGCACTACACCATCCTCTGGGCCAATGGACATCATGAATGGCCAGCTAGGCAACAACACGGGGTTCATGCAATCAGCACCAGGTATGGATCATTGGCAGTGAGTGTCTTTTCAATGAATGTCCAGGGGCCGCCATCTGATATGCCACTGTATTCAAAAGCAGCAACCTTGAAGCCTTAGGCACTTTTTTGAAAAGCAGTGATCTCAAGTTCATAGTCCACAAAACGCAATGCACTTTTGCTTCATGCTCCAAAATTGGTTGCTGTTGAGTTGGCATGAAATGAATCATGTGCTTCACGAAACAACCACCAGTGACCGTCACGCTTTTTGTATTGATCAGGTTTTGGAACAGCAGCAAACAGGCGAAAGTCATTGCCAGGCCTGCCATTCAATACAGGGCCATTGGCTCACAACATGAGGCAAGTGGCATGTTTCCGAGAGGCCTGCGCCTCAAAGTTTACATTACTAGCTTCTTATCATCAGCACTTCTAGATTGGTTAGACTAAATAATAGGTCATTGCCACCAGTCACACTTGTGATGCATCTTTGTTAGTCTTGCATTCAACAGGATTGGTCAACATTGACTGAAGCACTGCTTGCTGCAATTCAGACGGGATGAGAGGGCAATATCCCCCCTCCTGCCATCGAACTTTGATGGAGGATCTCCTGCCATGGGCCACAACAACATGTTTGATTCGGCATTCCATGCACGACAAGCCAGGCAAAACAATGGAGGAAACACTTTGAGGCAATTCCTTGGTGATGGACCAACATTTGCATCCTCCCGCAAACCTTTGCATCCAGGTGCGCTGCCCAATCTCTTGAGAGATATAATAAATGGTTTTTGTGTTGTAAAAAAAACCATGGCTGTTTTTCACGCAAATGCGTAGGGTAGGTTGGCAAGGAATGCCACCCTGTGTATATGGCCTATAGGGGCCATATACAGCACTTCATGATCAGTAGTTTCATATTAAAGGCTCAAAAAATGAAGTTCAACAAAGTGTCAGCGCCTGGACATTTCTACAGGCTGAATAGTGAGCACATGGCATTAACAATTGTTCACATGGTGCTGCAGGCTCTCCTGGAGGGTTGGCAAGTCTGTGACCGCAACTAGCTGAAACGAGGCTAAACCTACAAGTGAGTGCGCCATGCTGTATTTAAATCCAATGTCAATACTGTCAAGAAATGGTTACTGGGTTTCGCGCTAGATTTCCTTGCCACAGTGCATGGTCATTTTTTAACAACCTTTTGGGGCACTTGTAAGCAATAAAAGCTGCTGCGCGCCACTATGCAAAAGCTGTGCGCGCAATAAAAAAAGCAGTATATAGCACTGCAATAAGCCGATGATGGCTGGGAATGCCTTTTGTTTGTTTGTTTGTTTGTATATAGCACTGCTTATATTAAGGAATGCAACTCTGGCCTAAGGCTTCAAAATATAACGCTGTCTTCAGCCACTTCTAAGTTGCCCTCACTGTACCAGTGCTCACCTGCAGGTAACTGCAATCCAATCACGCGTGATTCAATCGCGATCGGTCATTTCAGCAGTCATCAGTCATCATAGAATCTATCATTGAAGGTCTGGCCCTTCAATTTAAACCAGGCTGAGCGCTGACGCCTCACATCTTCTCCATCAAACTTCCACAATGTGCAACCCTCAGAAGTTTCTCTAGTGGGAATATTCAATGCTGCTCTGCGTACCATTGCCTGCGCCATGGCCACATTGAGCATGTTGATTTCTTTCAACGTAAATCTAATGCTTCAACTGATAATTAATTGACAACACCATTGTTATACATGCACACCAAGGTAAAGGGCTGTTTTGGGTGACCAGACAGCGCCTCAGTGGTCCTGGACCACCAGCATATTGTGACACTCTTGGACTGAGACTGGCAGACTTGACGGCACAGTCCCGGTAGTACCATGCTGCACCTTGAAATATTGCAGCTTCAGCACAGATTCAAGATGCTGGTTACGTTGGAGTTGTGCTGACAATGCACTTGGTGGCTTTGAGCCTTGCCCTGACTGATTACCATGGGCCATGCACAGTTGCAGGGCTCAGCTGTTTTGTTTTTAAACAACGGCGTCTTAACACAGGTCTGCCAGTCAATCAATGATCATGATGACAATCTCATGACTTTGATAGCCATGTAGGGGCCCCCATGGCTGGTCCTATAGTTCACAGACTATTCACCACCGCACTCACAATAGCATCACAATGTTTTGCCATGCGAAGTCCTGAAATATTTGTGTAATGTGTAAGCCATCTTGGACTGACTGGCTGGCAGGGCCTGGCTGAGCGTGCAGTGCAGTCTTACGGCATTTCACACATTGTCAAGGCCACACTAATGCCATGCGTACAATGCTATCAAATTTCAAACTTCATAATGTTCATCCTCTGGCCATGACATTGTTATTAAATTGTGCGAGGCCATGACATTGTGCTGGTCACCATCGTGGGCCAATAACACATATTGTGACATGTAAGTACCAATTGCAAGTTCTGCAGGACTCGGGTGATCAATCCAGCGGCGGCTTCATATTTCACTTCTAACAGTGAATTTGAATTGACAAGTGTTACAATGTATGCGTGTAGCATAGCACGCTGTCAGCCTAGCGCTGTGCGCCACCATGTGCGGTGATGTGATGTGATGTCATCATCGGTGTCGCCCATAAGGGCATGCAAACCTGTTCAAAACCAGCGCCAGGCAGTACAAAGTTGTACTTCAGAAGTATAATCTATAATATCTCTAGAGCTCAAATAATGGAGTGCAACTCTGAGCCATGCCCAGCTGGGGATGCAATGCTTCAGAAATGTGGCCATGCATGCACTGCTTTAGGGGGCTCCCTACAAAATACTTGCAAGCCTGCCAAAAAATATGAGTGTGCAAGGGAAGGTCTACTTTCCACCCTTGCCCCAGATAAGTTTAATCAACCATTAAAATGCACAGAAACTAAGAGAAGCTGCTGATTGGAAGCGCTGCAATTTGCTACCTGTCCTCAACAGCGAAGAAAACTGTGCACACAAAACCCTAGCGTGCACCCAGGAAACCCAACCCACCCCATGCATCCTAATCATTGCTCAGCCCCACATCTAGGTGCACTTATGCCTCCATTCATCGCCTTCTTGCGCACTGCCGAGGCCCGTTGCATCTGAGGATCAAGTGGGCCCAACCCAGAAAAACCTACACACCACCGTTTTGAAAAACCTACACGCCACACCCGCCGCCCACCGCCCCTCCCGCCTGTTATTGCTCCGACCCCATCTCCAGGTGCACACACGCCTCCATGAACGCCTGCATGGAGCTCTGCAGCGAGGCGTTGTAGCTGGGGATGAAGTGGTCCTGCAGCATGGTGCGGCACACCTTGATGCGGCCATAGGCCTCGTGCGGCATGTCCTCGAGAAGCACCCACTGGCGCAGGGCGCGGGAGGGCAGGCGGTCAGGGGCGGCAAAGGCAGAGGGGCCACCGCCACCTGCATTGGGGTTTGTTGAGTAGTGCACTGCAGGGTGGAGGCGTGCGGGAGGGGATGCGACAGGTGGGAGTACCATGAACCCTACCTACACTACTCTAAACCCTACGCAACGCGGGTAGAGGTAACCCAACTTCGCGCCCCTTGCGCCCACAGACACAGGCACACACACCACACGCGGACGCACCCCTGCCAGTTGTGGGCTGACTATCGCGCGCGCTCCCACTCGGCTCAGGCGCTGCCTGGATCTCACCCAAACCGCCCCCCAGGGATGCGCTGGATCCCGAGGGGGTTGCCATTTCTATTCCCGGGGTCGAAACGGGGAGGTCCCTGGCGCTGGAGGTCCGGGATGGGCCCGCGGTCCCCGGCCTGTCTTGGAAAGGGCGTCCCCTGCACAGGCAGAGACCAGTAATTGGTGGATTGGTTTACATTGGCTTTGTGGAAAAAAGAATGCTTTTGATATTCTGTGACACCATTATTCGCTCTCGATAAAAGTGCGCGAGACTTTTGCATGAAGTGCGCTATAAACGATACTGGACAAAGACCCCCCCCCCACCCACCCACCCACCATGGCCCATGCTCCTCCAGCTGCGCCCCCCTGGTGGGGCTCCCAGGCAGCCTCGGGCTGGTGATGGCCTGGGTGGGGGCTTGGTAGAGCACGTTATCAGGCGACACAAGCTCAGCTGGCACCATGTGGAGGATGCGGCCCGCTGGGTAGAGCTTACGCTTGTCGGTGGGTGGTGGTGGGGGACGGGTGGGGACGGCGCCGGAGGTGGCGGGGGCGGTGGTGGCGTGGCCGGTCATGAAGATGACTGCAGGCGGGGGGTGGGGGCATGGTGGGGGGATTATTTCATGGGGTAGAAAATGAGAGGCACAGAAGTGGGGTGTGAGTGTGGGTAAGAGGGTTGGAAATGTACGGAAAACGGGGCAAGCAGGGTACCATACCAGGCGCGCGCTGCATCCCAGTGGTATGATGGATGGATGGATGGTGCTGTGGTACAACATCATGGGATGCGGTTTCCTATTTATGCATCCCAGTGGTCCAAACCATTGCCTATAGTCCATTCCCCACAGGCAAAAGCCCCAAGCAAGGGTTCTTTGAAGCACCAGAATAACCTGGACACATGCGTTGGGCGAGTATGCCACCTATCTGCACTGCAGTACTAGAAATTTTGCAACTGGCTCACGTGCGTGCAAGTTGTAATTGGTAACCAAGCGGCCCTGCTAGGAATCCTGCAGTAAGCCATGTCAACAAGAGCACCTTGCAAGCAAATGAGCCAATCACAAACCTCCCAGCAGTGCAGCTGGTTATTCAGCTGTTGATTCCCCCATAGGTAGCAACCCCACCCCCGACCCCCCACTCCACCCCACCTGACTCATCGTTTGACCCCTGCTCCTCAGCCTCTGCTTGGCGCACTGCCGCCTGCAGATAACAAAACACACCCCTTGTTACAGTACCCATTTACGATTACAATTACAATTACAACTACCAATTACAATTAACAATTACAATTTCTGTTTGACCTGCTCCTCAGCCTCTGCTTGGCGCACTGCCGCCTGCACGTGGGACAACAGCCCCCTCCTTGATACCATCCCTTGTCAAATGGCCTTTAATAAAGATATTGCCATGTCCAAATCAAAGGGGGTTGTACAAGATCTCCTCATCAGTACCCCATCGCAAGTGACCCCTCGTGACAAAACTTCTAAACCCTAAACCCTAAACCCTAAACAGTGACACACTGCCTTACACGCACTCCAGTAATCCAGACATGGCAAGGTGATAAGGGACAACACTTCTCGATTCAACCTACTTCCCTCCTTTGCTCAATGATTTAGATCACCAAATTAATGCGGCATAGGCCAGTGCTTAGCTTAAGACTGTTCTGGGGGTAAGGATTTGAGCCTTTGCGTTTAGGGTCTAGGGTACCTGCATAACCCCTGCCATGTGCGCCTTCCTAGGAGACTCACCATCATCCAGCGCAAGCGCAGCCAAGCACTCTGGTTTTAGGGTTTGCCTCATAGGGTTTAGGACATATTGCAATAGGTTGGAATTGCAGCTTAGGGTTTTGGTTCTAGGGTTTACCTGCAGGTCCTGCATAGCCCCTGCCGCCTCTGCCGCCATGTGCGCCTCTCTGGGAGACTCCCCATCCTCCAGGGCAAGTGCAGCCAGGGTGGTTGACACGGGTGGGGGGGAGCCCCAGGGGAGGTCGTCGTGGTGTGGGGGGTACAGGGGGGGCGGGGAGCCTGCGGGTGGTGGTGGTGGTTATGTGCTTGAATGCTTGCCAGGGGGAGTGCAGTGGGGGCAAGAGTAACTAATTAATTACACGCGTACCGGCAACAAAGCCAGATCAGCAATCAGCCTTGCACAAGCCTGCGCCACCCGCCCCTATCCTGGCATTGCTTGTACCATTTTGTGATGTTTCTCGCCTGCAAGTCCTTAGTGACGAGAGCAGCCCATGTGGCCCTGGGTGCTCCCCTAGACCGCTTCCCAACCAGCTGCCCAAACACCATACGCTTGGGTATTCTGTCGTCTGCCATACGTCATAAGTGCCCCAGCCATTTTAGCCTAATAACCCTGAGCTTTTCCTCAACTGAGGATTGCCTACATCTATCTAATAGTTCCGCATTCGTTATGTGCGCTAACCGCGAAATACCACAAATTGCTTTAAGGCACTGATTTTGAAAAACTTCAAACCGCAACAGTTGTGTTTGAGTAATTGCCCAACTCGCTGACCCATACGGAAGGGTAGTAACGACTATTGCATTGAAAACGGGGGCAAGAGTGTGCGGGGATAAAAGCGGGATGGAAGGAGGAATTGAGTACTGTGGGGATGTTTTTTGCATACTGTTTCAAATACGAGCTGGATATGGGCTGGGGACAAGGAATTGCGCCATCACTGCTGTGGCGTAAATAAACAATCCACAACCATTCTGGGACTGGGGACGAGGACGAAATAAGCTGGGGACAGGATCGGTAAGATGTTCAACACCATCATGACAAGTGTCCAGATATGGGCTGGGGAGAAAAAAGCTACTCATACACCCCAATATTGTCCATTATCCATATTCCTTATCTGATGTTAGCATGCTCACCTTGAAAGGAGCCGGCCACATTGGCTGTGGGGGGTGGGGGTAGGGTGGTGGAGGGAGGTGGGTCGTCCCGCAGGAAGGGGGTGGCGGTGGGGGGAGCGGTGGGGGGGTCGTCAACAGGCACCTCTGCACAGGAAGATGGGGGTGGGGGGGATGGTCAGTGCCAGCTTGGGAATAGGGTTTAAGGGTTCTGGAGGAGGACATTGGCAGGCGCTAATGGACATGGGAGGTCTGCTAGGGTTTTAGGGTGGTTAATGATCCCCTTATTCAGCCTGGCCCTCATGGGGCGCATGACAAGTTGTTTCCCAAACCATGCACATCAAACCCAACACAAACCCCTCCACGTCACGCCTTCCCCTCTTCTCTCCAAACCCCCTACATCCGCACCCGAATCGCTGGAGCTCTGCTGGGGCGTGTCGGGCGCAGGAGAGGACCTGCAGGTCTGCAGGAACATCATCCTGGACAGGAGCCCAGGGGGGCCTCCTCCCCTCTGCACCGGCTCCAGTTCTCCCCCTGCCCCCCTCCTCAGGCCCCGTGGGGGGCTAAGCAGGCCCAGGCAGCTGAACCTGCGAAAGGATGGGGGTGGTGGGTGGTGGGGGGCGTAGGGTGGGCGCATGCACACTGAAGACTGACCCAAAAGGGGGGGATGGTGACGGTACGAGGGGAGAGCAGGCAGACAAGGCCCATGCACGGTGGGTGGGTGGGCAGTGGTGTTGGAGGTACAACGGGAGCGCGCAGGCATTGGAGAAAGGTGCCAGGGGAGGAGAACATGCTGGCAGCAAGGAGGAGGCAACGTCCCTCACCCCAAAACCCCTGAGCTCACCCTGGGTCACTTATGCGGCCGCAACAGCGCCACTGCCCGATACCCACCCCTCAGCACCACCATGGGGCTCGGGCAGCCAGTGCTCTTCATTGATTGATAAGGCAACTGTCGCTCACACCCTTGCATCCCCACCCACACTCCCCCGACCCACCTGTTCTGCGGCCGCGTCAGCGAGTAATTGCCCCCCCTTGGCGGCCCGGGCAACCAGGGCCCATCATCCGAGATGGCATAGGAGGATTCGCCTGGCTCTGACCTGTCGGTGTGGTGATGTGGTGGGGGGTGCGGTGGGGGGTGGGTGGGTATGCCCAGGTAACGGATTGCCCCATCGCTATTGCGGCGCTTGAGCCTTGGCTTGGGGCGGGCAGAGTAGCAGGCCCTATAGAACCCAGGGGGAAATCACGGTGCAAGAATGTCTAGGCTTCGCTCAGCTACATTTGCTACTGTGGCGGGTGGTTGATGTAAGCCCTGCACACTAGTGATGTGCATGTGTGTCCACAATCCACAGCTACATGTATCCACAGCTATAGGTAGCAAATAGCCCCATCACTGCTGCGGTACTTGATTTGAGGCTTGAGGCGGCGGAGTAGCATGCACAGCAAAAATGTTGCAGATCACCCACTTCAAATTAGAAGGCTACCACCCAGTAACAGCTGAAAATGCCTACATGGCTGCGAACGCCCTTTGGTAACAGCTACCAACCCTCAAACACACACCCGTCATGAACATATGCAAGGTCCTTGGAAGCTTGATGTCCAGATGTGTAGCATTGATACATGAATTACCCACCACCACCAGCACCATTAGTCCCTCCACCAGCACCAACCCCAACTCACGTGAGGTTCTTTGATGCCGTTGCCAGCTGGGTGGTGGTCCAGGTGGTTGCAGCTCCCACCCCCCTCAGCCCCCCCTCCACCACACGAATCACAGCCGATGACCGCATGTCCTGGCGGAAGGCATCGTACCAGGAGGAGCGCATCACCTGCAGCGTGGGTACATGTGTAAGAATAAAAAAAACCCTTCTATAGTAAAAGGAACAAAAACTACTAGGGGGAGCGCATGCCCTGTCGGAAGGCCTCGTACGAGGCGTCGCACACCTGGGAAGGTGCACAATGTGTCAGGGCTTTCACACATTTTCTAAGGTTTTGAGACTGGCTATTCCCTGACTGGTGTTCATGGCGCACACATTATGAGCGAGTTTGGCTTTCCTAGGAGTTTGACAGCCTTCCTCATGAACATAACCCTTCCTACATCTACATGGATTGCGAGGGGAAAGAATGGAATGGAAACCCTTCGCACCTCCTCACGCAGCGTATCTGCCGCCGCTGGGCTCATTATTGGCACACTGTCTGTTCTGTTGGTAAGCGTGGAAACATAGGAGGAGCAAGAGCGCGCCAGGTCAAGCGCCATACATGCATTCCCCATATTTCCCAGGGTTTTACTAGGGTTCTGCCAGGGTTTTCCTGCTGCCTCGCACCTCCTCGCGCAGGGTGTCAGCAGCCGCTGGGCTCATCGTAGGCACGATGTCTGTCCCGTTGATGATGGTGGTGACATAGGAGGAGCATGAACGCGCCAGGTCAAGCGTCATGCATGCTGGGCAGCCAATGGCCAGGCAGGTGACGTTGCCAAACTCGGGGGCTGACTCGCGCAGCCTGTGGGGGTGGGGTGGGGGGTGGATCAGGGCAGGTGATCTTGCAAGCAGGTTTGGGGAATACCACCCCCTCACCCCCTACCCACCAGGAACAGCAGCTACCATCGGGACACCACACTGTGTCCAATGAGTCTCCGCATGGCGCACAGGTGCGCAGCCACGCAACACCCCTCCCCACTCCCCCCCCACCCCCACCATGCCCCCGCAGCAAATGCCCCAGCAGCTTGCTGGAATCTAACACCGGGGATAATTTATTAATTCCGGTATAAGGTGCACCCCCATTCCCCACCCACAACCATCCCCACCACTCACATCATGCACAGCAGCGCAGCTGCGCCCCCTCCCAGCGAGTGCCCCAGCAGCTTGAGTTGGAACCCCGGGTTGTCTTTGAGCGCCTGCGTGAGGTGCGCGCCCGTCTGCTGCTTGATCCAGCGCGCAGCAGCCAGCATGCCAAAGTGCGAAAACCCTAGCACCACCCCGTTAGGGTCCACCATGTGGTGCGGCTTGGACGCGCCTGCGGAGGGGGGAAATAGTACTTTTTGAGATACAAATCACATACGTTGATGGTTGGCTAAAGGTCAATGCAGGTTGTGTGGTTTGCACGTGATGAAGTGGGTGGTATAGAGGGTACCAGCAGGCAGCATGCCAAAGTGCAAAAACCCTAGCACCACTCCGTTTGGGGCTTGGACGCGCCTGCGGAGGTTGTGGGATGTGGGGTGGTAAGCGAATTGGGTTGGGGGCAGCATGTAATTGAGGTGCCTGGGTGCGTGTTTACCCCGCAAAGATACCCTAAAACCAATTGACAGGGCTGGTGATCACAACCTCAATGGGGACCGACCCACCCTAAACCCTGGACCCTAAACCCTAGTTTAGGGTCCGCACCTGACAGGTTGGTGAACACATCCTTGATTGATTGCGTGCCCCTGATGGCCAGAGTGATGAGCTTCATCTTCCGGTCTCGTAGGATGAGGAATGCGGGCTTGAGCACCCCTGCCACTGACTGCTGCATCAGCATGTCCTCGTCCTCTGTGGGGTGTGGAATTAGGGTTTGGCAAGGGTTTGACGATAGCTATCAAAGTTTGGGACAGGGCCTCTTGGTCGGGTGCCATGGGTTTATGAGGCCATGACGGGCCACAGTTTGTTTAGGAAAATATTTAAATCCCGGGGCTTGAGACTGCTACAGACTGCTTTGCATCGTGTCACGTATTCATGCGTTGAGGAAATCGTACGCAAAGAAATGGTACTAAAGCTAGGGTTTGGATTGCGCACTGTAATGAATGGCCTAACAATAGCCCTGGTCAATCTTGTATCGCTTCAGCCTCTCCAAACGCCAATTTGCGCTCCCGCATGGCCACAGCGTACACCATGAAACCCTTGACCCTAGAGTACTTTAAAACGAAACCCTACCGAGGCCAATCTTGTGGAACGCCAGGCGCTGCACCGCCGGCTTTCGCTCCCGCATGGCCACAGCATACTCCATGAAGCGGGCAATGGTGGCTAGCTCCTCCTGCACAAGGGGAGGAAATAGGGTTTAGGAAACAGGGTTTAGGGTTTAGGGCGACATGAAGCGCGAAATGGTGGGTTGCTCCTCCTGCAAAAGGGGAGGTTTAGGGTTCAGGAATTAGGGTTTAGGAAATAGGATTTAGGGTGACGTGAAGCGCAAAAGGTGACTTGCTCGTCCTGCACGAGGTGGGGATGGGTGTGCGGGTGTGGGTGTAGGGTGGGAGGTACGTGTGGCGTGGTGCAGGCAATGGATGGTGCTTTTGAGCCTGGCATTGGTGGCAACTTGCAGTTATTTTTGCAGGAATTTGCCCGTGCCCCACGCACACTGCACAGTCAGTCATTCGTCACGCTGCTCTCCCATCGCTTTATATCTAGTAAAAAGGGGCGGATATATCCTTTGCTCACCCATCGCCCGTGTTATTGCTGGCGCGTGTAGTCTTTCCCCAGGGGCCCGCTGTGTACGCCACCGGGTGCTCAATGCTGCCAATAATTTTGAAGAGTAATTCTTTATAATGTTCTACATTCGTATTCACAGTTGCACAAGGAAAACACTACACTCACCCATCGCTCCTGGTACTGCTTGCGGGTGTAGTCCTTCCCCAGGGTCCGCCCCAGGGCCGCTATGTCGGCTAGTGGGTCCTCAGTGCCCTCCTTGCGAGCAAGGTAGGTGAGGCCTATGAGCAGGTCTGTGGTGCGCCACTTGCCCAGCGTCTCGCTGTAGGTGTACCTGGGATGGCAATAGAGTTGTCAAGACACAGGGGCTGCTGGAGTGGAGAGTTTAGGGTGTTAGGGTGTTAATGTGAAGGGTTCTAGGGTTTTCAGGATTCCCAGTAGGTCAGTGCAGGCCTGTGAGCAGGTCTGTGGTATGCCGCTTGCCCAGCGTCTCGCTGTAGGTGTACCTGGGATGGCAGTGGTACTACTTGTTTGTGACTTGTGCGCAACATGTGCGCTTGTGACAAGACACAGGGAAGGTTGGTGTGGAGGGTTTTAGGGTTTTCAGTAGGTCAGGCCTATGAGCACGTCGGTGGTTTGCCACTTGCCCAGCGTCTCGCTGCAGCGTACCTCGGGTATCAAGGAGTTTGTTGTAGGGTGCTCAGAGTGCAGAGTGCGAGTGCGAGCCCCAGTGGAGGTGAGCATCAAGGGTGCGGGGTCCAGGGCTAAGTAAGTTGTAGGGTTCCCAATCGAGGGTTTTAGGGTTTCAGATAGGTCAGCCCGGTGAGCACATGCGTGGTTCATCAATTCCCGGCGCCTCGTTAAATATGAATTGGATGCACCAATGTGGAGGGGATTGGTTCCAAGAAGCAACACTGGAGCCAAGCACCGCGACTTGAGATCGTGCAAGATCAGCCACTGGCTTTTACAGTGCCTGGTACTAGTGCTCGGCGCTGCAAACGCCAGCTGACTGCTGGTCTGTGTTGCTGCCATGCATGAACTCACTGACCCCAACTCAACGTTGCGTGTGTTCAAGCCACTTGCTTTGTGTTTGCTAAGGCATGGTCACGCCAGCATGTCGTGCATGCCTCCAGCTAGCTGCAAGCGCATCATGTAAGCAGTTGATGACTTTGTGAACAACATGGCGTGGTTGCTGCAAAGAAGAGGTTCTCTCTACTGCGTGTTTGTGTTTCTATATATGGGCAAAGGCACGGGAAGGGAACGACACAAATAATATATACTGAGCAAGTGGGATGGAGTGGGGAAATGTACAAGGGTACTTGAGGATACCCATAACTTGGATACAAAGTAGGTAGAGGAGCTTCACCACGTGCATGCATATATATGTTTGCAAGTGGAGTTGTTGGTCAACCCACGCCAAAAGGGTGGTGTCAAACACTCCAAGAAAACCCTCGATCAAGCCCGCCCTGGCAAGATTGACCTCCCCGAAACAAAGCTTTTATCGTGGACTATGCCCTGCCAACAGCTACACAAGACCCTTGATACAAACAAACGCCTTTCCTTGGAAGACTCTCATCCTCGGACCACCCCCATGGGATCCTACCTGAGTCCCTCGGCGAAAAAGTACAGCGCCTCCACCCACGTGCTGGGCGCGGAATGCGCGTAGACGTGCGTCTCCACAACCGCATCGGGGCCTGCCGTGCAGCTGGCCTTGGTGTAATAATACAGCGCTGCCGCTGCACCTGCTGCGGTCACTGCAGTCACTGACATACTGTCGCTGTCTCGGGCGTTGTCAGTAGGAGCCAGGATACCCACAAGCTGCCACCGCTTGGCCTGCCATACTAGCCCGGTGTTTCATATGCTTGTACTTCAAGGAGCTCACAAGGGGAGTCTCACTATTGGAAGGGAAGTGCGTGGCATTCAGGAGGGGTGAAACGACAATGGGGTGTGGCACATAGGCACCAGCGGGCACAATACAACAAATCCTGTTAAAGTCAGAAGCTGTTGTACATCCGAGGGATAGGCAGCAGATCCTCAAGTTCAAACGCTTCAGCCAACTATAACAAAGTTGTGGTCTGCTTGCAGTGCAATTCTTGAAGACTATGTCTTTCCCGCGCTTTTTACCACTCGAAACCCTAGAAGGGTAATCTTTAAACCCTGGAGCCGCTCCACCAGTGACCACCGATACGGCACTCGAGTTCAACGAACGTTGGACAACCTGGTGACAAACAAACAAAGAAAAGGCGTTCCGAGCCGTCATGTGTGCCCTGTATGCCCTTATATGCCCCGTATGCCGTGTATGCCCTTGAACGACCTGGTAACGACCTGTGCACAGCCTGGAGGTACAACAAGGGACCCAGTAGGCAAGCAGGTACAACGACCTCAGAATGGCGATATGCTGCATCGTATGCAAGCTTGGGGGATAAGTGCTGTTGCATCGATGACGCAGCAGCACTGGTTTGCCTGCAACAGGGCACGTTCTTAAAAACGTTCAAAAGTCTACCTTCGTCTGGCGTGTTAGGTCCTAGCGAGACCTTCTGTATTCCCTTGTCATATATGGCATACCCAACATACCAACAGGTACATGGTGTTGCTCTGCCTGTAAAGACACGCCCCCATCACCTTGCACCCACCAGCACCTGCGGTTGCGTTCCAACCGCTTGTAAATTGGGACAACTTGGTGTGCCCCAACGCCGGAACGGAAACGTATCCCTGTCCGCTGCACACGTATTCAGCGCCTGCCCTCTGGAGGAATATTGGCTAGTGTAGTTGCTTCCAACGCGATTCTAGCTGGGTTGCGGCCGATTCTTAAAACCAACGAACAGTTATTTGAATATGGCAGCTGTCAGTAGCACTTTCACGGGAGCACTGGGAGCAGGTGAGTAAGGCGAAACCTTCTCCTAGCTGTACCAGCGGAGTATCCTCATGAGGCATTCAAGCAGGGTCCTAGCTAGGAGCAGTGCAGCTGGCTACCTGCGTGGCCATCAGTGGCAGAACTCGTTACAACCACCCTGCCGGAACGCGGCGCAGACCACTTAGCAGTTGACACCCCGCATGCTAAATATTCCTTTTCACAGTTCCTCACTGGCTCACAAACGACTCTTTCTCCTTTCCCACTGCTGCCCGTGCCCACACGAGACACTTGCCCGTACCCATATGTACGTCGGCAAGGCAGTGCACTGCACCTGCTGTGGTCCTTTTGTCTGCCCCAAACCCTAAGTCCCTAACCCTTGAACCCTACAAGACCGTCCCGGAATTGACTCAGTCGGGCCAGAGCGGCTCTGGGATCCCTAAACCCTAGACCCCTGGTGTGCCCCACTGTAGGGCTGCTGCTGCTCCTGGTGGTGTGCCAAGCTGGGCTAGGCGCTGGAGAGGGGCTGGAGGGTGGTGCAAGGAGGCTGGCGCTGGCTGATACCACCTCCACATGCAAGGCTGGAAGAGCCGGCTGTGCACATTGCGGTGACCCTAGCTACTGCAGCAAGTAAGATACCCTCTTAGAGACTCCCTCCGACACTTCTTCCTCTCCGAAGGGACGGGTTCCCTGACTGATTTGACTTGGGGGCTATGAGTGGTGGCTATGCCGCCTTATTTACGCCATTGGCGTATGTTTTCTTATTCTTACTTATTTTTACATATTTATTTTCTTTATCTATGTACAGGTGCAACTCTGGATACACACTGATTGGCGCCCTGAACCCTAAACCCTTGGCACTTGCAGGCCAAAGGGCCTAAACCCTAAACCCGAACCCCTCCATATGCACAGGTGCAACTCGGGGTACACACTGATCGGCGCCAACAATCAAGGCTCGCAGAATGTGGCACCTTGGTCAAAATGCTACAGCTGTACCTCGGACCTGCACTGCCCCAATGCCCTGGGCTGCATGCCAGGTGCGCGCCCTAAACCCTGAAATCCTGTTATACACCCTAGATGTTCACCCTGAGCTTCAGCTGCAGATCGAACCTGCACTGCCCCGGCGGAACCTGCATGCCAGGGTTCCCACCGCCAACCCTGAACCCTAAACCCTAAGGGTGTAAGCTCACTGCTGCCATGCCAGCTGCTGGTGCACAGGTGGGGGCACATGCATGCCGGTATACCCCTACAGTGCACCAGTGTTAGTGCATAATTGAACCCCTCATGTTGAAAGCACCCTCCTCCCTGGCAGGTCTGGGCTGCAGCCGATGCAGCAGGTGGACACATATGCATGCGGGTGTCTCCCTCCCCACTATTGGTGCATCATTGCATCCCTTGTTCTGAAAACTCACTCCTTGGCAGGTCTTGCCCACCGCCCTTGTAATATGTCCTTGTCAGAATAACAGAATAATGATGAAAAGCCCGCAGTCCGAAGATCGCTGGTATGACAGCCAACTCCCGGGCGGGGCGCTTTCCCGATCCCGGGGAGGCATGCTAAGAGCAAAGCTGCGATCTAAATTTAGAAAAGCTCACATTAAAAAACAGGGGAAAACTGGTAAAATATGTATATGTCCCTGCAGTGCACCATTCCTCATATATAAATGCACCCCCTCGTTCTGACCTTGAGCACTCCCCCCCTGGTGGCAGGTTTGGGCTGCAGCCAATGTGCACGCAGGGGGGCATCCTCATGCAGGAGCTGGTATATATTATGCTATACCTTGACAACGATCAACATTGTCCTCTAGGGTTTTTGGTACATTAATGTTCCTGCACCACATCACTCTTGCTTCATAGGTGTACTCCCGATGTTCACCATGTCAGCTTCCACCCCTTGCAGGCCTGGGCTGCAGCCGATGCACAGGTGGGGACATCCTCATGCAGGAGCTGGTTCCAAAGCTGTACATGAGCGACAATGGCCTCACCAGCCTGGTCGATGCCAAGGTGCAGCGGTGTGTGAAGCCGGCATCCCTGGGGTGCGCCACTTCGGCTGACTTCCTGGGCTGCCTCACATGCCCCACAGGTGTGACACAGGGAATAATAATAACATTGATAAAAAACTAGATTCATAATTTCTGGGGTGCACCACTGCAGCTGACGTCCTAAGCTGCCTCACATGCCCCACAGGTGCGTCCCAGGGGGTGGCAATGGGATTAATGAAAATCCCGATGGTTGCCATTCGAAACGCACAACCAATCGACTCCGTGATTCTGTAATTGTTGTGCACCTGCAGCAGGTACCAGGGTTTAGGGTTTAGGGTTTAGGGTCTTGTAGGTAGAGATATTAGAAGGGTACATGCACAGCTTAGCCACCCGCTCGTTGGCAGGGTCCAGGTTTTGGGTTAGGGTTCAGGGTTTTCCCCTTGTTGCAGGCTCAGTCAAGGTGGCGGAGGCATACTACCACACCGCCTTAGGGCTCAGGGTTTTAGGGCTTTAGGGCTTTCCACCTTGCTGCAGGTTCCGTCAAGGTTGCTGAGGCGTACTACTACAATGCGTATGCCCTACAGGTCTGGCAGGGCGTCAGTACCATTATTTGCGAACCCCCAAAGGGATGCATCCACCTGCGCATGCCCACCAGCAACTTCACAGCATACGCAACAGGTGGGGGGTGGGGCTGAGCGGGATGAGAGGTGGATGGTGCAATGCCAATGCAAGCAACAGTATCACGGTAAATGTGCTTCTAGGGATGAACAATGTTACAGTATCTTATATTCATTCCATCATGTGGCAGAGTTTCTATACATACATAGGCGTATACACTCGGTGGGGGCTTGAAGATACCTACTGCCGTGAGGGGTGCGGCTGGGTCCCAAATGCAGCATTCTCTTACCCTCGCGCTACAAGAATGGGTTGTTTTTTTCCCCCCTCCTCCTGGGTATTTGTATGCTGCAGCTTTAACGAAAAGCCACTGTCCTAATGGCTGTGGTTTGATGGTCTGTGCAAGATGCTTACGTGCTGCAGCCGCTGTACTGATGGCTGTACACGTTATGTGGTAAGTGGGTCCTTGCGCAGTTTGATCCTCCTATAACGCTTATTTTTTCGGGCCAGTGTGCCCTCTTCGCATGCTACAACCCAGCTTTGAGCAAAATATTTTTTCCAATAGAATTTATTTGTGTAACAGAAAAAATCACGCTCTGCACTTTTTCCAACCCTTGCGCAGGATCTTCCTGCGTGCCCTTCTCCAAGCTGGGCTGCAGTGCGTCTGCCTGCAAGGACACAGTCGGATGCACCTCCTGCCCCACTGGCAAGTACCTAGGGTTCAGCCAAGACCCTAAGGTGCCCATCTCTGTGCGCACCTGCATGGCCCCGCCTCCCTCCACCAAGGCAAACTGCAAGTGAGTGCGTAACGGACGCAAAGTGAGCGCACCAACACACATTGAGGGGGCAAAGCAAGTAGGAGTATACTTGCCGGGGTTTGGGTTTAGGGTTTGGGGATTCACTGCAAGCATTTGAATCGCAAACCTCATTGCTTCCTCAACAGCCCACGCCTACAGCTTGCAAGCTGTATTCCTTCCCACCGTGCATGCTGTTTGCTGCCAATCTTTGTTTCTTGCTCCTTGCTTTCCATGCAAAAAGAGGCATGCCCATTCTTGCTCTAAAATCCATCTACGTGCCAAGCCAGGTTGGTGACACACTCACTGCTTGCTAGCTGCGTGAAAGGGTTAAGAAGACTCTCCACTGCCAACACCCTGCTGCTTGGACCCTATACCAAGCCGCACACATTCCCCCTGTGCAGGGCGTTTGCTTCCAGTGGCGCATGCGCACAGTGCACCCCTGGCTACATGCTCCACCAGGCGCCAATCTCAGGCAAGACCCTAAATGGTGCAGCGCACCCCCTGCCACTCAACCTGGTCAACACACAGTGCAAGAGCTGCAAAACGCATGGCAGGTGGGTGACACCTGGCGCAAGATTCTGGCAAAATTCATCGATAGATAATCATGATCCCTTTTTTTTGTTTAAGAGAAAAATCAAAATTCAGGGGTAGGGGCGGACACCCAATGCAGGAGTACGATGGGTGGACGGGGCACTCATCGTGATGCAGCTCGGATAGGGTTTAGGCGGGCTTGTTTTAGGGTTTAGGCTCGGGTAGGCATATCGGTAGTTGTGGACACGTTGCCGCCCAACCCTGGATTTTGTGTTTTGCTATCCCCCTTCCAACTTGCCCTGTTTGATTCTGCGTCCCCGGTGTAGGGTTTTCTTGTTCCTCCCCTGTCCCCACTTGCTTGGTTGACCTGTTTCCCTGACCCTTGCGTAGGGTTTTGCCTATTTTTTGCCACAGGTGTGCCCAGTGAGACCCTTCCAAGGGGCGCCTCTGGAGCCGCCAACCCTAAACCACCCCAAACCCTAACGCCTCAACCCTCAACCCTTGACCCACAGGTGTGCGCAGTGCGACTCTACCATAGGCTGCACCTCCTGCCCCGCCAACTTCTTGATGGTGTCCGACCTCAACATTACCCTACTAGGGTCCCAGGTGTGCCGCAGCTGCCAGGAGGTTCTGGGGTGCAAGGAGTGCAACGGGACAACAGGGTGCACCAGCGCATGCCCAGGTGAGAGATGCCAGAGAGGGGCGAGGATAAGGTTCAGAGAAGGGTCAGGGTTTAGCAGTGGGCATCAGTGTGCCTTATAAGCATAACTATTTCACATTTTTTGCATTACAGCGCGGGTTGCTCTTTGCATGCCTCCTCGGGCCCCTACACCGCTCTGCCCGGGATTCACAAAAATGGTTGGTGCAAAATGAGGCACCACTGCTGGAACTGCGGGGACGCATAAAGCGACCCTTTTTTTCTATCCAATTATCTATCATCCGTTCACGCATGGCCACCCCACTTTTTTTTACATCACATACAACATTTAATTCTTTTTGCGTTATTACATACAATATTCAATCATTCTGTGTTTACGCATGTCCACCCAATATGTGCAGCCAACACCTTCTCCGCCACTGTTGCCGACTCCAGCTACTCCAGCCAGGCCCACCCCTCGCTGGCCGGCCTCAAAGCATGCGCGCCCTCCCCAGACAACAGCCTGTGCGCATCCTCCAACACCTCCAACACCTCCAACACCTCCAACCCAGAAACCGGCTGCACTGCCTGCAAGGAGGGCGCCATAGTGGCTCAAACAGACTACACGCCACCGCCCACCCCTTACATCACTGCGTACATGACAGCCCCCCGGAACGTGTGCGCTCCACTTCCAAATAACTGTGGTTACTGGCATTGGTATAAAGCCTGCGCCGCCACCTGCGATGCCCAAGGCAACTGCCTCACCTGCCCCAAAGGGTCGACACTCACACAAGTGTCGGAAGACAACGATTCCTCGGAATATCTACCCCTTGGCACTAAGTACTGCCAACTGACTGTGACTGACTGGAATTGCGCGGCGCGGGTGAGTGATCCAAGACGTGTGTGTGGGTAGGAAAGCAAGCAGTGCTAGGTGCCACCACTGTTGCAAAGGTGGTGCAATTGAGATTGGATTAAATTAGTGTCAGCAACCACGAATGGCATTGGATTGGATTGGATTGATGTCAGCAACCACTTCGAAGGGTATTTAATGAGCACAGTATGGCATGTTGCTGCTGTCACCTGCATGCCTCACGTGTGCATGTGCAGTGTGGCGATGCCTGCATCCAGGGCCCTGAAACCTAAACCCTAGATCCTAAACCCCGTTGTGCTGATGCCTGCCTGCCGCACGTGTGCAGTTTGGCAACGCCTGCATCTACTGCATCCTAGAACCTTAACCCTAAATCCTAAACCCCGTTGTGCTGACGCCTGCATCCCAGACCCTTCACCCTGAACCCTAACCCTAGACCCCATTGGTGCTGACGCCTGCCCGCCGCATGTGTGCAGTTTGGCGAGGGGTGCATCGCTTGCTACCAGGAAATCTGCTACAGCGTAGGCCCAGCTCCCAGAGGGTACTGGTACTATTTGGGAGAAGGATTCGTCACCAAGAATGAGTGCCCCAGCAACTGCCTGAAGTGCGAAAACAACCAAGGGTGCGTGGCATGCAAGCCCGGCTACTTGTGGGATCAGGACGTGGACTCCAGTGATTTTTATCACACAATCGGGCGCTGCATCGATGATATCCCCATCTCGGGCCCCCCTACCCCCGCACCCCCCGGGGCCCTAACCTTCCCTGTTGGCTACCAGAAGACTGGTGGCTGTGCCGCCCGCTCAGGGGATGATGGCTGCACCTCCTGCAAGTCGGGGTACTACAAGTGAGTGCCGGCAGACAGGGCGATGAACATATAAGGCTTTGGGGTTGGTAATTTAGGGTTTAGGACTTCAATTTTAGGGTTTAGGCCTTATGGTTTAGGGTTTAGGGTTGTCCTTGGCCAATTTAGGCGCGAAACCTCTCACCAGATTGAGGTCGCCACAGTACAGTGCACCCAAGGGGTATTACAGGCATGCCAACATTTTGAGCGATTGCGCAGGTGGACCAATCAATGCCTGCCGTGCAACATGTCCCTGGCTTCGCCTACCACCACAGCGACAGACTGCAAGGCGAACAAGTGTGTGGATGACAAGGGCTGCAGCAAGTGCCCCCAGGGATACGTGCACATCCCCGGGTATCCTCCGACTTGCACCAAGTGCAATGTGCCAGACATGGGCTGCACCGACTGCGATGCCACAAAGGTACACCTGCCTGCCTGAGGAATAAATAAATAACTATATCTACGTAGCCTGCGCTTGAACAGGCGCGTTGGTTATGGACGAGGATTTGGCAAAGAGAAGGGCCTGACCTTTACCTGCGATCAATTGTGATCTTTGCTGCTGCGATCATTATGACCAACAGATGCAATCACCGTTTGTGATGCAGCAAAAGGGTGGGGTGGTTTGATTAGCCTGATGCATTTGATGTGATCCCTTGTAATCATGGTGCACGATTTTCCAAACGCTAGCAATCACAAGATCCAGAGCTGCACGTTCCTATTCATATCCACCTCTACACCAAAGAAATCAACTCAGCAGTCTATTTCAATAGAGCAAAGAGACTGGTTGTGCTATGCAGGGCTGCAAGACCTGCCCCAAGGGGTACTACAAGATGCCAGGCACACCCACCAGCTGCACCCCCTGCCCCACCGGCTGCGCAAGGTGCATAGATGGCAAGGGCTGCATCAGATGTGCATCAAACTTCTTTGCAACAAACGGCGACGATGGTTGGGGCAACGCAGTGACGCAGTGCAACAGCTGCCCCCTGTATCTGGACTGCCTGGGTGACTGCCACCCCACCAAGGGCTGTGCCAAGTGCCCTGTGGGGATGAAGCTAGCCAAGGCAGCACCTCGCAATTGTTATTGGGGAAGTTAGGGACTAGGTATGTGTGGGGATTGTGGATCATCTGGACAGCTTTCCAAGCTGGGGAAACTCCAGCTTGGTTGTTTTGTGGCTGTGATCGTCTTACTCTAACGATTGAATACCCGCCATGCTTCATTGGTACATTCTCAGGTTACAACAATTTGGTCTGTCTAGGTCCAGTGTCTCCAAGCAAAGCACAAGCAAGATAGTCATTGTCCTGACTATCTTGGCTCAGGACTTTCACTTCTTCCTTTGTGGCCGCGTTGTGTACTTGGTACTCAGTACCTGCAAGTAAGCCACCACATGTGTCATGCGTGGCTATTAAAGTATTATTGTCAGATTAAGTTTCCAAAAAAGGCTCTGAGGCAACCTTCCCGCAATATCATAACTGTATATATAATATATTAGTAATGCTCCACAGCAGGCCCTGGGGTTGCGTGAGATTCAAAACATAAGTGTTAGGATATCACTCACCTGGAGCCAACCTTTGTGTTTGATCAACTACTATCAGATGTTGCCCTGCGGCAACCCGTTTGAGTCATGTCATGTCTCGTAATACAACATATTCAGACGGCTCATGTTCCAGCACAAAACTCCGAGTCACTGCCCATGTTGTTGCAATCACCCCTGCATTGTTTGGTGTTGCCCTCTCCCAGAAAATGACCAATTTGGAAGTATACTTATAAATCTCCCGATACTGTTGTTTTGCTCAAACAGCGCTGTCGGATGTATGCTACTAGGCAAAACCCAACATTTTACTGCCATTGTGTATTACAACTTATCGATATCGCTCCCAACATTTGTGTGCTCATGAGCTGGGGAACCCCGGTGCAGGTGTATATATACACACATATATATCAAATAAAATCTTGCTGTTGTTCCGCGCTTTTCGCCAGTCGGAGCCCTTGGAAGGGTCTTTCTGAAACCCTGTAGGGTATACCGCCGATGCGACATGAACGATCCCAGTTACGGTACAACGAGAGGCATGTTGCATGCAGGTACAAACGGTTGTATGCAAAGCGTGGGCCCGGGAATAAACGAGTCGAACCAGGCACCTGCTGTTGCATACAGCAACACCTTTCAGGTTGCCTGCTTGAGGGCTCCTTGGAATGCACAACTGGAGACTCTTTTTGGACCTCCTTCATCATATTCCACACCTGGTGGACCCATACGGGTATTTCATAGTCCATATCTGGGTGTAGATCCCAGGGCGCCCTTCTTGCCCTGGTTATTCTGCCCAAGGCTTGCTCCTCTGTGACACGTGGGTACTCCTGTCCGGGACAGTGTTCGCTGAACTTCCTGGCATAGTGAGCACACCTGGTCAGTGGGTGGGCACAGTGCCGCCAGCAGCCGCTCAGTGTTGCCGCATCAATTTCAATGACAGCTGGGCATGGCTGGGGGCGTAGCCCGGGAGCACCGGGAGCAGGTGAGGCGAAACCTCCTACTGGGCTAGTACTCGCACAACAGCAGGGTCCTAGCTAGGGTTAAGTGCAGCGTAGCCTGCGAGCCACCCTCCTCTTCCCCAGATTCTGCTGTTGTTTTGCCCGATATGCTCACGAGCCACGTAAGCCAAGTCACCGTGATGCTTCAAGCGTCCTGAGCACACTGGCGTCCACTGGAAGGAATAGTCACCCCGCTAGGCAGTCACCCCGCTTGCTGCACGGCCCTTTCACAATACCCCCTTGGCTCACGGACAAACAACCCTCCTCCTCTGCCACTGTACAGTGTCCCACGGACACGTCTCTGGTCGGTTTATCCACCCTAGAACTTCGAGTAGAAGTGCCCTCCAGGATCCATAAACCCTTCAACCCTACATGCAACCCCTGGTGGGTGTGCCCCTTTTCAATTTGCCCTATCCCGGGATCCCAAAACCCTTGGCCCCTGGTGTGCCCTGCTTTAGGCTTGCTGCTGCTCCTGGTGGTGTGCCACGCTGGGCTAGGCGCTGGAGAGGGGCTGGAGGCTGGTGCAAGGAGGCTGGTGCTGGCTGATACAACTTCCTCCTGCAAGGCTGGGAAAGCAGGATGCACACAGTGCCAACAACCTATTGACAACGCTGACCCTAGCTACTGCAGCAAGTAAGGTCTTGCAGGGGGTCATGTATTTGTCGGCAGTTTGCACCCACGCAGCTTTGCGCCAGCAGTGGTGCACCCTAAACCCGAATGGTGCCATAAACCGTAAACCTTAAACCCTAAGCACCCACACGGCTTGGCGCCAGCAGTGGTGCAGCGCGTGTGGCATAGCTGTGTCAAGGTGGCTAGGGATTGGTCAAGTGGGTTGTAACCTACACCCTTCGATAGGGCTTTGACACTGGCATTGGTGCCCTCTGGTTTGCTGGGGCCCTAAACCCTGCACCCTTGCTCGACAAAGGGCCTAAAACCTAAACCCTTAACCCTCAGCCTAAACCCTTAACCCTTGACCCTTTCCCCTGCACCCTTGCTGGACAAAGGGCCTGAGCCCTGAACCTTCCACAGGCACAGGTGCCGAGGAGCATACTACAAGATTTACTCACTTAAGTAGTATATCGTGTTTATATATTTGATCACTAATTTTAAATATTGTTTTCCTTATCTATGCGCAGGTGCCACTTATGCCACTCTGGGTACACACTTATTTGGCGCCCTTAACCCTTGACACGTGCAGGTCAATGGGCCTACACCCTAAACCCTACCCCTGCATATGCACAGGTGCGACTCGGGGTACACACTGATCGGCGCCAACTATCAAGGCTCGTGGAACCTGCATGTGGCACCTGTGTCAAAGTGCTACAGCTGCACCTCGGACCTGCACTGCCCCAGTGCCAAGGGCTGCATGCCAGGTGTGTGCGCTAAACCCTACAACCCTAATCATATACCCTAATTACTGCAGACCCTATGCTTCAGCAGCACCTCAGACCTGCACTGCCCCAGTGCCAAGCGCTGCATGCCAGGTGGGTGCGGTAAACCCTTAATCCGTAAACCCTAAATGTTCACCCTATGCTACGGTTGCCTCCAACGGTCGACCCAGCCGTTGGCTCAGCACCTGAGTTTGAGTTGAGTCTTGAGTTCAACTAAGCAAGGGGTCG
>JAULBX010003999.1:0-138231 GCA_032358255.1 Heterotrichella gracilis
GCGGCGGGCGCGGCGCGGGCGGCGGGCGGCAGAAACGGCGGCGGCGGCGGCGGCGCGTCGTCATCGGAATCCTCCTCGGTGTTGTTGGCAAACTCCGCGGAGAGCACCGGCGGCGGCTGGGACCGGGTCACAGGCCGCGGAGGGGGTGAAGGGGGTCCAGCTGCCCTTGCTGCTTGTTGTGGAGGCTGGCTAGGTGCGTGGGAGGGGGTGATGGGTGGGTTGGGTTTGGGTCCCTCCCCTGTAGGGTTCCTTTGCCCTTTCTTCCCTGGCAGGTTGCCCTTCTGCAGGGCCTGGAGCTCCTCCATGGTGAGGATGGTCTCCGCTTGGCTGTCGAATATCTCGTCCACCTTGCCCTCGTCCACCATGTCCTGCATCTCCTGCACCAAGGGGGTGACACACGTTGGGGCACATTAAAATCGCTTTTTGAAACCACATTGAAGCCACGATTGCCTTGGCCAATCCCATGTGCATGCACCATGTGACCGCATTCGGTCTTTTTACCACGATCAGCTTAAAATTTCGGCTTCCTTAAAAACCCCACAAGCACATGCCGGTAGTAATCAACAACACTACAGGAGGGCACTATCGCCAATGCATCCAACAACAGGCCTCCACATGTATTCCTGCATTGCCCGCACCTTCATTTTCTTCTGCGCCTCTGCAGCTATCATCTCCTGGATGTCTGGCAGGTCATTGGTGGCCCTGCCGCTCTCCTCCCACATCTCACGGGAGGGATTCTTGCGGGTGCGCTGGGACTGCAAAGGAAAGAGGAAAACCCTTCAAGTTTTTGCGGGTGCAGTGAGACTGCAAGAGAGGATGCCGTGCTGGGGTAAAATAGTTTTCGGGAACATGGCCAATGTGAAGGGTCCTTAGCATTTTGAGGGGATGATGAGCATTTACAGAGGGGATGATAAGCATTGACATATCATTGGATCCGTACATCATGTACCCCTAATATGGTTAAGAGAATCGCAGAGGCACAACATACTCCTTTTCTGAAACCCTACCTTGACTGCTTCCGCCAACACCATCCCCCAGCACCCTGTCCCCAGCATCTCCATATAACCCCACATGCCTACATGGGAATCCCAAGCCCTACATAAACCCTGGCCAACAACCCTACCTTGACTGCTTCCGCCAGCACCTCCCCCAGCACCCTGCCCCCAACATCCTCTATGGACCCCTCACCCCATTTCAGGCCCCTCCATGTAATCCTAACCCTACATGCAACCCTACGCCCTTCCCAAAAGCCTACCTTGACTGCTTCCGCCAGCACCTCCCCCAGCACCCTGGCCCCATCCTCCTCCATGGCCACAGCGATGCACACCGGGGGCAGCCCAGACTCCTCGAGCAGCTCAACTAGGGCAGCCTGGGCTTGGATGCTGCGGTAAGGGGGTGGGTGGATTGGATGGGGTAGGTGCAGGGGAGGTGTGTTGGCGCTGCTATGTAGAGATTGGGGGGATGTGGTGCTGGTGGTGGGGGCAAGCGATACCGTGTGTAGGGTAATGTGTCTGGTAGGATAAGCATGGGTACAATAGGGTAGAGGCGGGGCGCATCCACCACTAGTTTGCGGTTGAGTAGGAGGTGCAGCAAGTGACATCCATGCCGGGCGAATTAGGATGCTGCTCTGGGCACGATGAGCAGTCATTGTGTACACTGCCTTTGTATATAATCCTTTCATGCCCAACTGTATGGGAGGTATTCACATACAATATCGTGTCAGAGGGTCTGATCGGGCCATTGCCAAGCCTCGCCAACCATGCAGGGTTGCCAGGCTGCCACTAAAACCCCACGCTAGCGTCTTTGGGTTGCCCCCACCACCTACCTCATCCCCGAAAACAGCATGGTGCGGTTGGATCCCCAGCCGCCGCCCCTGATCCAGTCCCCGGGACGCGGCGACTCCCAGTCGGGTTCTGGGGATTCCAGCGCCTGGTCCAGGGTTTGGTACAGCAGCTGTTGCGAGCAGGGGACCACCTTGATGGCCTGGCCACCTGCGGAGTCGAGTATGATGCGCACCATGGCTAGCTCCTCTGCTCGGAAACCCGCCAGCACCACCGCCTGCGGGAGGAAAATAAAACATTTTTTTATTAGATAAAAATAGGAGAGCAAATGGGTTATTCAATGTATTCTTTATTTATGCGCGCCATGGCAAGCTTTTTGGCTTGGACCCCGGCCAGCATAACCACCTGCTAGTGGGCGGCTGGGGTATTTTGGAGGGTGGGCGGCAAGCTTATACGGTGTGGTCTTGATAGCAGCCACAAAATGCATACACACGCCAGGACACCATATGCATGCATACATGTGACGCAAACAAAACACGCATGCACGCACAACGTTGTGCAGTATATAATCCTAAATCCGAAAAGGCCTGATAAACATTTTTCGCTGAGTGCTGCACTTATTTGTATTCAGCGCCCATTATGCATGCATATGCGATGGGCAGCCGACACATGCCGTGGAAAAAGGATGCGAGAAAAAGCGATTGCCTCCCCCTGCTATGCAAACAACCCATACCTCTGGCCCATACAGTTCCTGGTTCTCTATGTCGTCCATCAGGAACTGGGGCGTGTTTTCTCCCGTGGAGAACAGGTCCTCCAGCTTGAGGTCGTCCCCCAAGGGGTCGATGTCGTCGGCAGAGAAGCCTAGCTGCGCGTTGTACTCGTCCTCGTCCAGCCCCATCTCCTTATAGTACGCCTCGTCCAGACGGATGCTATCGAAGTCAGGGTTTTCCGGCTGCTCATCCTCGTCATCCTCGGGGTGGTGGGGTTCCGTCACATGCTCGACAGGCGGCTGGCTGGCAGGGGTGGGATCGAACCCCGGCCCGCTGTGCGCCGCGAGGCGCACCACGAAGCGGCGATGCCGTGGGCCAAGTGCGTGCTGGAGGTGTGGCAGGACGCCGCCCTGGTGCGATGGTTTGATTGGGCGCTGGCTAGTACTGCACGGCACAGAAAGGTGCCGTGCCACATGCATGCTAGCCAGCCCAGTCTGCATAGTATTGAAGAATACAGACGGAGTAACCCCGCTGTATCGACAGAAGGCTAATGCTTTGAACTAGCCTACGGAACGCTGTTTTGCACAACTGTGGTTGCAATGCTCACAGCCCCCCACACACAACCTGACCTACACCCCCGGACTGGTGGGCGAGAGCAACAGCGTTGCGTTCCTATAATAAAATGAACAGTAAGACATATTAGGGGTATGTTTGCTGTATGCGGAACCACCAAGCTTTGACCTCAAACTTTGAGCGAGGTTCCTGGAAAACAAAACCTTTTTCCTTCCGTTTTTACGTCGATTTTACTTTGAAAAGCGTCATAATTTCCACCGAACCCCTGCTAAGATGAAGAGCAAACCTTGTGGGCCACAGGTGGGTGACAGGGAAGACACATTCACCGTGGCCCACCTCAGTTGTCCAGCACTTTGTGCCAACAGTTAACATGTAATTATAATTCGCATTGTCTGTGATGATCACCTCCCCACGTCTGTGACATCAAGTGCGTTGTGCTGTTGTGACAAGACAGTCTCACCCAGAGTCTGGAGCGCTACCCACCCAGTAACCAGCTGGAGCATGTATTACACCCCATATACCATGCACGCCACCGCCTGAATCCTATGCAGTTAACCACTGTAACCAATCCACATGCAACAATCCACCTGGTCCACAACTGCACCTTTAGACCAGGGCACCTCGCTGTCCCCGAGACACTGTTCTCCTCCTCCCCTCCGAACCCCTCACATATTCTTCCCCTTCCCCAACGCAACACCAACCCACACCCCATTAATACCCCCCCCCCCCCCCTTCTCCCAGTGCACACACACACAGCGCTACCCTGGCCAATCAGGGCCAAAACCCTGTGGCCGGGTGTAGTGTGACCCTTTAGCAGAGTTTGTGCAATATCCCCTAGGTAAGGCTTCCACCCCCGAGACACCTCAGTATCCCCAGTGCCCGCAGTATCCCCAGCTGGTCAGCTCCAACCCAAGCCACTGATCCAGGGTTTCCCACCCCCTGCTCACAGTATCTGCTGCAGGTCTGCATCCTGCCTGGCCAACTCCAGGAGCATGGGGTCGTCGAAGAACTTATTGATGCTCACGTCGTCGCTCATACCCTGCGCATGGTTTGAGACACGGGTCAGGTGGTGGTGGCGTGGTGGTTGGGAAGGGGCGGTTGCAATGGGCAACATCATGCTGCGCCAAGCCGCAATTTCCAAGCGTCCAAGGTACATCTCAAAACCCAAAGAGGTTTGAAAGCAATGTTCACAGGCACCAGGATGGTCGTCAGGGGCGGTAGTACCTCCGTGGCTCCCAGGATGCCAACCATGCTCATCACAGTATGGAACAAAATTTGATGTGTCATGTTGTGTGCGCACTCGGGACACACCCTTTGGCATGCATTTTGTTCCACCCCCCAAACGTTCCAGCCAACCTTTTGCATTGTTGGGCGTTGGCCATAAACTCGCACCAAAGTAACACACCACACATCCAGGCACACCGCCCAAAACCCGCTGCCCGCACCTTGCGCCGCCGCGTCTTGACCATGAACTCCCTGGCCAGCACGTTCATGGGCGCAGGCTCCAGGCCGGCGCAGCACATCTTAAAAACCCTCGCACCCTACCCCCAAACCCTCCTTTCGCCAACACGCCTTCACCGCATACCACCCGCAACCACGTCTTCACAACCCTTAAACCTAAGCCCGCTTCCCAAAACCTCTGCCCCCACCTTGCGCCGCCGCGTCTTGACCATGAACTCCCTGGCAAGCACGTTCATGGGTGCAGGCTCCAGCGGGCGCAGCACGATGCTCTTGTCCAGCGGGTCACCCGGCACAATCTGCCAGTGGTCAAACACAGACTGACAGAAGGCCTGGCCCTGTGGGGGTGGTGGGGAGGTGGGGTGGGGTGAGGGGTGGGTAATTTGGGTGGTGCGGGGTGTGGATGTTTTGAGTGTGGTGTGTTTAGTGGAAGACGTGTGCTGGTGGGTTTTGCTGGGTTGGGTGGGGTGCTGTGAGGGGAGGCGCAATCAAGCCATGTAACATTGACTGCACTCTAGAAATCCATGCATTTGCCAAGCTGCAGTGCCAGTGCAGGTTAAGGTACAGATTTGCGTGAACCAAGCACCTGGTTAAGATGCGTATACCCTAATCAGGTCCAAGTTTTCACAAAGGTAAATAGGTTACCTGCGTGTGGTAGCGCAGATCTGTCTCAAAGCCAAAGCTCTCCACCACTGGCAGAAAGCACCTGACCAGGAAGATGGGCGTGCCTGGTTTGGGCAGGTCCTGGGTCACGTGGCCTCGCCGCTTGGACAGCACGTTGTAGATGGCGGTGATGCAATCTGGAAGGGGGGGTGATCAGCTCATGAGGGGCGTACGGGGTGTATCAAAGATGCAGATGGTGCAATTCACTGCGAGCCACGTGCCACGGGCGGCCATGTCCAGGACTTATAACCTCCCAAATCCTCATGCCCAAAAACCCTAACCATCAAATCGCAGAGTCTAGTATCCCCGCGAAGTACACAGGCTCCACAAGACGGAAGGTAGGATGGAACCCCAGCCCCAAACCCTTATAACACACACAAACCCTCTAAAACCTACCTGCCGGCGTCTGGATCTCCACGTAGTACACTGGCTCCATGAGGCGGGGTGTGGCCATGAGGAAGGCGGAGTAGCACACGCGGCGGGCGGTGGGGATGACCTGCCCCCCCCCTCGGTGCAGCGGCTCGGGCGCAATGGCGGCATCCAGGATCTTGAACTTGACGTTCCGGATGGGTTCGTCGCACAGCGGGCCCTCCCGCGTGCCCCATTGGAAGCCCTGCGGGTAGGGTGGGGTGGGAGGGAGGTGCATATACCAAGTTCGCATTTCCCTTGGTTTCAAGAAAAATCAAAAAATTAGAAAGTATTATTTCGAATGGGTTCTATGCCACCCACGCTCAAATCCAACCATTCTGTGCATTGCAGCAACATTCAAAGCCACTTGGCAGCAACATTTACACCCACATGGGCCCCCGGAGCACACAGCACCCCCCCACGACCCATACTCAACAGCAAAACCCTAACTCAACCCTAAAACCCTACCCACCTGCACAATGGACTCGCGCACCGCCCCCAGCAGGCCCTTGTCCACCTCAGCAGGCAGGGTGTCATCCAGCAAAATGTTGGGACCCGCCCGTTCGGGCCCAAATGCCCACACGCTCCGCGCCGCCAGCAGATCCCAGTCGTACTTTGACTGGAAGAAGTCGCCCAGGCGCTTGCGAGGCCACTCGATCCTGACTGCGCCACCCTCGATGTCCTCGGCAAGACCCTAAACGAGGGTTTTAAGGGGGTTACGGGGGGAAGAAAACCCCTAGGGGAGGGTTTGGGGTGGCGCTGTACAGGTCTGGGGCCAGAGGAGCAAAGTATGCTTTGACAATAGTGGTGGAGGGTCTTTTCTGCCAGGTTTCTAGCACAATGCCATGTGGGCTCATCCTCAAATATCAAGGTAATTTTGCCCTAAATGTATTGATGTTACGTTAGGTATGAATGACTCCACCCCATTCCCCACCCCTCACCTTCTCCAGCGGCTCCGCGATCATGGTGATCTTGTTGCGCTTGTTGGGCGTCTCAGCAAAGCACTTTAGCGAGGAGGTCTCCACCACAGTCTCGCAGAACGACACCACTGGGTCGGCGACCTTGACCTCAACCTCGGCATACAGCTCCCGCAGGTCCTGTGGGGTGTTTATTTATTTTAAATGATACATGACGACGATGTTATTTTCAACTACCTTTGAACAAAGCAAGAATCCGTGTGAAGATCAATGCTATATAGAGATGTATGGGGAAATAGTGGTGTAGTCAAAACCTGGCCGCACCTTTATGAGTGAGGTCAGGTACACCCTTGTGCCCAGGGAAGCATTTTTATAAAAGCGATGTACTAACAACAATGCATGTAACAATAACAAACCGGGAAACATCGATAACTAAACGGTGCCTAGTTTGTTTTAGAGCCATGCCACAAAGAAAGCTGCACCTTCATGAGCGAGTCCAGGTAGACCTCCCCTGTGCCCAGCATGTAATGGATAAAGATTTACACGTATGTACAATTATTTATATCGAATTCGCTGACGATACACAGGACCATTGACAAAGAAGCTGCCCGCACCTTCATGAGCGAGTCCAGGTAGACCTCCCCTGTGCCCAGGATTGTGTGCTCCCCTGACTCCTCCACCTTGGTCACTGCAAGGGGGTAGCTCTTGTTGATCTTGCGCAGGCCCTCAACCATCTTGGGCAGCTCGCTGGGGTTGAGCGGCTCAGTGGCGATCTTCATCACGCTCTGGGTCTGGAAGGTCAGCGGCCTGGAAGTGACAAGTAACCAAGTATAAGAAATGTACATAAAAAAAAAAAAAAAAAAAAAAACATTATATTATTGAGTAGTTTCATCATCTTATCATGCTATGGGTCTGGACGATGAGCGGCATGGAGGGGAAGGCGCGGAAGGGATAAAGCCTCTGTTGCCACAGCATCACCCGCATGAAAACAAATAATCATTGACGCATAAGCATTGACAAAGCCAGCCACAGGCATGCAAGAGCAGGCCTGTGCCCTGAACGCACAGGAGAGCACCAGCCCCACCTGAATATGTACAGGTCCTCCTCAAAGAACTCCGGCACCAGCGTGGCTGTCTTTGTGATGGTGGCGTCCACCCCTTGGAGCAGCACCCAGTTGCCAGCCACCGCCTTGGTCAGGGGAATCCTGCATGGGGAGAGATGTGTGTCTGGGGGGGTTGTTACATGTATACAATCCACTGGGGATGTAAAAAGGCATGATGGCGATACTGGTGGCGCTACATGGACACAATGGATCAGGCCATTGGTGGTGTTTTGCATGGAGGCCAAGCCTAAATGAGGGTTGTACACTATGGCCCCCAAACCTCCCGGCTACCCCACACAGAAATGCGCACCTGTATCTGGCCTGGTAGGTCCACACGTTGGTCACCTCAGCCACACACGAATCCTCCTCGTCGTCGGGCGAGTAGGCCTCACCTAGCACGCGCACCTGCAGCCATGCGGGGTATAAATTCAATTTCAAGTCCACATATTGTTCCAACATATCCCTATGTCCCAGCAGCAAAGCGAAAGGGTTGGCCACCCTACACCCATCCCACAAATAAGTGTCTGCGGGCAGAGTATCGTATTGACTTCTCATAACCCCAGGAACTGGCATTGATTTGGTACAAAGAGGGTGGTCCCCGCCTTCCATCGCCATCCATACACAGGCAACACACACCGCAAACACAAGACACAAAGCAGTCTACCAGCTTACCTTGTCCCCTGGCTTCACGGTGCCCGACAGTATCCTGCCGAACGCGTCGAAGCCCGATGCGTCTGTCTTTGGGAACAGCTTGCACACGTAGATCATGATGGGGCCGCGCGGATTGCACGCCTTCATGTGCGCAACAACTTCGCCATCCTGGGGGCCCGTGTAGCACCGCTCAACCTGGGAAGGGGGGGGAGGAGTGTGTCAATTAGGAGGAAGATGGGCGTGCATGCACGCTGGGGATAGCAGATGTGTGCATCTTATGATTTTTTGTCCTGGGTCTTGGTTGCTGTGTGGGTGACCTAGACCCTAAACCTTGAACCCTAAAACCTATTGGTCATGTAATGTGGTCGTGTGATGACCTCCGCCACAGGCGGGAATCAGCCCACTACCGCTTTTCCCCCGGAAGCCCTCCACAACGCTATGCCTCACACCATCCTGCTTCTTTCACCAAGCACCTGCAATGATCACCCCATCTCCAAACCCCACCACCCACTTCACTGCCCCACCTTCTTGGCCGCAACAACCTTGGAGGAGGGCAGGTGCCTGGCACTTACATCCTCAAGGGAACTGTGGGCGATGCCGAACATTATTGCGCAGCCTCCTTAGGGAAGCTTCTGCCATCCCCGCCACCCCCACCCCGTTCCCACTCCCAATCACCCATCACCCCCTCCCATCCACCCAGCAATTTCCACACACCACACCGCGCCCACCTTCTTGGCAGTGGCCACCTGAAGGGCAGGTGCCTAGCCACCATTCAGCGATGTCTGTGGCGCTGCCAAAGATCTTGGCGCATGCCTCCTCAAACGAGCACCTTGCCATTCACCTAACCCCACTCCCACTTCCCATCACACCCACCCAGCAACTCCCCCCACATCCCCCCACGCACCTTCTTGGCAGTGGCCACCTTTGAGGAGGGCAGGTGCCTGGCCACCATGTCCGCAATGCCTGTGGCGCTGCCAAAGATCTTGGCGCATGCCTCCTTGAGCAGCGCCTTGACATCCATGCCGTAGGATGAGGGCTTGAGCCACACGCCCAGGTCGTCCATCATGCCCTTGATGGAGGCGTCGTGCTCACCCAGGACCTGCAGTTGTAGCAATCAGGGTTTAGGGCTTAGGGCTTAGGGTCAGTGTGAGGGTTGAGTTAGGGCACCTGTCCAGCGGTGTGCCGCAGCCACCACCATCCGCCACCAAACATCTGCAACCCCCCTCCGTCACCCATTCAGCCACCATCCGTGCTTAAATTACCATGCCGCCGCCTTACATGCGAGTGACTCTCCAGAGGGCCCGCATGCAGGTAAGCCAGTGCGGCCAACTAGGTGGCAAAGTGTGCATACGTTGGGCTACACTCCACACGCCAGTCTCAACGGGGTCACCACACCCACCACCCAGCCAGCGCCCCAGCGCCACCCACCTGGCTGTAAATCTTGTACAGCGGCTCCAGAATGAACTCCACAAAGGAGCGCTTGGGCGACTCGGCATCCAGAGGGGCCTTTTTCCTGAACACCCGGGTGTCGGGGTGGAAATACATGTCCCCCCACAGCCGCCGCGCAAACTCGCGGTGGTCCACTTGTGCCCCATACACCTGGCAGTACATCTTGGCAAAGGACTGGAGCGTGAACGACCACCCGTACTGTGCAGCCACGAAGGCCACGTTGCCCGCCAAGGGGTCCAGCTGCGGGTGGGGGAATGGGGGGTTAAGGCCGGGGGTGGGGTGGATGGAGGGGTGGGGGGGGTGCGGTAAGGGGGTATGAGGTGCATGCGGAAACGCGGGAAAAAAGCGGGGCGGTATGGGTAGGGGATTGTGCGCCAACCGATGTTGCAGTTGCAGGTCAGTTGTCCAGCGGTCACAGCAACTGCAGCACCAATTTAACTTTGAACACACTGGTTTGATGTAGAGGGGCACACCAAGGTTTTCTTAGGGTTCTCACGCACCAGAGGCATCTCCTCCCCTCCCGCGTACGTCTCAATGAGGCCGTTGACCTCGTCGATTGTGTGCCGCAGCTTGAAGTATGCGTCCGTGGGGGGCAGCTTGAGCTCGGTGATGAGCCGGTCAACCTGGGGCCAGGGGTATAGGATGTTTATATAGTTAATGAAATGATTTTTATGATGACGAGGAGCATGCTTATATTCATCAGGATTGACGGTGACAAGCACGACGCAATGCATGGACCCATATGCATCTCCCAAGCAGAGCGACTCCCAACCCAGGGATTCATGCAAAAGCTTGCGCTACACATAGAAAGAACAAGACACGTGACATGCAGCACCCCACCTTTGACAGCACCAGCACGATGGCCAGACCCTCGCTTAGGGCTTGCCTGATGGCCCGGTCTGTGGCCACCATCACCCCCTCCACCGCATCCACCACCAGCACCACACCGTCAGACATGCGCATGGCGGCAGACACCTCGTCGTTGAAGTTGACGTGGCCTGGGGTGGGGGAGGGGAACATCTAAAGGGTCATGGGTGCACGATGAGGGTGTTCAGAGGTTAGAAGATGCAACCCCTACCCCCCTTCTCCAGCATCAACAGACATGGGGCAGGCATTGAGCCTTGACACGCAGCCCACCCCACCCCACCGGCCCACAGGACACCCACCACAGCCTCACAGCCTTCATAAACACACCACCACCACCCCACACCCCGCCCCTCCACCCACCTGGCGTGTCAAACAGGTTGACCAGGAACGACTTCCCGCTGTCGGTCTCCAGCACCAGCGACATGGGGCAGGCCTTGAGGCTGATGCCGCGCGCCTGCTCATCCAGCCGGGTGTCTGTGAAGCGCATGGGCTTCTCGTTGGAACGCACCTCGTGCCGGACCTCGTGCGTCTGCTCGATCAGCATGTCAACAAGCTGCGAGGGGGGGTATACGGGAAGACGTTAGGGGTTAGGATTTAGGGTTTGGCGCATGCCTCGATGCAGGGCAGGAACCCTCTCCCACAGGCCTCCCTTCCTCATTGCCCCGTCACCCCGTCGCCTCCACATGGATTTGCCGCGGAGCATGTGGCCAACCACTGCCACAATTGGTGGATGATGCAGGTTTTCAGGTCCCCCCCCACCCCCCAATGCCCGCAGCCACCCATTTTGGTCTTTGCTGTAGTGCAGTTGGCCCACCACCAGCACAATACAGCACTCCACATGCGGGTAATCTCCCCCACAAAAACCACCACACAAATCCCATACCCCACACCCCCTGCCACCCACCATGGTCTTCCCGTGGTGCAGGTGCCCCACAATTGCCACGTTGCGGACCAAGTCGGGTGTGGCGGACAGGCCTGCCAGGAACTCGTTGGAGTAGGCGGAGGGAAGCGGCTGGCGCTCAAGTACCTCGATCTGCCGGTGCTTCACAGGGGCGATGATGGGGACCTGGGGGCAGGGGTGGGTGAATGTGCAGGGTGGGTGATGTGTGTGTGTGGTGTGGAGGGGGTTCTTTGTGGTAGTGGGGTGCTTCTGAGGGTGGAGTGGTTGCGTGTGGGTTAATTGAGTAGGAGGAGGTTTCGATATGCAACGTTTTGGGGACTGGTGTGGAGTGGGTGCAGGCAAGTGAGGGGGACGGCGATGCGTGCCCCTGCCCTGGCCTGCGCAGTACCCACATAGCTTGCACCTCCCCACCGCCATGCACAGGTGGCACACGCCACTACCCCGCGCCTTAACCACTCCCATGGTTCTTGCAAGACTTGCGGCCGGTTTCTCACCATCATCCTTTGCAAAAATGTCTGTGCAAAAGAAAGGTGCACCTTTATGCCATCTTTGTGTTTGCCACCAACACATGCCAGTGAACCACCATCCCCGCTCATCCCACCACCGCCACCGCACCCGCCCCCAAGCACCATCCCTTGCTGGCACACCCCAAAGCTTTGTGCTGCAGTGTGCAGTCCCACCACCCACCACCATCCACCCACCACCATGCCACCCACCTCCAACGGTTGTGCGTCCTCATCCATGACCAGCGCCTCGGTTTCCTTGCCAAAGGTCTCCTCAGCAGTCGGGTAGTACTTCTTGTCCTCCTGCAAAGCAAAGAGAAATGTGAGCAAAAAAAAACATAGGCGCCTCATCGCGACGCAAGCATGAGACTGGTGGGTTGAAGAGACCAAGTGAGAGTTGCTGGGCACTACGCCACACGTCCCTCCCATTGTTGCTTGAGACAGGGGCTGCACATAAGGCATAGGGCTCAAGTCCAAAATTTAAAGATCCCACCTGGAGCACGATTGAGGTCCCGGGTTCCTCCTCCTCTTCCTCATCTTCTAGCCCGGCGGTGGCATGGAAGCGGGCGTTGGCCCGCTCCTCGGCATCTTCCATATCCTCATCTTCGTCATCCTCGTCTAGTACCCCCTCCTGCTCCTCCTCCTCTTCCTCCTCGTCCTGTTCAAGGGGTGTTGCATAATGAGGGGGTGATGGCGTGCATGGGAGGGTGGTGGGTGAGGGAGCGGGGGCTGGTTATAAGGGTGGGGCCGGTGCATGGAAGTTGCTGGTAGTGGGAAGGAGGGGTGAAGGGGAGAGGTATCAAAAATTTGCTTATGCTGTACAGTAAGAAGGTGGAAAATCGGTGCATATTATGCAGATGCTGTCATATGCACGTTCACACATGCATGCATATAGCCACACACACCCTTCCACCCACAAACTAGGCGCTGGAACTTTTACACAAGGAACCCATTATTAGTGCTGTCATGTGTAACTACCGCTGCATCCGCATACCTCCTCCTCGTCTGAAAGGTCTGGCCCGATGTAGTTGCCGAACTCATCATACAGTGATTCGTCCATGGTGTGTGTTTAGCAGCCCCCCTGCTCCCGAGTTGACGTCCTGTTTCCTCCCAGCCTTTTTCACGTGAGCTCACCACCTCACGTACAGCACGTAAGTGCCAACAGACCAACAGGGCTCGTCACCATGCCTTGGGGCTTGTGGAGCGATGCGGGGGCTTGTTTAGAGGGCGTTAAGTGGCTGATCAACCAAAGCGATGTCTACTGCCTTTGTCTATGTCGCTAAGTCGCTATTGGTGTACAAAACTGCGGCCAATCTGCCTGACATCCCTGCTCAAAAACGCATCATTTGGAAAAACAGAAGTGGTTGCGGCCACTGAGCCAGGGTTCAACCTTCCCGTTTTCTTGGACATTGCTTCTCTCTTGCCACCTGCCACATCAGCTAGCAGGCTCGTGAGTATTTTCCTGCCAGTGGCGGGAAAGACGATACTCGATAGGATATGGCGACACCAAAGCACCTCGGTGGGCGTTCAATCAGGCTTGTCAACAGGCAATAACACAGCCTTTGGTTGGGCTGGACCCTGCTGGTGTGCCCTACAGCCGAAAGCAGGGGCGAGAGGACTGTTGCAATGGTGTCGACACCATGGAGCACTGACCCATTGTGCACATTACTATAGCAGGCTCTTCCTTCCTTGAAAGTTCCCCTTTGCCACCCTTCAGCCCCTGGTATGTAACTCCAACATCCATGTGTGCAGCCTTGTAATCCCCCTCTAGTCCACCCCCAAAGTGCCCCGTCGCCCGCCATGGCCCTCCACCACCCCACCATACACACCTCCAGACTCGCCCGCTCCCCGTCTACGGAAAGCGTCGCCTCCCTATGCCCATCAGTTCGAGTAAAGCTCCCAGAGGACAGGGCAACACCCGCTGAGGGCATGGCAACCAGGAGCAATTGGACTGCCTTGGGCAGCTGTCGTACAGGTCAGCTGCTGACACACCAGCCCACACAGCACACACAGAACACTGGCCCAACAACTGTCTTATGTGGTTGTGTAACCCAAGCATTAAGGCCTCTCGCAGTTATGCAGGACTGGACAGGGCCATGCTCATATGTTTGGACTTATCCAGGTGCAGTTATCCTGTTAGTTGATTAGTCAACATCGCTTCATGAAGTTAAAAGTTCATGGTGCACGGGTGCATCCAGACAGCTGGCGCAAGAGGTCCAAACTGCACGCACAATAGCAACACAAGGCATCTGCTTGGTATCGCACCTAACGCCTCGCTTGCCCACCAGGCTCCCTGCAGCGGTTCCTGTCGAGCGGGCGGGGCCAGCAGGGTGGCTGGCAGCTGCCCCTCAAGGTGCCCAGCGAGCTGTGGGGGGCGTACAACGTCATACACTATGCGCTGCAGGCCTCGCCCGCAGGCTGGGCAAGGGGGGCACGTGTGCCCACCAAGGTACTGCACCATCGTAGTAAAGAGTGAATTAATATTTGCCGGGCATCATTTATATTATTTTTGGACACAAACCTTTTAAATTAAAGGATAGTGAGATAACAAACAGGACCTTCTGTAGTGTGGCTATTTCGGTACTGCATCACTGTTTTTCACTAGAAATTCGTGCCAGTACATGGCCATAGTGTGCTCAGTGAGCACTGCTCACATATACGGTTGTCGCTACGTGGACCAAAAAACAAGGCGGTGGGAGCCTGGGGACCCCCCTGGTGCCAAGGCGGTGTGTACATGCTTCACGGGGGCAACGTCCTGTATACACTAGTAACATTTTTTTTTGGAAATCTGCTTATTTTATTTATCGTCCTATGGGCAGGCTGCTGCCAGCGAGCCGCTTGAAGGCGCAGCACCACCCCAGGGTACCAAGTCAGTTGAGGAGCTACTTGAATTCAAGCCACGGCTGACAGGCCAGCAGGTACCAAACTCTACAACACTAAACTTCACACCCTGCGCCCGCCCGCCCGCACGGGCCTTTGCCACAAGGGACCCTTCCTTTGCGCCAATTTCCCCATCTACATCCACCGTGGGGCACACTTCACATGCTTCACCCCCCCTTGGCCGCTCCCACGCACACTCCCTACTCCCTACTCAGATCTTCCCCATGACCCCTTCCAGGTCCTGGCCTGCCTGCTTGCCGCTGTGGCTGTGTGCGCCCTCGTGTACCGCCATACAGCACCCCCTGCCCCCCGACTGGCATACAGCCTGGCCATTGCGGGACTGGCGGGAGTGGTGGTGCTGGCTACAAGGGCATTCTTCCTGCAGCAGGCATATTCGGTGCGTGGGTGCCTGGCAGGCGGGGGCGTGGCATGGGCATATACTGCATTGTCATTGGCATGCATTCTGCGGGGGGCATGGCATTTGGAATTTACCCATGGGCATTTGGCATGGGCATCTTGCTTTTGACAGGAGTGCATGCTGTTTTAGGGGTGGGGAATTCCGGCATATAGAAGCATTTTTTCCTGCAGCGGGCGTGGATGGATGCTGCTGCACTGGAGCATGGAGTTTTACTCACATGCATCGAGGTGACCACGTCTGTATCAACTTGCACATCCCACTTAGCATCTGCACACGCGTATGCAGTGCACACCCCACACCCGCACCCACCCGCAGGCCAACGAGTTCCCCGAAACCTCCCTGGGCGATCCCCACTCACGATTCCGAGACATCGATTCAGTCAAGGTGCACTACAAGGTGGCGCGCCCCACCACCGGCCCCCCCAACCTCCACCCGTGGGCCCTCCACTGCTACCACGGCTTTGGCGCCAACACCTTCTCCTGGGCCCTGGTGCAAGGGGTGCTGGCGGAGCGGCTGGCGGCGCAGGTCACGGCCCACGACATGCCGGGGTTTGGCCTCACGTCAAGGTGGGCTGGGAGGAGGGAATTGGGGGGGAGGGGGGGGAGGGGGTCACTGCGCACGATATGTTAGGCATTTGCCTCACGTCAAGGTGGGTGGGGGGTTGGCGGTGGTGGTGATGGTGGTGGACTAGCATATGATACGCCAGGGTTTGGCCTCATATTAGAGTGGGGGGTTGGGTGGCGGTGGCGGTAGTTAGTGGGGTAGCGCATGGCATGCCGAGGTGCATTGGGAGGATGGGGGGTGCAGGTGGGGAAATGAGGGACCGTTCCTGGGAATGCGTGTGGCATTTGTGGAGACTTTATGTGGGTGTACAGGGAAGTAAACATTCCCGAGCAAGTTGATGAATGTTGTTTGTTCACCTAAGCATATTAAAATATTTTTTATATATTAACAATTTCATCCTTTTTGTATAATGTCGAGTTTATGGGTGTTTTACCCTTCCAAAAATATTTTCGCGCTTATGCACCTGCTCCACCTACACATCCTGCCACCCCCACCTAGACTCCTTCACCTCTCCCTGCTCCACCCCTTGACAGGCCCACGAGCCTTGCCCCCTACACGCTCCAGTTCAATGGCCACCTGGGGCGGCGGGTGATGGACGCTGAGCTGGCGGCAAGCGGACAGCTGGCACCACAGGAGGGGCTGCGGCGGGAGGACTCGGCATATGTGAACCGGGGGGAGCTGGCGGCTGGTGGTGGTGGTGGTGGTGGTGGTGTTGTGGAGCCAAAGCGGGTGCTGGTGGGGCACTCGCTGGGGGCGGCGTGCGCGGCTGCGGAGGTGATTGCCAACCCCAAGGTGGGTTTGGTGAGGGAGAGGGGGAGGAGGGGGGGGGAGAGAAGGGAAAAGGGCCTTGTCATGGTTGGGATGTGTCTTATTCCGTATGCAACTGTTGTATATGAAACACGGCGTGCAATTCGGCATAGGGTTTAGGGGTTTGGGTTTGTGGCCGGCCTCACCTCCATCCCTGACCTGTAGTTCCCCCACCGCCACTCATTCATGCCACAACCCCTGGCCCCCACATTGCCACATCCTGCCGAGCTTGATGGACAACCTAACCGCCCTCCCACCCCACCTGCCACCCATCACTCCACATGCACACACTGCATACCGAGCCCAAAACCCTTGTGTAGGGTATTGCTGCGCTGGTCCTGGTGGCCCCCGCCATCTTTGCCCTGCAGTTGCGGCCCCCAGGTTCCCCCCCTCGCTCCCCCTCGGTGGCGGCACAGGTGGAACGGCTTGTGGGCGAGAGCAAAGAGGAGTTCATGGAGCCAGGGTAGGTCCACTATGAACCCTAAAACCCTATAACCCGCATTTTGACCCTGAACCTGAAGGTGACTGGCGATGCTGGTGGCGCAGCTGGTTGGCGAGGGCGAGAGGAGGGCTTTGGAACCAGGCTTGGCTCCATGAAGCTTGGAACCCTAGCAAACCTGGATACTGTTGCACGATTTTTTGCACCCTGCAAATATACCGGTATGTTTAATTTCGCTCGTTGGTCAAGGAGAATGGCCTGGAAGCAGGATGGCCGATGGAGGCAATTGGGCTTGAAACCCTATCTGAAAACCCTAGAGCCTGTTGGGCATCAGCAGCTTGTATGCCATGCGCACACTAATGTCACAAACACCCCCGCACTTGCCCCACCCTGCCCGTACCCACCACCCCCCGCAGGCCAGGGTCCGCCGGCGGCGTGTGGCGGTGGGGGGTGGTGCGCGCAGCCGCCGCGTGCGCCTCTGCCCTCGCGCTGCTTGGCCTGCGGGTGGGGCTGTGGGTGGCTCAGCCTGTGCTGGTGGTGGTGCTGCGCAACCTGGTGCGGTCAAGGGCGTTCTGGGAGAAGGGGCTGCGCAGCGCATGGTGAGTGGAGGGGGGTGGAGGGGAGGCGGGCAGCAAGTGTGAACACCCTCCTCACCCTGCGCCAACTATTTTTCCTGTAAGTTGGTAATTCTTGGCGTTTCACCTGTTTCTTCACACCAATGGCTCCTTGCAGAATGGGTATTGTATGCTGTTCAAACCCTAGACCCTATGGCAGGTAGAACAAGTCCGGTCTGATCCGCTGTGGTTGGCGCCTACCGTGTGGCTCAACCCCCTTGAACCCTAGGCCCTAAACCCTAAACCCTGCTGCAGGTACAACAAGTCCGGTTTGAGCCGCGCTGTGGTTGACGCCTACCGCCTGCCTCAGCTGGTCAAGGGCTGGGAGATGGGCATGGTCAGGTTCCTGGCAGCCAGGGTGACAGGTGCGATGGGGAAACAAGCCCTACGTACAGCCTAAACACCTACATCTAACGCTACCTGATACCCTACTGCATGCCCTAAAACCCTAAGCCCCAGCCCAGGCGAAAAGTGCGGCGTGTTGGCGCCGAGCCCCGACAACCCTACGCCTGCCCCTGCCAACTACCCTCAAACCTATTCCTAACCCCTTGCCCTGCAGAGAAGCGCGGCGTGTGGCGCGCGGTTTCCGAGGCCATGGACGGCAGCACGCGGGGATCCCAGGCGGAGCAGCTGGCCGCGGCGATTTCCATCCACAACATCCGGGTGCTGCTGGTGCACGGGGAGGATGACCTGCTGGTACCTGCGGCCAATAGCAGGCGCCTGGCGCAGCTTCTGCCCAATTGCCGGCTGGAGGTGGTGACGGGGTGTGGGCACATGCCGCAGGAGGAGGTGCCTGCCTGGTTTGTGGAGGTGGTGGAGGGGTTTCTGCAGGGGGCGTGAGGGGCCTGACGGCGGCGATTGCAACCCATATCATCTGCATGTTGCGGGTGCACGGTGCCGATGATTTGCTGGTCACTGCGGCCAGTAGCAGGCGCCAGGCCCAGCTGCCGCCTGGAGGTGGTTGTGGCGGGGTGGGCATATGCCGCAGGGGGAGGTGCCGGGCTGGTTGGTGGAGGTGGTGGAGTTTTTTTTGTGGATACTCCCACCCCTCAACGCCGCTGTGCTACACTAACATGGTGTAGAGTTAGTGGGGTAACACTACACCTTAAATCCTCCAGGTGCAGTGTTCGTGGAGAGGTTTTTGCAGGGGTTGACTCAAGAGTGGGAAGGAGGGTATAGCGTAGGATGGAGGGTGCTGTAGTCTAGTGTGCACTGTTCACTGCGTTTGCATGCAGTTTTTGTACTCCGGTTGTAGTCAGGGCTAGGTTGGATTAGGTGTGCTCAATTGGGTGCTAGGCACCAATTGGTATAAACTGTTAAATACAATTTGGTATGTAGGATGTTGTGTTGTGCTTGTGGTAGCAACATCTGACAGGATCTTTGTGTACACGTTATGGTTGTGCTAGGACCGCATACCCATGTATGTAGGTGTGTTTATATCGGTTGAGGATTGGGTTTTTAGATATACGCAGGCCCCTATACACTGGCAGTACATGTATATGTAGATGCATCCGGGATGCGGGGACTCGGATCCGGGATCCGGGAACCCCATTGCAGTCACTAAACACTATAACTTCACTGCAATGGGCATCGTTTCAGCAATCTGCCACAATTTTGAAAAACTTTGAATATGGGTGAGGAGGTTCTGCAGTTTTTGCACAACTACTGTCCATGATATCGGTCCGGCACTGCCAGTGGACTCCAAGGGCTTTTATCAATTTGACAATGTGCAAGGGGTGCGGAACCCTAGGCAGGTGGGGATAACAGTTCCGGACATTGCGGCCCTGTCTGACTGCTACAGTGTCATCAGTGATAACCCTAGTAGGGTTTGTTTTTGTTGCCGGACGGCCCGTTGCAAAATTGACAAGACATCTACGGTAGTACTCTGCAAGTATGGACCATGGGTGGGCTTTTGGTCTCAACTTCCAGTCTGGGAGTCCAATCTCCGAAATTGCACGCGCTCGCCACTGGCATGCGCTCGCCACGGTGGCCCCAGTCAGACTGGGGAGAAACACTGCAGGAACAACATGCCATGGGCCAGGCTCCATGCAGTCTTATCCGCTCAAGAATGATCGATAATGATTCACAGCTGAGCTCACTCGGGGTCTGGCTTTAATCAGTTGAAGCAATGGGTATGTCCATCCTACTGCTGCTACCTGGCTGGGTTTTGTACTGACGGTGTTCAGTTCATCAAAAATACCAAACTACCTATAACAGTGCCACCCTGGATGCATCAACATACCAACACAGAGGTGGCCGCCAAAACAAACTGCAAACAAAACGAATATGTTCCTCCTAAATCGGCAGTACTTGCCACGTAAGCCAATGTTTGTTTTGGGATCCTCCCTCATAAAATTATAACTGGGCTTGAACCACGCCCATTGCCTCACGGCTGCATGCAGCTCCAGGCTGCACTCGGCTTGCTGGCAACGGCATGGTTCACCCGTTCCCCTCCCCCCTCCGTGCATGACCCCAGTCAGTTGGAACACTACCAGCATGCCCACCCAAGCACCCACCCATCGTGCAGGCCTCGCTGGCTGGCCTCCATCCCACGCAAGGGCTTGATGGGCGGCATTTCTTGGCCGCACATGAGTGTGGGTGCCTCATGCGACTGCAGTGCTGCCCCACCCACCAGCCCCAGCATGACTACCCACCCATGCACTCCATATGTGAATGCCTGCTGACGTGGTACGGCAGTACTCCAGCAGCCACACCCTGCCCCCAGCTGACCCCCCCCCGGTGCATCCGCATGAGTGCTGAATCACACCATGCGCACCCCACATCCCATCATCACACCATCTTGCAACCTACACCAGGGTCTCCCGGGAGGGGATGATGGCGGACGTCTCGTGCCAGTACTCCAGCGCAGCAGCCACACCCGACCCCAGCTTGATGTCGATGCCCGCGTCCCGCATGGCCATCTCTGCGCCTCCCAGTGCGCTGACCATCATGAGCTCATCCATGTTGCCCAGGTGGCCGATCCGGAACACCTTGCCGGAGACCTCGGCAAGGCCGATGCCTGCGGGGGGGGTGAGGGTGCGGGTGAGAAGGCAACCCATAAGGGTGTAATGAGGTGCAGGGGGATGAGAATATAAGTGAAATGCATACCCCGTAGGCACAGGGGGTTCACACAAGGGTTCACACAAGGATGCACACAAGGATGCATAACCTGCAACTGCATTGGAGGGGTGAGGGAGATTGCAAAGCATTTTCAAGGTGATTGCGGGTGGAGAAGGTGCAGGGGGCAAATGCCGAGCATGCCCGCGGGCGCCCGTCAGCACCGCACCACATTGTAGCTGCAGCCTGATGCTGCTGCCTTTGCCTACGGGTGCCGTGCACGACCATGCTGCCATGGCAACACATCACGATCAGGATCAAAAACGAGTTTGCAATGCCAGGGCACCACTTCCTGGTGGCAATTGAGCAACGATGACTGTCAATCTGGCTGCATTGCAGGAACAGGCGTAACCAGACTATATTGCTCAACTTGAGTGTAGAATACAGAGCATCTGTCATACCATGTACTGACACTTGTAACGGTGTACGGTGCCGTGGATAGTATACCGTAGTAAGAAAAATGCAACCAGGCTCACCCAGCGACAGTTGTAATTTTCCTACGCGCAAGAAATTCCCTTATTGTGTCATCCATTTGCCATCAATTTCCTCACCTAGCGACAGGTTGTACTTTGCATATGCGTTCTTGACCACGTTGAGGCTGTCCACACCCTCGGGCACCTCAATGACGGTGAGAGAGTTGGACACCCAGCGCGGGTCCTTGCACAGCAGCTTCAGACCCCAGGCGGCCACGGCGCGCCGCGTGCCCTCACCCAGTCTGGAGAGGGGGGGAGAGGGGGCGTATGAGATGGGTGGACATGATGCAGGGGAGGCGGTTGCGGGTGGGGGTGTGAGTTGGTGGTGGAGGGTCGATGGCTCTACGTGAGGAATTTGCTATGCATGCATTACAAAATTCGCCACAAAATCACCAAGCATCACATGCCCTATTAGATCAAAACTGCTGCACAGTGCCGCATTCCTATGCGTTATACGCTTTCAATCACCACGCGTCGCATTTCATAAAAATGCGATGTCGATTTAACATCACGACTGCCCCACACCAGCCATATCTCGCCACCCACCTGTGGTGCCTTGCGATGACGTTGTCAATCCCCTCCGCCTGCAGCAGCTTGAGTGACTCCTCCAGGCCGTACATGAGCATGAGGGCGGGCGTGTAGGGCACGTTGCCGCTGGGGTTGGTGCGCAGCTGGTCCTGGAAGTCGTAGTAGCACCGCTTGGAGGTGGCGGTCTTCATGCTGTCAAGAGCCTGCGTGAGAACGGTTTACTTACTACCTGCCTGACAAGCACCCAATCAGGTTTTGTGGGGTAGAGGAGCAGTGGTAGCACCGCATGGAGGTCGCGGGCTGCATGTAGTCAAGCCTTGGGGGGAAAGGGAATACGTGGGGGGTGCAATTCCCTAAACCCGAATACAGTGTGGTGTGTACCTTGTCTGAGGCGCACACCAGCGCCAGGCCGGTGGGCAGGGACAGGGCTTTTTGCGAGCCCGTCACCGCCACGTCCACCCTCCACTCGTCGAACCGGAAGTCCAGGGCCCCGATGGAGGACACGCCATCCACCAGCAGCAGCGCGGGGTGGTCGCTGTCATCCATCACCTGCCTGCAAAACACCCCAACACAAGAATGATTAGAAGCTCCCCCCACGAATTTCTTAGGAACCTTACGCAACCTCCCATGCAAAGCGGTTGTTGATCCCGGAGAGGCATGCAAAGAGCAACACGGGCATTAAATGCGCATGGGGAAATCAATACCAGGACTCCAAGCTAGGAAGAACCCTAGTAGCCAGGAAATGAACCCTAAAGCACTTGCCTGCACTGGCCAATGTCGCTGGTCACCCCCGTGGTGGTCTCGTTGTGCACCACGCACACCGCCTTGATCTTCTTCTCTGTGTCTGCCTTGAGGATCTCGGCGAGCTTGCCCTCGTCCGCCCCGGTGCCCCACTGGCACTCCACCACCGTCACGTCCAGCCCCATGCGCTGCATCATGTCGATCCAAAGGTGGGAGAAGAGCCCATATCTGAACGCCACCACCTTGTCACCTGGGGAGAGGGAAAAGGGCATGGAAAAGAACACCAATATGTGGTGGCGGCGGTGGTTGTGGTGGTGGGTGTGGCGGCGGAGCTAGTGTTCCCTCTCCTCTGGTGCAGGGTGGTGACGTTGGTGAGGCGTGTGTGCGGGGTTTGGGGCTGGTTGGGATGGTGGTTGTTATGGATGGTGTCGACTTTCGCAGGCCGGCAGCACCACGGGCATCTCCTCCCACGTGGATCAAAGGGCCATAGGCAGGTGACACAGGGTAAGCAGCGTACCACCAACACAGGCATGCCACCACCCTAAAACCCTAGACACGCGACTGCACCTGGGGAGAGGGTGTTGGTGAGGGCTGCCTCCCAGCCCCCGGTGCCCGTCCCCGGGAAGATGAAGGGCGTGCCCTTGGTGGTCTTGTAGATGAACTTGGTGGACTCAAGGACGGATGAGAACCAGGGGGCGAACCAGGGATCCCTGTGGTTCTGGCCAGGCACGTTCATGGCACGCAGCACCCTGTCATGGATGTTCACTGGCCCTGGACCACACACAGGAGGGTTCTGTCTCAGTGTGTGGGCTTGGAAAGGAGTAGCTAGTAGTGGGTTGGGGTGCTTCACCGTTCCGTGAATTCAAGTTGCCAGACGCTGTTTGAAACCAAGTGATGGTGAGCAACTATTCGTACCTGGCACAAACAGGTGGTTCCGGCCAGGTGGGTTGTAGGACATCGGGGCAGAGGCGAAGCATCTGGAGAGTTGCTCGGCCGCGATGGGGACCTGCGCGGTGCATGAGAGTTGGTGGGATGCTCGTCACACACACGTTGGCCTAATAGTAGCTTTGCTGGCATGGGAGCGGGAGATGGAGTGAAATGGGCTGACTCTGATGGGGGATTTTACGCACCTCTGAGCAGCCAGCAGCGGCTTGTGTGCCTGATCGAGAAAGCAGCGACGTGCTGCCGAACAGCTGTCGCTGCAAGAGCCTCCTAGAGCCCATTGCTGTTTGACAGCAAGCTGCTCTGTTAGGTGATCTCTAGCTAGTTGCAGGCAAAGAGGTGAACCCAGTCGTTGCTGTCCAATACAGGGTTACACTTTGTTGCAGCGTGCAGCGATTGATGCGGAGGTTGAGGGAAAGATAGCACCGTTTCCCTGCCACCTTGACCCTTTGTCCTGGGCCAAGAAGGAGGTCCTGCAATTGAGGTAGCTGGCACAAGAGTTGGCGAACACATGGCACCAAAATGCTGATGTGGCAATCTTCCCTACTACAAAACAGTCCGGGACAGTGAAGGGACCCCTGGCATCCCCAAGTCTGAGGTGGGAACCCACCACACCCACACTGCGTTGTTTCCTCGGATAACTATCTGCTCCAACCACCACTTCCGCAGTTTTACACCAGGTAGTATTGGTAGTATCTGTTTCTATCCAGTTGCGGTGGTGTGAGGCAAGATGGGTCGGCGTGCAGCAGGAAAGTCCCTGCTGAGGCTGGCTACCTCCACAGCCAAGCAGTCTCGAGCGCACCAACAGGCCCACATCTCCACAACTTCCAAACAGGCCTCCTCCTCGGCCACCACCGGGGCTCTCAAGCCCCGTTCAGCCAACAATGCTGCCCAACAGCAGTCCCGCACGGCGGTCATGCCCGCAGCTGCGGTCAGGTTGCAGCCAGAGGTGGCCACGCTACCCCTCACAAGGGTGGACGAGTTTGGGGCTATCTCCATGGTGGCACCCACGGATGCTCCCCAGGAGGAGGGCGTGTTCAAGAACGTGGACGGACACCGCAACGAGGACGGCAGGTACACGGCGTTCATGAAGGACATCAGCGAGTTCGTGCCCCAGTCCCGCCAGTTCACCGACCCGGTTCGAACCTTCGCCTACGGGACAGATGCCAGCTTCTACCGCCTCAACCCCAAGCTGGTGGTCAAGATACACAACGAGGAGGACGTGAAGCGGATCCTGCCCATAGCCAGGAAGCACGAGGTGCCAGTGACGTTCAGGGCAGCGGGGACATCCCTCTCTGGCCAGGCCATCACCGACTCGGTGCTCCTCAAGCTGAGCCACACGGGCAAGAACTTCAGGAACTACACCGTGCACGTAAGTCAATTCCTCGTTCCACACCGACGGCTGTGCATCAACTGCGTGTGTGGTGTGGCTAGTGGGTGCCTAGTTGGGTGCAATGAGGTGTGTGTGTGGCCACACATGTGCCTCACCTTGAATAGTAGTGTTTGGGATGCCACAGCCATGCATGCCAGCCACATATTGCATCCAAGTGTGCAACCACTGCAGCACTCCTGGCAAGCTGTTGCCCAACCTAGATCAAGCACCTGCCCAATATAGTTATTGTGGCAAGCTTGCTTGTTCTGTTCCCAGTATTACACTCCCCTTGGCATATGCACCACCCACCATATATCCTCCACCACCCACATCCATACCCATGTACCCACCACATGCCCCCCACCCTAATACCCTTTAATAAGATGTTCATCCACTTAGCTGCCATCTCACCCATTCACCTACCCACCGCCCCATTACCCTTATCCAGGGTGACGGCAGCACCATCACGGTGGAGCCAGGCCTGATTGGTGGGGAGGTCAACCGCATCCTGGCGGCGCACAAGAAGAAGCACAACCACTCCATCCAGTACAAGATCGGGCCCGACCCGTCCTCCATCGACAGCTGCATGATCGGCGGCATCGTGTCCAACAACTCATCGGGCATGTGCTGCGGCGTGTCGCAAAACACCTACCACACGCTGAGGGACCTGCGCGCGGTGTTTGCTGACGGGACTGTGCTGGACACCGCTGACGCGGCCAGCAGGGCGGCGTTCCTGCAGGTGGGTGAATGCCCTAGCTTAGGGTTTTTAAAGACGTTGAAACCTGGCCTAGTTCTTGCTGTTGGGACAGTGCTGGGCACCTCTGGCGCGGCCAGCAGGGCGGCGTTACTCCAAGTGGGTGGATGTCCTAAGGTAGGGTTTTGCTGCTGTGCACTGCGTCGGCTTGAACTATGAGTTTTCTGCTTTGCAATTTCCCTAGCCTAGGGTTTTGCATCAGCCATGCTCCAGCCATGCAGCCTCTCGCGCAACCACTACGCGCATTGTCTCCCCTCTACCTGCATATCCACCTGCACCCGTGCCTCACTATGGCGCAAGCACCCACCCACCCACCCACCCACCGCCCCACCTCCATCCACCCCCCACCGCAGACCCACAAGGAGCTGTGCGACGGCGTGGTGGACCTGGCACGGCGCGTGCAGTCTGACCGCGAGCTCACCGCGCTCATCCGCCGCAAGTTCGCCATCAAGTGCACCACGGGCTACTCGCTCAACGCGCTGGTTGACTTCCCGCTGGACGATCCCATTGAGATCATCAAGCGGCTGCTGATTGGCAGCGAGGGCACGCTGGGCTTTGTGTCCAGGGCGACGTACAACACCGTGCCGGAGTGGCCCAACAAGGTGGGTGAGGAGGTGGGGGGTGGGTGGGTGTGGGGGGTGGGCGTGGAATGGGTTGGGGTGGGTGGGGGTGTGGGGATATAAAACGAGGATCCTTTAATCACCGTGCCAAATGGCGTATCAATGTGGATGGGTCAAGTGTAGGATGGGTTAGAAGGAGGGGAAGGCTGCAGGACATGTGCCAGGAGGTTCGGCTGGGTGGAGGCGTGTGGTGGGGTGTGGGCTGCATCGCATGGCGATCAAGATTGTACGCCTGCAGGGCCGTGCTGGAGTGGTCCGCCTTCAGCCTGGACAAACGGTTGTGTGGCCATGCATACAGAGAAAACAGAGAGGTCAATTACATGTGCATGCGGGGGTTATGCTAACAAGACTCCTCTCAATATCCTCATTGCCTATGCCGCTGTATTGTATGTCGCCTTACCAGGTATAATTCCCGCCTTTCTGCCAGGCCTCTGCCTTCATCATGTTCCCGGATGTCTACTCGGCATGCAAGGCGGCCGCGGTGCTGCGCAATGAGACCTCTGTGGACGCGGTGGAGATGTTTGACAGGGCGTCGCTCAGGTGCGGGGCCAAACCCTAGCCAAATCCCTGAACCCTGAAATTGCACGCGACTTGGTTGATATGTGGTCGGTGTCTGACAGCAACGGATATTGCCCTTCGATCACAGGGGCCTGGAGGAAATGCACCCGCAATGTTCCCCTCGTGCGCCTGGCATCACCATCAACACCTGAGCACAAAAACCCTGTGAATCCTAACCGCTGTTCCCCTGCATCTCTAGGGAGTGCGGCAACGACGAGGGCATGGTGGAGCTTGTGCCGGACATCAACGACTGCGACCCTATGGCTGCATCGCTACTCATTGAGTGCAGAGGGCAGACAGCGGAGGACCTGGAGGTAACCTAGAGCCAAACCCTAAAATCCTAAATTTGAATACTGAATGGAATGTGACCCCCATGCATTGGTGCTTGCATATACACCTGGATAGCTATATACCAAACAGAACATAAAATTTATTGAATGTTGCTGACATGTACACCATCATGCACCCCCTTGCACACACTGTGCATCAGATATGTCACATTGTTCCAACCCACCACCCACTGCACCCCACAGGCCCGCATTGCCGAGGTGACCAGCGCCCTGCGCAAGTCCGGCCTACCTGTTGGCGCCACCTCGGCCCTTCCCAAGCCCCTGGAGGCGTACCCCTTCCACAAGGAGCCCAAGAAGGCAAACAAGTACTGGGACGTGCGCAAGGTAGGGGTGGTGTGGGTGGTGTGGGGGAGGGAGGGTGTTTCCACCAATGCAGCCACCAATACATCCAACCCATGCGTCAACCAGTGCATCCATCTGTTGGCCTGATGTATTAACCAATGCATCCACCAGTTCCACCCTTCACTCCTCACCTCTCAGAACTCAATCCCCATCGTGGCCGCATTAGCGTGCCCCCGCTCCTCACACACCTCACACATAACCCCGCAGGGCCTGATCCCCATCGTGGGGGCCGCGCGCGAGGTTGGCACTAGCATGCTCATCGAGGATGTGGCCTGCCCCGTGGACAAGCTTGCCAACATGACTGTGGACCTGGTGCACATGTTTGAGAAGTTTGGCTACAACGACGCATCCTGCTTCGGCCACGCGCTGGAGGGGAACCTGCATCTGGTGTTCTCACAGGTGGGGAGTGGGTCTTGGGGGCGAGGGCACACGGCGGCAGTGGTTGCATCTCCACATCCTCAAAAACCAAGGTGCAACGCCTCCAGGCCATGTTGACCATTGAAGTCAGCCTGTTTGAAAGATCCTAGGCAGGGTTTCCGCTTGCCCAAAGAGGTGCAGCACCACCACATGAAATGCCTGGAACAAGCTATACCATGGCCACAACCCTGAATCAGTTCAAACCCTTCCCTAGGGTTGCTACACCCCCGAGGAGGTGCAGCGCCTCCACCACACAACGGACAAATTCCGCCTTCTCCTACAAGCCCTAACCCAATCCCAAACGCTTCCCAGGGTTTCCGCACGCCTGAGGAGGTGCAGCGCTTCCACAACATGATGGACGAGATGTGCTACATCGTGGCAACCAAGCACGGGGGCTCGCTCAAGGGCGAGCACGGCACCGGCAGGAACGTGGCGCCCTACGTGGAGATGGAGTGGGGCTCCAAGGCGTACGACCTCATGTGGCAGCTAAAAGAGCTGTTTGACCCAGACTATGTGCTCAACCCAGGGGTCATCCTCAACAAGGTGAGGATGGAAGGCGTACGACCGCATGTGGCAGCTGAATGACATGTGTGTCACCCGCGGGCCGTGGCGTGTGGGAGGCGTGTTGCATGCATCCAGCTGCGATACCCGTCATACAACTTTACATTCTACATCGTAAATGGCCACAGACCGTGCCCCCGGGGCAGTGCGTCACATTTTGAGCACCACCAATGCCCTCCAAATTTGAACTGCATGCATGTGAGGAATGCAACCCCCACATACCCACACCGCCACAACACTCCTGAACCCTGACCCACCCCCCTCCAGGACCCCCTGACCCACGTCAAGTTCCTCAAGCCCTCCCCCCCTGCCTCGGCCACCGTGGACCGCTGCATCGAGTGCGGGTTCTGCGAGAGCAACTGCCCCTCCAGGGACCTCACGCTCACCCCCCGCCAGCGCATCTCAACCTACCGCGAGATTAAGCGCCTGCAGGCAATGCCCGCCAGGACGGCAGACGACGACAAGAGGTGGGTGGGGGTGTGGAGAGACTGGTTGAGGGTTGAAAGGGGGGAGTCTTTGTGGCAATGGTGGTGGTAGTGGTGGTGGTGGTGGTTGCTTCTCTGGGATATATTGTGAGGTATTTAGGGTCTGGGTCAGCATTATTCCTTCATTGGTAGGGACGGCGGTGGCAACCTAGCACTGGCTGGTCGGCGGGTGGGGCCGTGTGGCTCTCTGTGGCTGAGGGCTGGATTGTTACAATCTGACTGTCACACTCAATTCAGGCCACCCCCGCCAGAATCTAGCTCGCTCAATGCAGCTCAATTCCCTGGCACCCCCCACCTCCGCCGTAATAACATCAACCCCCTGCCCCCTCCAGGCTGTCTGATTTCCAGGACATCTTCGCCTACCAGGGGGAGCAAACCTGCGCGGCAGACGGCATGTGCCAGGAGAAGTGCCCGGTCAAGATCAATACGGGAGACCTCATCAAGCAGGTGCGGCGGTTGCGTGACAAGCTGCTGCGTGTTGCACCCTGCTCCCTTGCATGGGCATAATGTAGCTCCTTTATTTCGAGAGGGTCACCACAATAGGTGTGTACTCTCACCACCGGCAGCTCCTTTGAATGAAGCATTTACTTGCTATTGTTCTATTCTGTTTGACATGTGATTTCAACTGTTGTCTTTGACACCATATGTTAATATTTCCAGTGCTGTTTACCAACTGGTTTTCAGTCCTGTCTATCACATTCACATGCAATGAATTATATAAAACCTAATGTGCAAAATACAATTATAGAGTTATTTATAGTTTTGAGCATGGTGTGTGTGGCATGGCAGGTGCGGGCTGAGCAGGTAGCGGAGCAGGGCGCATCCGTCGGGTCCAGGGCAGCCTCAGCGGTGGCCAACCACTTTGCCGCATTCACCTGGGGGGCGGGCAAGTTCCTGGGGGTGGTGGACTTTGCGCACCGCCTGATTGGGCCCCGGCCCCTGGAGTACATCAGCAGCGGGCTCAACAAGCTGAGCGGGAACAGCGTGCCGGTGTGGAACAAGTACATGCCCAGGGTACGCCCGGACCCCAAACCTAGACCCTAAACCTTGGGAAGTTAGTCCTCGGGGTGCGCTGGACCGTACATGCCCATGTATGCCTGGACTGCACCACCCAACTGCCCCGACACCCACCCATCTTCACTATGCCGCAGGGGCGCTGTACCTGTTGACCTGGCGCAAAACCTGAACCCTAAACCCTAAAATAAGAACCCACCATCCTGCAGGGCGCCGCGCCGGTCGACCTGCACCCCACCCAGCCCGCGCCCTCCCCCGGCCTGCCCCGCCAGGTTGTGTACATGCCCTCCTGCGTCACGCGCATGATGGGCCCATCCAGGTCAGATGACACCTCGGACCCAGTGCATGCCAAGCTGCTGTCGCTGTTTGCAAAGGCGGGCTACCAGGTCATCTACCCACAGGTAAGGGTCTGGGGTTTGCATTTCGGGGGTGTTCATTACAGGCTGCTTTAGGGTGTCGCCATCTATCCACAGGTGGGGCTTTCCGGCGACCTGAGTCAGGGGTTGCCTGTGATAGCTGGTATTGTGGAATTAGGGTTTGCCATTGCATTCCTGAGAAGACATGAACGGATTGGTAACTCTTATACATGGGCAATATTTGGTGAAGACTTGCATACACGGCACACCTCAACCTACCCCCCTGTCCAAACAAACACCCTCCCTCTCCCATGCCCCGCCCCCCACCTGACCCCGCCCTTCTCCACACCCCGCAGAACCTGTCCAGCCAGTGCTGCGGCATGCTGTTTAACAGCCGCGGCTTCAAGGGCGCCGCAGGCACCAAGAGCTCAGACCTGGAGGCCGCCCTCATGGAGGCCAGCCAGGGTGGCAAGATCCCCATTGTGTGCGACACCTCGCCCTGCCTGGCCCAGATCAAGACCAGCCTGAGCGAGCCGGGGCTGCGCTTTGCGCTGTACGAGCCAGTGGAGTTCATCAGGTGAGGAGGAAGCCCTAGCTAGGGTTTGCGCCCTGCCCTGGCCTATAGGTTGGTCAGTGATGCTTCAATCTTCATTTGCTAAGCAAAGAATGCCATTAACCCCCAATCTCCACCCAGGCACTGTCTATTTAAATAAGCGTGCTTCAGTTCCACAACTGTGAACACATCCCCAAAAGTGTTAACCTTACCCCTCTCCCTGCCAGGCACTTCCTGTCGGCAAGCTGTAGCATACTGATAATTACGACTGTTATTTTAAACCCTGACCCCTAAACCGCACCCCCCACCCCCCCGCAGGCACTTCCTGTTGGACAAGCTTGAGTTCCGGCAGGTTCGCGACAGCGTGGCTGTGCACGTGCCCTGCTCCTCCAAAAAGATGGGCATAGAGGAGGCATTCACCAAGGTGGCGAGCATGTGCGCAAAGGAGGTGAGCAAAAGGCGATTAGGGTTTAGGGTTTAGGTGGGGGCATCGAGGAGGCCTTCAGCGGGGTGGCAAGCATGCGCGCAATGGAGGCGGCTGAGGTGTGGCTGGCTGGGGTTTGGAGTAATGATTAGAATAAAGACGACACACAGGCAATCTGCATGGCTGTGTTGCGCTGGAGCATGCCGCCTAGTTAACACACTGGCCGTCCTCCTCTCCCCCAGCACACACAATCCCCAGCCTACCACCACCCACCCCACTCACACCCCACCCGCAGGTCCACCACACCGGCATCCCCTGCTGCGGCATGGCTGGCGACCGAGGCATGCGCTACCCCGAGCTCACTGGCTCCTCCCTACAGCACCTGGCGCTGCCCGCATCCTGCACCGACGGCTACTCCACCAGCCGCACCTGCGAGATGTCGCTGAGCAACCACTCGGGGGTTGACTTCAGGGGGCTGGTGTACCTGGTGGATGAGGCCACGCGCCCGCTGCCAAACCCTAAAGCCTAAGTTCGGGGTTAACTTCAGGGGCCTGGTGGATCGCTGCCAAAACCCTGAAGGGTTTTCGTGGGAAGGGGCAAAATTCTTTGGATGTCGTCATGAGACCGCGCAGGAGCGGAGGGGAGACCCTATGCAAGGGTATATGGGGTGTTAGAATTGGGGCGAGGGCGTGTGGTTTCAACCGAGTTTGTGTGAAATTTTGAAATGCCATTTGGGGTGGGATTTGAGGGTGGGGTAAAGGGGCTGGCTAGGCGGCCAGGCTTGCTCATAGCAGCACTGCAGCTTTTTTGTGTCTTTGGGGACGCCCATGGGTTTGGCGGCGGTTTACTGCTGGACGATTTGGGCGGGGTGTCATGGCGGAGGGTATTGCAGGGCTTGTTGGCTCTCACTGGGGTGCAATATTGTGGGACCTTACATGCTGAACCTTATGCCTCTGCGCGTTTTTTGCCATGCTCGTAAACGAAGGGGACCACATTTACGTGTGCCTTTGGTCGCACCAGAATGGCTCTTGCTGCGGTGGTTTAGGGTGCCGCGGCGTGTAGGAGGAACAGGTTAGGACAGTCCAGAGGCTGGGCGTTGCCTCGTGGGTCATATCTGACCTCGCCCCAAATTTAGAATGTTTTTCACTACGTATTATTAAGGCCATGGCGTTGTCCTGCATCAGGGTGGTTGCCAGCCTCTATCTTGGTGTCTCGCCAAGGAACCGTACTATACTTAATAATTAGGTATTTCCAGCGTAGTCTCTGTGCGGTGGTATATATGTTGTCTGCAATGTCATTTGGATAATGTGCCTCAGGCAGGCTCTGTTTGCAGGCTCTGCTGGGCCCCCATGCTGACTGTCAATGGTAGGCTACGGGCATGTCTTGTGACGTTGTCAATGTACTACAGAAAGCACAGTGACTGGTAATATTACAATAATATTCAATTTGCCAATTATTATTAAAGTGTGAGCTCCCGCAGACTCTACATTGAATGTAGTGCACTGGAGGCTGCATCACAGGATGGTACAGTGTTGAGGTAAAATTAGTTTATTGTACTTTAAACTGATGGGGTCCACGGTCACAACAGGATCCACCTGTCATTGATCTCAAGACATCAACACATCTTCTGCACTGTTGACAACTCGCTGATGTTCTTCTCCTCTACTAGAAAGAAGGAAGGTCGCCCTTGCTCTACGTCCCGAGTGCGCTACATTAAATGACATGAGCAACGACCGCCAACTTGAAAGTCAGTAACAATTAACAAAGAAAAACATGTCAACACGCTGCAATGGCGTCGCAGCCACAGCTGCTGCATCACACATCCCGCTGCTAAAAAATCCGTTTCACCCTTGGAAGCCAACCCTTGCACAAGAAGCATATGTGAACATATGCGAGACGAAAACTGCCGATGATGGTGTGCAATCCACGCGCACACCCTAGTAAGGTGCCTGTGTCCACAGCCACAGACCCACCTTGCAACAATGAAGATCCAATGCTCTAGCTGCATTTGACTGCGCATGCCACAGTGGCTGTGCTGCTAGTATAATTCATCCTAAGAAAGCAGCAACTACCTAAGGATTTACATCAAATCCCCAGTATGCCACAAATCCGTCCTGCGGCCGCAAGACAATTGCCAGAAACCCCCAATAAAACAACATGAACAACCCTTCCTAGGTTTCCGGCCTGGGAACCCTCCACAGATTCTGATCTGGACCCTTAGGGCTCTGAGCTGCCATACTCCTGCAGCACCTTCTTGTGGTACGACTTGAACGACTCGCAGAATGCGTCGATGTCGGCCTCCGAGGGCAGAAAGGTGGTGCGCAGGTGGGAGGTCCCGGGGAACTCCTTGAAGCCAGAGCCGGGGACTGCAAAATGGGGGGGGAGACATTGGGTGGGTGGGTGGGGATGGAGGTTGGGGGAAGGGAGGAGGTGCAGGTGGGGAGGTGGGGAGCGCACGATCTGTGGTGTGAGGCCACTGTTGGCGTGCGCACACAGTTGTGAGGTGCGGGGTGCGCATGAGTGGACCCCATGTTGTGATGTTGTGGGGTTCAGGCGACAGTGGATAGGGTCTTGTTGGGGGTTTGCCCCGCACCTGTCACGATGCCAGTCTCCTCCAGCAGGTTCTTCACATACAGGAAGTCAGGGGCGCGGCCAGCCTGGGCAAGGGGAGGATGACAGCGTTACAGTACAGCACCGGCATAATGTATGCTAGCAAACAATATCCTCCAAGAAATTTAGAGAATGAAGAAGTGCATGGCAGCCCCCACCAATGAGCAGCACAATATGTCCCTGGCCGTCAAAAATATGAGTTTTGAGTTATAAGTCCTAAAACCTCAAGCAACTTGACCCCACCTTTTTGGCCTCCTCCACAAACGCGGGTGGCAGGTCCAGCTTTGGGAATGCGTACAGCGCCCCCTGTGCGGGCCTGCACGACACCCCCTCCATGCTGTTGAATGTGTCAACCACCTTGATTGCGCGCTTCTTCAGTGAGGACAGCAGCGCATCCCGCTCGGAGGCATACTGGGGGTAGCTGGGGTCGCCTTCCTGCAAGGAAATGAGGGGGGGGGAGGGTAAGTGCTTGAATCAGATGTGAGCCGCTGCTGCTGGCTTGGTGTGGGGACTGGGATCGGATACTATAGAGCTGTGTGAGCCCAAACACGCATGTGTAGGTGAGCTGAAATATGGCAGGGGGTAATTCATCAAGGTTGCCATGCGAGGGTAGTACTAGTGAGACGGGGAATTCTGATGGTGGATAACATGGGTGGATAAGGTGGATGATGCAGCATGGTGCAGCAATGCTTTAGGCTGTGCCGTCTTGTACTGGCAAGGATGGTGGTTGGCAGCACAGTCATCATGCAGAATGGTGGCATTGTCAGCGCAGCAATGAACACCCTGACGTCTTCAACATCCCCCACCAGCCCCACCTTCCGCCCCCACCCAAACACCCCACCCCGCACCTTTGGCGGCGTCATCATCAGCGCACAACAGATCTGGCCGCTCAAATTGGGGCACAGGTTGATTGAGCTCAGCTTGTACAGCTGCGCCTTGACCTCAGGGGCCAGGTTGATGACCTCGTAATACCCTCCCCTCCTGCCGCACTCCCCGTAGAACCCCTTGGATATGGAGTTCATGCACACCAGCGTCACGTCGCTGTTGCCCATCTCCCGCAGCACCTTGCGGAAGGAGTGGAAGCTCTTGTCCTCCGCCCAGATGTTGGTCTGCAAGGTGGGGAATTTAAGGCATTCAGCAAGTGGGGGAGAGTCTCCATATGGGTGCTTCAAAAGGGGGATAGGGGGGAGAATCAACAGATTGAAGATTGGAAAATTTGGCCACACGTGGCGGCCGCATCTCCCCACACACTTTGTGCACGCTTTACGTATCCAGGCACGAACAGCTGACCCAGGTACCAGATGAGCACCAGGCCCTCCACCCTGCGCAACTACAACCTAAAAACCCTGCCTAGCAAACCCCTCACAAACCCTACAGCTCCCACCTGGTACACCTCATCCGCAATGAGCACCAGCCCCTCCCTGCTGCAGAACTTGACCACATCCTCCTGGTTGCTGTAGCTGAGCACCTGGCCGGTGGGGTTGCCGGGGTTGATCACCACCAGGCCGCGCACATGGGTCCCATCTGCACGAGCCTGCGGCAGGAAATACAATTGTAAATTTCATTGCTTGATGTAGTAACAATTTATTTTGTATGTTGTTATATTGTACAGGGTGGGTCCTCCGAAGGCAGGTGGGGCGGTGTGCACTGGCGCGTGTGGGTGCATGTGTGGGTATTGAGGGAGGCACGGGTGGATGCGGGCATACACCATGCTGGACATCCACTGCTGGTGGCATTGCTAAAGGGTTGGCAGGATCAGGGAGCTGTGGGCATTGGGAATTGCAAATGGCAGGCATGGGGGTGGGTATGTGCAGAGCGCTCTGCAGGTGTGCGCATAGGACACGCCAAGGGATATGACTGCTGATGGCAGTGTGTAATGGGCATGCGCGCCGCAAGGAATCATGAGATGTAAATCACCTGGCGCCACCCAAGCACAGGCGCACGCTGCCCCCCCACCCCCACAACCCCCCCCCCCACCTTGTCTACTTGCTCCTTCAATCTCTCCACAGCCAGCCCCCAGTCCGCCCACTTACAGCCAAACCCTAAACCCTTCACGCTGACCCTTAAATCCCGCCACCCACCTGACCTGTTTGCTCCTTCAGGTGCTCCCACAGACAGCCCCCTGTCCGCCCCGTTGTCCCCTAACCCTAAACCCTAAACGCCAACCCTAAAACCCCGCCACCCACCTTGTCTATTTGCTCCCTCAGGTGCTCCACAGACAGCCCCCAGTCCACCCCCTAGCAGCCAAACCCCAAACCCTAAACCCTACAGACCCTAAACCCACCTTGTCTATTTGCTCCTTCAGGTGCTCCACAGACAGTCCCCAGTCCGCCTCCTCGTCCAAGTAGTAGGGCACCAGCCTCCCCCCCGCCAGGGCAAGCGTGGCGGAGTACAGCGGGTACTGCGGGATGGGCACCAGGATGCCATCCGTGCTGTCCCGGATGAGCAGATTGAGCGATGTCTGCACCGCATCCGAGGCCCCGCCCACCATGAAGATGTCATCGGGGTTGGCGGGGTGGCCGTCCCGGGCCTCAATCCCCGCCGCCACGTGCTCCCGCAGTATTTGCGCCCCCTGGCTGTGGCTGTAGGCGCCTGTGCCCCCCGGGATGGAGTCCAAGTACTCTGTGGCTCGCGCTATGACGTCGGCAGGGAATATGTCGTGCACGTTGGGGTAGTCCAGCAGCTGCAATGGGGTTTTGGGGTTTAGGGTTTAGGGCCGGGGAGCGGGTGAGGGTGGGTGCTGGGGGTGGGGCAGTGGGGAGGGAGATTCGCATTCAAAAAATGGGAGCATACGGGAATGAGTGCTGTGTGGAGGCAGAGCAAGGAGGTATTGAGGCGGCGCAGGGTGCGTCCAGGCAGGGTGAAATGTTGTGGATGTGGGTGCGGTGTGTGGAGTTGATGGAGGGGCAGTGGCTGTGGCGTAGCAGCAACGTGCCTCTGACAGTGGGCAATATTGATAGGGATGTGTGGTGTTGCACAAGTTTATGAACACTTCATTTGCACCGAGGCAAGAGCACCAAGCTGAAGTTTGCAAAACCCTAGCTGCATGCCAAGGCTATCTACCCTGGGTAGAGTGTGTAACCCTGCAGACCGTCCCTCCAGTCTCACGCCATTTGACGCATAAAATCTGAGGGAAACCGCTAACTTAGAGCCTAAGCCTGTCTTGGTTCATAGTGCAGGCACCCAAGATTTGACACGTCGCTGTGGCTTCCAAGTCGAGATGCCACACAGGGATTTTGCTCCGTTGAGAGTGTGGCAGAAACATGCTCAACAGGCGCGTTCTTCACACAAAGACATACACCGCTGCGTCTACACGGTGCACGCATCGGATCGGTGCGCGATTCGAGCCATCGGTGCATATGCATGCTCCGAGACTGATGCATGCCTCGTGACCACGTGTTTCGCCCGCCAATCCACCGAGACCCAAATTACCACGCAAATCGATACTGGGCTATCACCAATCCCACCACTAACTGGTGACCCTATGTAGCAGTTTGGTTGAGAGCAAACCTAGGGTTGCAACGCAGCAGCATGCATCAGTCTGCGCTATAGTAGGACTAGGGTACCCCACCATGGTGGACCACCCACGCAACCCACCTGTGGATAGTCGCACAGGCAAAGCACCTGCCTGAAGAACGTGATGGGCTTTTGCCCCAGCTGCTGTGGGTTGCCGATGTTTGAGTACACCAGCTTTTTGAACGGGAGCTCCACCCCTTCGTCCAGCTGCTTTTGAATCTGCCCGGCGCGCAACACGATCTCGCCACGGACGGCATACTCAGCTGCTACAATGTTCGGGTTTATGTTGCTTGTGCTCAAGGGATAGTCGGGGTTGTCCATGGTGGCCACAGCTTTGCCAAGTTTGCTAAGAGCTGGTTGAGGCGAGTGGTGTTGACAGTGATGCGTATATCACGTTGTTCAACTGTTGGGTGCTTAAGCTGTCAAGCAGGCGCAGTACTTTGCAGTCCTATTTCACGTTAAACAGTCTAATGAGAACGAGGTGATTTTGGCTTTGCCCGCTCCTGTTCACACGCCCTTATCTGCTGCGTGGTCACGCAGCAGAGATAGGCTTTGTTGGGTCACGTGATGTTTTTACCCTTTCACGTGTGCGCCAGCCTGTGCCAGTTTCGCAAGTCCTGTTCAAACCATGTTGCTCAACCAGCTAGATGCGCATGCACGTAATGCGGCATTATTGAGCACCCCTTCTGTTGTGCGGTTAACCGCGGTTCCGAGATGTTATGACCGACGTGAGGCATCCGGTGGCATGCCATTGCCCAACTGCGTATCAACACAGTTCGATAATGTGAGCCACAGGCTTGCCAAGACGCCGAATACAACACAGCCCTTGTTCATGCCTCGTTGGAGTTCCCCCGGATGGTCATACTCATGTGAACAGTTGCCAGGTGAAACTTGACAGCTAACCCATCACAGCCCCATCACCATCCTCAAGGCAGCTGCCACCCTTGGTCGCCACCGTCAGCAATTGCCTTGTGGTTAGCCAGAAGGCATCACCACTGGTACTCTGTGGGGCCAAAGCTGCCGCATAGCTGCCAACGTGGCTGCACCACACAACGTTCGTGTGTTGTGGTTTCAGCAGTTGCTGTGTGATTGGCCTTGCACCTGCACGAATGGCTGACAGCCACCACCCACCAGATGCCATCTGTGTGCTGCTTGGTAGCCTCAGAATGTGGCATGGCTAACTTGGCTACTGAGTAGCAACCAAGAAACCAGTGCACTTGCAGTTATGTTGTATAGGGAACCTCGCAGATGGGTAGCTGCACAGGACCCATGGCTATTTACCAGCCAACCCCCAGGCCTAGGGACCCTGGTGCGCTGTTAGCAGCTGTGAACGCTCAGCTAAGCAGTGGCGTTTTTGTTAATATGGAGAGCCTTTCAGTACAATCCGTTACAAATATTCATAATACCCCATGGATCGTGTGTTGACGTGTGTGTTGTTAACACCAAGCCTTGCAGTTTTCAACTTTTTAGTGGACTTCACAACCATCTAGCTGTCATCAACACCGACAACACAGTGGAAGGCAGCCGCACACTGTATGACACAGGTTCCAAGTCTAACCCAAGAGTGTAATGAATTTGCTGTTTACAAACACCAGACCTCTTCACTAACTAATTGCCCACGGCCAAATAACAGTTATTCAATCCCGTCACCAATCTACCACCTTGAAGGGTACCACCACCGCAAAAGGTGCAGGACAGCTGCATGGCACACTGCCCCATGGCCTACCCTCCAATTTTTCACCCACATAACTACACAAGTTTTAACTAATATGCGATAGACACGCTTGCAACAATTCAACTGCAGGGAAGTTGCAATACGATACAGAAAAAATGCACAGCAGGCGCACAAAGGGCCTTAAAAAGAACATATGAAAGAACACAACGCCACTCTCCGGAATCTAGTTGGCAGGAGACTTGCGGCAAGCCAGATCCTGGCAGCCTGGAATACAGCCAGCATGAGGGTGTGCTCACAACACCCTCTCCAGTTTCTCAAAAATGACTACCGTAGAGCACAAAAACTGGAGGCTGCAAACCAGCCTCCACAAAACAACACACGACAGAGTCACCTTGCTCAAAACTGTGAGCCAGACAAGGTCAGAACACAGGCAAGATGGTCATGACAGAATGCCGTAGCGGTCTGGTAACTACATGCATGGAACAGCATGGCGACGAGAGCAAAGTTCTGAGGTTTGCATACGATACGCCCGACGCACCTGGGGCTGTCAGCCTCGGTGAAGCTGGACAAATGGGGACCATTGCAAATTGAAACTAGTTTATCCTGTACACGACATCACACTACTTGAAAATCGACACCTATCCCCTATTCAGCGTATCCACTTGGACTCAGAATACGCCAGCAGGAATATTTCACCGCGCCCACGATATCACCACGCCTGGCTAACAGAAACTACACTACATGAACGTCGCAGCGCAGACTCTGCCAGCAAATCTCAACGGAAAATGCTCGAGGGCCAGCAGAAACCTGCCCTCACAGATGAGCCTTTCAAAACCTCTTTTTTTTTAAAAATTGAGCACATTCGAGTTGTGAATGCCAAAACTCTCCCTCAAAAATCTGTGCCGCACAAAGCTAACACAAGAAAGGTGCTGGGTGGTGCGTGCGTTTCAACAGAAATCTATTTTTATCCGACTAAAGACTGTTAGTTGGGAGCTGTAACCAGCGGCCAAAATCACTGGCCTCTCCTCATCATCTCACCACCTTTCCAGCTGGCTGCTACACCCAGGACCAATTCAAAGCATACCTCAGCTTTTTCCAGTTATTTACCAAAACCATTCCACCAATCTACACCCCTCCACCTCAATCCCCACCCCAACCCCCTACTCTGCAACGCGCACACGGTGGTGGCTGTGCTTCTTGTGTGGCTGCAGCTGCCGCGTGCTGGCGGAGCGGTTCAGCACCAGCGCTGCGCCCGACACCAGCGCCACAGCAGCCAGTTTCCGCAGCGAGCCAGCAGACTTGGTGCGCTGCCGCCGCGCGCGCAGCTCGCCCGTGAGCGGCGCCATGCCCTCGGACTCGGTGAGGCTGTACTCCGAGCTGCCCTCCACCGAGCTGACCGAGGTGCTGGCCTGGGAGTAGGAGCGGGAGATGCGGGGCAGGGCCAGGCCGTAGGCGCGCGTGTCCGCAGTGAACTGCACACCAAGGGAGGAGTAGGTTGGTCAGCTTGCAAGCCTTGGTGCAGCGGAAGGTAACGTTTAACAAGCGCCCAGTGCACAACCTTGCAACAGTGCTGCACGTTTTGGATGGTCAAGGCTCAAGCGGTAGATTCACCAGCACGATTGTGAAATGTGCATATGTATCCATTGTGCGTAGTGGTTTGAAAAAGATAAGGCGTCATTTATGGTAGGATTTGGCAGGCAGCTGCTTACCGGGTCGCAGTGCTTCCTCCTGTTCTCAACGAACCCCCGCACCGCTGGCCCCATCTTCTTCACAAAGCCCACCATGCCGTGCCTCACAGCAAACCTGGCCAGGTTCTCCGGGATTTTGAACTGCTCGTGGTGCAGCAGGACGGTCTCGCAGGCCGGCTTCCCGCTGCCGTTGGGGCAAGGGATGGTTCTGCAGCGCCACATGGAGTAGAACTCGTCCATCGAGACCAGGCCAGTGTCCTTTGGTGCGTTGGGGTGCTTGATGCCCTTGGTGATGCCGTACAGGCTGCCGTCTGCGCCCCTGAACAGCCGCCTGCCGATCACATACTCCCTCTGCTGGATGAAGGAGAAGGGGAAGGTGCGGATCCAGTGGACCACCTGGCAGCGCTCCTTGGGGTCGCCGTTCTCGATCACGTCACAGTGCGAGATCATGGTGTCCTGTGGGGGGAGTAAATAACGGTAAGGCAAGCCCAAGAGAATGCTGAGAAGGTATGCACTGCTGCCCCTTCACTTGCATGGTATGCACGGCATGTAGAGCAAGCCCAACGGCGTATGTGCATACTCACCCAGGTGGGGCGGGTGCTGTCGTCCATGTAGAAGTCCATCTTCTCCTCGGCGGTGGCATTCTGGGTAATTGTCACACTCTTGTATTCTGTCTTTCCGTTCTGCAAAACCAAAGAACCAACCTCAGCTTCCAGCAAGCCACATAAACTAACGTTTATCAACTGGGTGCAACCACTGGAGTTTTTGCAGCCCAGTACCCAAAGTGGGTTACAGTGTGCACAAAAGTGGGCTTGCTTACCGGCAGCGACCGCCTCTCAGCCAGGTAGCTCCAGTCGTCAAAGTCCTTGTTGCACAGCGTCTCCCACTTGCCAGTCCCAGGCAAGGCCTCACCTTGCTCGACGGTGCGTTTGAAAAACTCCAGGTCCTCAGTGGTGACATGCCTGGACAGCAAGACCCATTTCAAAACGGGATCTGGAAACTATTCCAGTGAAAGCAACCGCAGCTCGGGGGCTTTCAAGCACGCACGCGGGCTTGTATGGCAACGGTGCTTCACGTCGCAAACAAAAGGCAAACGTACCAGTCGCTGCTCTCCTGTGCAGCGGTGGCCTCTGCCACATCGTCAATGGGCTCCTGGGCGATGGGCAGGTTGAACCCTTGGCCACGCAGCCACCCCCAGCACGCCCGCGCAAACGCCCTAAGCGTCCCTGGCTGGAAGAAGTAGTACCACACTTCCCTGCACAAGCACACCACGCGTCAGAAGCCCAATAATCCACCACTTTTTGAAGCTCGTCTTTGGTATGCACAGGTTCACCCACACTGATGGTGGGCTCAAGGCTTACCTGATAATGACTGCTCCCTGGAATACCAGAGCGGTCCTTCTTAGGAACGTGCCCGGAGGTGTCGACAGGAAGAGGGCACTGGACCGAAGCCCGCTCTCCAGCCACTTGGGCCGAGGCAGCTGCACACACCCACAACGTGTTACTAAGCAGCAATCAACCAGACCGCTTCAAACAGGCAAGGGTGAGACTTGGGTATGCGCAAAAACTAAACCCCAAATGCATGTCCAAGGCGCCTGTTCCGAAACATACCAGGAGGCCGATGATAGCGCCGCAGACCCAGATAGGAAGTGCGGCTGCCAGAAAGGTGCCTGCGTCAACGTTTGCCAGCCAGTCCAACCCCACGTGCGTGACTCCAACCCCCATCGTGCACTCCGATGAAAGGGACAAGCCACCGGCAATGCTCGAGAGAATTGGTGGTAGGATTGGCTGGTTGCGGAGTTTTTGTTTCGAGGTTTTGAGGCGCACAGGATAAAAGGCTTTGAAAAGCGACTCCTGCACTGGGGCTTTTGTACGGTGCGGGCTCGGGGATTGGGTCCACCCGATTTTGATTGGCGAAGAGCAATCCGCCTAGGGGAGCGATTATACAATAGGAAAACGAGTATGTGGCATGCCAGGTGGCGTGTCGTGGTGGACGGGTACCTGCGCTGCAGCTTGGTGAAAGCGCTAGGCGGGAGCAGGTGGGCAGTAGCGATGGTAATGGAGGTGCACTTTCCAAAGAAGACCAACCGAGCAGAGCTGGAGGAAACGTGCTGCCCCGGCTGACTGATACGATCTGGGCGGACATGCCGATGCATGCATGTGGGTGCACTACTAGTCCACTGCTTGGGCAACCACGGCACGAGTGCCTTGGCAAATCGTTTCCTTCAAAAGTGTATATTAGCCGAGGGCAGTACGCAAGGTGAACAAGGCAAACGCGCATAGCACCTGAGCCCCCTGTGAACTCGGGCAACACCTAGCACGCAAACCCTACTGGGTACCTCAAAGCGCCTTGCGATGGACAAAGCCAAGGTGTGGCCTTGCTTCTACACCAGGATAAATGTACTGACCTTGGCCTGTGCAGTCTCACCTGAAGCAAGCCATGAAAAAACACTTGGCTGCATGCCCCACTCTCTCCCATTGCCTCAGCTCAACATCCACCCGCAGCTCAACTCTCCATACATGCTCTCTGCATAGGTACTCTGCAATGTGCCAAACTCTATATGCTACGCACGGATTGGATTATTTGCATGCGGAGTCATCTTGGCCACGAGGTTCCATGCCCCGGAGCATGCCCTGTGGCTATTCTTCATATCCTTCCTGCTGGACGCCTTTGATGGGATGCTGGCCAGGAGGCTCAACCAGGTAACAAACACACAACGCCCGATTGTAGTCAGCTAACCTTCCCAGCCTTGTCCATGCGGCGCCAAGCAGTCCTACCCTGGGTGCTAATCTTGAGGTCCTGGGTCAGGTTAGTAGTTATCAGCTCAACACCCGTCGGTCTGCTCAGCCTGGTCTGCTGCCAATATATTGCTGCTCAGCTCATAATGCCACTCTCAATGGAGCCGCTCAGCTCCTTTGCCCACCACCACCCGACCCTACCTCAGGTCACAGAGCTGGGTGCCTTTCTGGACGTGGCGGTGGATGTGACGTGTCGAGGCATGCTGTGGGCGTGGTCGCTGCCTGGCCCCGCTGGTGCCCTGGTGCCGCTGCTGGAGTGCATCGCATTTGTGTGCACCTACAAGGTATGGATAGGGGCCATGTGACTTCGCCAGCTGATCCCATCAAGCACCCCACTTCATTGCCACTGCTGTTTCGGGTAAACCCTAAACCAGATTGTGTGCACCTACAAGGTATAGATGGGCACTGGTGTGGCTGCGCCAGCTGATCGCATTAACCACCCCGCTTCATGCCACTGCTTATTTAGGGTAAACCCTAAACCCTAAACCCTACACCCAACTTCCCGCTTCATGCCACTGCTGGCTCATATCACCGCCTGCCCATATTTGATCCATACAACCTACCTACCTACCCAGCACACGCCGCAACTCTTATACGCGTGTGCAGGGGGGAGGTGCCGCCTGGAAGACCGGGGCATTCACCTCGGCCCCGCGCTGGGTCAGCGCAGTGATGGCCAATGGGTTCAAAACCCCGGCAGGGTTTCTGGCTGTGGCGGGCCTCATGGGCCTCCCCATGTGGTTGTGGGCGTACAGGTGGGGTGGGGTGCAGAGGAGCGAGTTAGGGCAGTCCTGGCCATGCCTGCTTGGGGCACCATGTGGGCTGTGGCAGTGCGCATATTCTACAACAAATACATCATTAGATAGCTACACAGCCTGTACTTGAACAAGCGCGTTGGTTAAGGAAGAGGAGTTAGCAAAGAGGAAGGCAATACCCTCCTGTCCACAAGGCGTATTCAAAGCGGCGGCTGTGGCATGCCGTTACCACGCATGCCCTGTTTGGGGTATGTCTGTGTTCCAACATGCGGGTAAACCCTCCACACCGTGCATATCTGGCTGAACCTTTTCAGCCCGGTCCTAGGGAGACATTCAAGGTGATGTAATTCCAAATTGTTGTTCCAGGTTTCTCCCCTCCACGCTCTACTCCTCCCCATGGCTGGGCGTCGCCGCTGTGTCCGGCCGCCTGCTGGCTGGTGCTGTGGAGGTGTGGGTGGTGCAGCGCCATCTGGCGGGGCTTCTGGAGGTGGATGTGGGGCGACTGGGGGGACAGCCGGGGAAGCAGGAGTAGGTAGTACGTTTGGCGGGATTTCGCCACTTGGAAACTTGCCTCAGGCTGGCAGTGGCGCACGCCATGATGTGCACACTCAGTAAGCGCTTGTACAACTGTATGGTACCATTTTATGGAGGGACAAGAACGTTCGGCCATCGGAGGTATGTAATGTTATTCAATGCGCGTATGGGCCCGCCAGGGACTGCCAAGGAGCTCGTCATGAAGGTCATAAAATATCCGTTTAATTGTCCTTTTCCTCGCCATATCAGGGCACCATGCCTAGCCTAAGGCTCAGTCTGCCCATTTTGCCAGTGGTGATTTTGCTCAGGGTCAACCTTTTTGGGTTAGAGCACCTAATAGTATAGATTTTGCACCAGTTCATTCTACTCATTGCTCAAGCGTTGCGCATTGCCAACGGGAACAAAAGAAGCGTTCATTGTGGGCACAAAGGGCGCGATTGAGGATTTATTGATCCGCTGATAATAAATGCAGCATCTGAACATTCCAGTTGCAACGAAGCAAACGCAACACAGTGGACCAACAGGCAGATGTTTAAAGCGGGTAGGCCAACTGTGCAAAGTTGGGGAGTCATCATATGTAGCTACTTAGTCTAGCAATAAGGTATTGATGGGCGGTGCTGAGCATAGCATAGCCTTCAAGACTTAAGCATTTAGTTGATGTTCAATAGAAAACTGTGTGGTGTGGCGATCAGAATCTGAGGCACGCATGTCCGGCCAAGTGAATGCCACACAGTGTTCAAAGCACAGCTAGCTTCTGCTTGGCAAGTGGACCATGTAAACAATTACCCAATAAATGCGGCCCATGTGATGTGGTGCTAAGCACAATAATGGGATTGCACGCACAAGACGTGACGGCTGCACTGGCATGCAAGGTTGTTGCAGCCGTGCACTGGCATTGACGGCGCCCGGCTGCGAGTGGTAAGCAACTTGTAGCGCAACAATGCCTTCATACACCAATTTTGGCATCCAGCAAGAGTATCAGATTGCCTGTACAGGCTAAACCCTAAACCCTGAACATTGCTGTGCTTGTGGGTGCGGCTGCGCATGGCTGTGCCCCATGCACCATGCGCATCAGCGGGCTGGATGGGCGCTCACAACCCAAGATTGAGCATGAAATGTAGCTACATTGTCCATTTCCTGCAGCTTCAACCCAAAATCCTAGCATGTGGGATAAAATGTAGGTACATTGGCAGCAACGCGTGGCTGTGGCTCAGGGCTGAGGTGTGCTCCAAAAAACCCTTGTCCAGGGTCTACCAACACCAAAGCTGCTGCCAGGTGCCCAGTCTGCCTGGCGTGCCACTGGTGCTACTAGCAAGGTGGCGCACGCAGGTACATTGCTCCAGTGGCAGTGCACCCCTGGAGGACACACATTGCGCGCGCACATCCCCAGTGCTGGTCCCAGCGCTTGCAGGTGGAGATAGCTTGCCGGGTGTACAAAAAGAGCATGGGCGAGGGCGTTCCCAGTCGTCACCCAACCCAGAACCGTGCATATTGGAAGCCCTCTCAAGCTGGGCAGTGAGGCGTCCGCAAACCGCTTGCGCGCAGGTTCTGGGGTCGATGGCGGGCAGGGGTTCTGGGTTCAATGGCGGGCAGTGGAGACCTGCGTGAGGCTGGGGGGCAGCGCCATCCCCAGGGAAACCAAGATTTCTGCAGCAGGAGGGGGGAAGGGGAGGTGAGCGAGGATGGGTTGGCAGTTGCTCAGGGCTGTGATCACATGGGTCACATGGGTGCTGTTGGTGTTGTCATGCGCCCATTTGTTGGAGACACAGCCTCTAGAATACGGCACTTCACTGAAGGCCACAGGTGCAGCAATGCCGTGGTCAGGCCCAAGGATGTGATCTGCCCCTTTGTAAAGCAACAAATTTGGCTGGCGTACAAAGACATAAATCTCATCACACAAAACCCACATAAATATTTTGTATCATGCACGCAACATGCTGAGCTCAGTCCCTTGCCCCCCCCCCCCCGCCCGCCAAAGGCACAGCCCCTCCCCACACCAAGGCACCCACCTAGCCCTTCCCGCACGGTGAGGTTGTTCTTTATTATGTCCACCTTGTTCATCAGGAACACATCCCCGAAGAACAGGTGGTTGGTGGGAACGTACACGCAGAACAGCTCAAGGTCGCCGTCCTCGGTCTGCAAAAGGGTGTTTATGGGTAGGTGCGGGGATAGGGAATGGGTGGGTGGGTGGGTGCTGTGTGTGGTAAGGGGAAGGCTCCAGATGTGTGTGGGAGTGGCAATAGGAGAAGGGGCTCAGTGTATGGCCATGATGGTGGTCGGGAAAGGAGGGCAGGGGCCACATATCAGATATGTGGTGGGTACATGCATGCACAACAATTTGCCATCGTGGTAAGGGCGGTAGTGGGATGCTGATAGGGCCTGTGGCAGTGGCACATCACACATACTAGAATGCCATCCTCAGCTTGAAAAATCCTAAACGTTGCCCTACACCCGGGCCACCTCCTGCACCGTGATGAACCCAAACGCATTCCTGCCCCACGAACCCCAGACCTATTAGTAAACCCGTACCCCGTAACCCTACACCTTTCCAAACCCTAGCCCCGCCCCACCTGCAGCACCGTGTGCCCCGTGATGAAGCCAAACGCGTACTGGCCCTGGCGCGGGTGGCGTATGATGACGCACTCCTGGAAAGACTTGGCGGACTCGTTGTCGGGGCTCACTGCACTGCTCACCTGCACGCACAACCAGTCCAGGGTTTAGGGTTTAGCGTGTAGGGTTTCAGCAGGCAGTGGGACCCTAAAATCCTCATCGGGGCTCACCGCACCCCACACGCATGCGCGGGAGACTGAAAGCTAGAAGCCCTACAGCTATGAAGCCATGGCCGGCTGACCTGCCTACAGCATGTAGCATGTAGGGTAGACTAGCATGCTGGCTGCATGTGCTTCATGAACCAGGGGCAGGCGCTGATAAGGATTTGGAGCCAACCTTGTGGAAGTTTCAGGGGATCCGGGCTGACCTATTTGGCAGTATATGTGCTGTATATGTGCTTCACGAATGGCAGGCCCTGTTTAGGGTTTGGGTTTAGGGTATAGGATCCCAGGCTCACCTGTTTTGCTGCGCTGTATATGTGCTTGACCAGCGGCAGGCGCTTGATGATCCACTCGCCGATGCGCACAAAGAAGTTGCCCAGCCACGATGAAACAAAGATGCCGGTGGCCAGGATGAAACCCTGGGACAGGGTACAGGGAAGGGTTAATGAAACCCTAGGACGGGATGCCTGGGGTTGATATAACTCTAGGGTAGGTTGAGGTGGCCAATGAGATTATAAGGAAGGGTGGTGGAGGTCAATGAAACCCCAGTGCTGGGGTACTGGAGGACAATGTACAGCTTTGGGAATGACGCCTTGCACACAGGCATGCATGGCGCTGTTTTCAATCAACCACATCGCTGCATCTGCTCACACATGCCGATGGAAACAGTACATGCATGGTGCTGTTCAGCTCCTACAATTTAGGGCATCGTGTTGCGCACCATCAACATGACAAAGCCAACCCCAGAATGGTGGATTAGGGTTTAGGGTCTAGGATTCAGGGCATGGTGTCGCGCACCATCGACGTGACAAAGCCAAGCCCAAAGACGTGGAAGCCAAACAGCTTGTGGTAGAGCGGCTGCAGCGCAACGCATAGATGAAAGTGTTACCGCTGACAAACAAACAAAAAATAGATGGGCGCGTCACAGGTGTGCACACAGTGTGGCATGTGGTTCTAGGCGCCCAGCTGTGGGAGTGCAGTGGTGGGGTGCTTGCGTGCACCGAGGAAAACCCTATGGGATGGGGACCAGCGTACCGAGAAGAATCCATCGAAGAAGTTGAGGAACCATATCGTGACCCACACCGTCACTGCCACAGGGAACAGGATGGCGCTGCGGAAGGGGGGGCGTGTGAGGGGGGGCAGGCAGTGGATGCTGGTGGTGTGGACGAATGCATATGTATGCATGAGGCGCACAGACATGCGACAATGGCCGTGCAGTGCACACATGTGTGCGCAAAGAGAGCATGCGCAGTGGCCAGGAGCACAGCCATGTGCAACTATGCGTCGGTGGGCATTGTTGCGCGTGACCTTGCGCCCTGGAGGCCACGGTCTGGTGTGCATGAATGCGTGCGGGCTAGAGCCATAAGTGCTAGCGCCATATATGCTGGCGCCATGGAACCGTGCACATGGTCAACCGCCATAGGCCACGCATATATGCATGTGTGATAGGGTCGTGCATACACATAAGCGCCACAGGCCAGAGGGCATGCATGGCACCAGTGCAAGAGTAATATGGTCCTCGGAAGCTGGTACAATGCTGGCAGATTGGGGGTGCGTTGGGGGTTGATGGTATGCGTGCAGTGCCACTGGCAGTGGTTGCCGGGTGTGGGGGGGCATGCGCCACAGGCCTTGTGCATATGCATGCGTATGACCTCTGCTCAGCGGCTACAGTGAGGCAAGTGCAATGCATACCCGGTGCGTGCATGCGTGCCACCTACCAGCCACTCATGAACTTCTTGGAGGCCCAACTCGACAGGATCACGTGCACCGCCTGCACACCACACCAAGCCCAGGTCAAGCACCCCATAACACCCCCCCTCCCCCCCTCCCCCAACCCACAACTCCACCCCCAGGACCAACCCCACATCCAAAATCCCCCCCCAACACAGCCTGACGGACCACAATGCAAAGCACACACTAGTACAGCAAGGTTCTATGTGACAACAGCACCTACCTCTCTCCCCGTCTGCGCTGCACTGAGCCTGGGCGTGAACACCTTGCTGTTGGCACCCTCCGCATCGCTCAGCAGCCTGTCGGTATCGGTGTTTATCTCGGAGGGCAGGGTGCCGCGGCCAGAGGGTCCGGCCATCTCGGCCTCTGCGGCAGTGTGCGCGCGCTTCCGGCTGCTCTCCAGCCTCAACCAGGGACCCCACTACAGGGTCACACACCGCAGGGGTGGGGGTGAACAGCCTAGGGGTGTACACCTAGGGTAGGGTGTACTGCACCCGGCACGGTTGGGTGTGCTGTGCTAGGGAGCGCGAGGGGCGGGGTTCGCGGTGGGATGGGTGCGGCTTTCTGGGTGCGGGCCGTGGTCAGCGATGTATGCATGCAAGTGGTTTCAGCCGAGGTGGGGCGTGTGAGGAGCAAGTGAGGAAGGAGACAGGTGCAGGGAAGGAGGCATGCGCGTTTCAAGGTATGCAGGCACTGGGCAGAGGGGCTGTTGGTAGATAAGGCGAGTCGCAGGGGAGAGGTGCTGCAGTTCAAACCCACGGTGCATGGTGCCCCCCTTGGTGAAGCGAGGAGGAAACAAAAAGTTTCTTATTTTAAAAGACAACTGAATTTTGCACATTTATGTGTATGTGTATTTTGTGTACCCATCTTGTATCCAAAGGCCTTCATAATGAGCCGAATTGCTTTGTCTTCGGGACTACAATAGTCTTATCGAGAAGCCTTGGCGGTCTAGGGGAGCACTTAGGGCCACATGGGCTGCTCTCGTTACTAAGGACCTGCAGGCTGGGCACATTCAAATGGTACAAACAATGCCAGGACAGGACTGAGTGGCGCATGCTTGTGCAAGGTCGATTGCTGATCTGGCCTTTGTGGCTGGTATGCATGTAATAATAATAATAATAATAATAATTACATGTGGCAGGCAGGATCTCGGTGATTACCAAAGGCATTCACCACAAACCGTTTGTGGTGAACTGAGGAATGCCACTGTGACAGCCGGTCAGCTGCCTGCAACACTGCATGATGCGCTTCACCAAAGGTATCCCTTTTTACAGCTGCATGTCTTGATCCACTCCGTTGAAGTACCGGTAGTTAGCGAGCTGGTCGATCGGAATGCTAATAATATGTTGACAAAAGGTAATTAGCGAGCTGGTACAATGGGACCATTATGGGACACTAATAGTATGTTGACAGAAGGTAAACATATGCGAATACACTTGCTTGGCGTTGAACTTCATACTACTTTGTAAGACTTGTACAGCCAAAGCTGGTCCACTTGAACCATCACCAATCTACCTGGGCAGAGGCATCAGATGACGAATCTTGTTCTCTCTTATAACATAAACGTTCCTTAACAATATGTCGATCACCGTATATGCTACGATCATTGATCGTGTTACCTCACCGTGTACTTTTCCCACCCTTGACAAATGTCTACAATATATTCTGCATCACTCACGCATATTGCTGCGTTGATCAATGAGCCACCCGTTTACCCAATGGTCATGCCATGGCATGCAGCCTGCTCCTCCACATAGCCCTGCACCCACTGCAAGGCACCTAGCCTCTCACCATCACCCACTGCCTCCGCCAGCTGTCCTTCAAGCTCCGTAACCCTGAAACATTTCCTCTGCCCCTCCGACTGATCAACCAGCTGATCGCACTCCACTGCTATCTCCCACCCCTGCCCAACCACCCGCAGCTGTTCTGGCGACATACGCGGTGCCCAAAGCCTTAAGCAGGGGTGCAAGGAAGCCGTGAGGGTCAGGGCACGAGTTTTCCCCAAATCCAGATAGGTGAGATTGGGTAAAGCGGGAAGATGAATGGGAACGCGGCCCTCTTTTGTACGTCTTGTGCCGTATATACTCAGGTGAGAGACAGTGGCTGGCACGTGTGGTAGCAGCTGGGCATCTACCTCCCGTATTTTACCAAACCCCAGACATGTCACTAATGGCAGGAAGCGTGGCCAGTCACTCTCTGCCACTACTGGTGGTATTGTGCATCGTCGTCCATCTGTCCAATGTCCGTCAGACTTGACGCTGAATTCCTGCAGGCCTGCTGGCCACCAGGGAAAGCCCTCTGGCAGCCGCAGTGTCGACCACCATGTTGCCAGCTTGAGAGCGGTCAGCGCGGTTGCGGGGCGTAGGTCCAACATGAACTTGTCATGGCGTGCGTACACCACCTCCAGGCTCAAACTGCGCAGGTTGGGCAAGCTGCTGACAGGGAGGCGCCAATCTCCTGGGGCTGTTGGGTAGCGACTGTCCCTCTTGCCCATGCTCAGCGTGGCGTCCCCCACAGAGGGCATTGGAGGCAAGGGGAAGGTGATGTTGCCGACCATGGCACCCCCAAATTGAGACTCCAAATCCAGGGACAGGCTTGTGAGAGCTGTCAGGCGGCTGAGGACTGCGTAGGCACCTGCCAAGTTTTTGTAGTCGAGTTCATCGTCCCTGTAATCTTGGTCTGCCACTGCAGTCACAGTGAGGTTCAACACCTGGAGCCTGTGCAGGCAAGCAATTGCCTTGAACAGCTCTACTGGAGGCATGCTAAAATCTCGATAGTTGTCCCGGGCGTGAAGCCGCACAATTTGGGCATGTGCAGGCGCCAGAGCTTCCACCACACCAAAGGCGTGTGAACCACCATTGATGTAGTTGTTGGAAAGGTCGAGCTCCGTTGTGTGCTGCAGGCATTCCCGCATTGTGTCGTACGCCTGGTTGTAGGCAGGGGTGTTTTTGACGTGGCTGCAAGGCAGGAATTTATCCACCCGCTCCCACACCAGGCTCTCCGGAAGCAGGCTGTGCCAGCGCTTGCACACGGTGGCGGCCCGCGCGCGATCAGACATGTCCAAGCACAGCAGCACCTGTGGCAGAGGGACAGAGGTTGTACAGTGCAGGCCTCTTTGAGAGTAGTGCAAGCACACACCCTTAGGGCTGGGCGTAGCTCTGCCAATGCAAAAAAACTAGGTTTGCTCTAACTATCAGCTGCAGGTCTACTGATTGGTCATTGGCCTCAAGTCAAGACTTGAAGTCCCCCCGTTGAGTGGCTTATGAGGGCATATCAACCAGCAGCCACAGGAGCGTTTATTATGCTAAACCTTTACTTAAAAGAGCTGATCTTTCCAAGCACAACAGTGTGGCACCAAACCCACACCTGATCTCTGAACCATAGTTTTTGTTCAAACACGCTCTCCACTTTGCAAGGCAGCTGGTACCTGTTCCAGGGCGTCATCAGGCAGGCTATTGAGGGTGGCTTGATCATCAGACTGTAACGTCTCTTCAGCAGTCTCCAGGGACGTCATGGGAGGCTGCCCTACACTCAGTGACCACACAAACGGGTTTGCTGGCGGGATATCCACTGCCAGCGTTAACGTTGCAGACAGTCAGGGATATAGAGGTGTCTGTGTAGAACACGATGCAGCTTTGAAGTAAAGAGGATCGGACAACCAGATACGTAACACCAGACAGCAAAGTTGGTGCGCGAGACTTCAGCATACTATTCGGGTATATATTTTCCAGGATAATGCATGCATGCAAACTGTAGCAATACCCTACACTGGGGTAATGCTAGATGACCTGCTGTGACTGGTGCTAGCTTGTTGTCATTTTTGCTCTGAAAGGGAACCAGGTTTTGGAGGGCCCCGGCCTTGCGCTTTGCATCCCAGACCCTCCAGTGGAAGTTTATTTTGTCAGGGTATCGATACCCTACAGGGTATCTATATCCCAGTGTCAAGTTAAATACCCACGTCTGCTCCAGAGTGACCCCCGGCTGGTCAAGGTTTCTTGGCCGACTGAGCATTAATTCTACTTGTAAAAGATACTTGGTGTTTGTTGCACTTAATGCGTTGAACACATAGACAAATACCAGGAAATATACACGAGCCATGGGGTATATAAGGCAAGGTTTTGGGGCAATGTCCATAAGGGTACGTTGGATGAGGAACGGCCATGTCCTGTCACCAATGACGCTGAGCAAACTTAAATAAATACTTGCTAAAGTTATTGATTAATATAAAAGGAAAACAAGGCTTGGAAATAAACAAAATTGTCAAAATAATGTTCAAACCCGTTGCGCAATACCTGGTCAATCACCCTTGCAACAAATTGACAGAAGAAGACCTAAACATCTGCCTGTTCAGGGCATGAACACTGCAGCAAACACTCCACAGTTCTAAGAAGTCTTGTAAGTTGCAGGGACCAACATGCAAGCCATGCTCAGCAAGCAGGCAACAAAATTTTGGTCACGCAACCACCCAGGTGCGTGCAGACAAGCGCCACTCTCTAAAAACAGCAGCACTGCACACTCTCAGTATCCAAATCTAGTTCCTCCGGCCCGCCAACCCCTCGCTATCTCGATGCGCCACGGCTCAGTATGAGGTTTGCGTCGCGTTGTCTGCCTTGGCATACGTTGGAGTGCCTGCCCCCGCAGTACACTTTGCATCCTGCAGCAAAGGGGTGGTTACATGAATAGATGTGAGCCACGGGCGATTATGGAGTACTTTCCGCTGCCGTTGGGAGAAAAGTGCTGTAGAAAAACATACTGAAATGCACTTTGGGAATTTGATATACCCTTAGTGTCATGTTTCCGGGAATTTGCTATTATTGTACCACTTTTGTGTTTGGCTTCATGGCAGTGGTCTCACCTCCAAGAGTATCCTCCCTCCATCAGCAAACAGCTTCAAAATGTTCTCGCTCTCAAAGTAGTGCTTGAAGCGCGGCTGGCCGGTCTGGTCCATACTGCCCTTGTAAAACTCCAGCCTGTCAGCCGCGTTCTTCAACACCCCGCTGTGCCACTTGAAGTGAAAGACCTGCACGCCAAACAAAGGGCTGGGCAAGGGCAGCGACATCAGAGCTAAATGAACTACTTGATTACAAACAGTCAGGCCTTGGCCACTTCAAAGGCTTGCCTGACCATGGCTACTCCTGTGACCACTGGTGCACCCTTCCTGCTTCCCTTCTAACCGGATGCAAGCAACAAAGAATATCAAACAATTTGCCCTTTCAGCCCCTGTCAACATGTATTTGTGATGAGCCAATGGGATGGTACAGCATGAACACAGTGGCAAGTTGGCACGGGAATTGCATCCACTTGGGGGTATTATCCCCACCTTTAGGACCTGTGGGTACCGCAGCATCTGCCATTGCCCAGGCTCAGTCCTTGACGTCTTGTACTTGTACCGAGACTTATACTTGTAGTAGGGCGTTAATCTGTACAGGTCAGCCGCCCCGTAGAACCCTCCCCTGCAGCATGCCAAAAAAGGGGTGGGGACCAGCCAGACAGCGCACAAAACCATCGCTTCCCACCAACATTTTGCAAAATATCTTCTTTGTGCCTGACAGCAATAACAGAATTGATTGCATAACGATGCACTCATAACCCATAAGGAAAAAAGAGGTCGCTGTCCCCGGTGCTAGTCATGCGAGCATCTGACCCGCTTGCGTCAGCATGGCACTGGCACCAATACCAATATGTACCGTGTGGGACCAAGCGCACACCAAGGGGGTCCCCTCCTCTGATTCAATCGCCAGAATACATGTCTCTAACTAATTACGCAAAATGCCAGCAAAAAGCTGGGAGGCAGTGGCATTGTACTCTGCGCACACAGCCACCCGCTGAGGTTTAGCTGTCATGCGTGCCTTTCAGGTGGCTTGATCATTGGCATTGCGGTAGTACCAAGCAAGCCGCATGTGGTATGGTATGTGGTATGGTATGTGGTATGGCATGTGGTATGGCAGTGATTGCTGCTTTAGGGTTGCCACTTTGACACAATGTCCCACCTGCGATTTGGCTGGTCGCGCTTCGCAGCCCCAAAGTAAGCCTTGGCGGTGTCTGGTTCGACAATGTAGTGGTTGCCTGTGTTGGATCGCAGGTATGCCTTGAAGGCGGTGGTCTTCCAGATGTAGCCGCCCGTCAGCTGCTTTACCACCAGGCAGTCGAGGGGAAACTGGCCCCATATGTCCACATCTGCAGTGGGTTTCAGCGTACTGTTATCAATCTGTTACCTAGAATTATCAAAATAACACAAAGTTTTGCCAGCGACCTTCTAGCTCCGCCATTGTCATTCAGAACGTTCTTAAGTTCAGAAATTTGATCAGAAAACAGGTTCAAATGTTTGCACAAATTGCGGATGGTTTCCCGCACACCAGATAAATATTGCACAATTCCCTGCCACTGAGTGCTGCCCCGGCAAGTCTTGCACCATTGCTGAACCTGGCAATGGAAGGGTTGTGCAGTTTTCCATTTTGACCAGGGCCACCTCAGCCGAAGAACCATCAGAACACTGATGCCATGGTAAGAATGAGGCACCTGGTCCCCCTCTTTCAAACCTACCATCAGCGAGAACAAGGCATCGATTCTCCTCCCCTCCCCACCCCTCCGCCAACCCCACATACCTGGCTGCAGCGCTGGCAAGCCACCGTCCCCAGCCACCCTGTCCACCAGCGACCCCAGGATCCAGCTTGACTTCATCTGGTCTGCCCGGGCCACCACCTCCTGAATGGTGGGCGCAACCTCGGTGAAGTTGTAGAACTCATCGGCGTCAGCGATGACGATCCAGTCCTCGGGCCAGGTCACCTCGGCCTCCAGGTACTGCAGCTTGATCTGCACCAAGGATGGATTGTGAGTAATAGTATGATTATGATTATGAGTGTAACAATGGATTATGACTCTCACTGCCATTTTCAGGCCATGTCACCTCGGCCTCCAGGTACTGCAGCTTGATCTGCACCAAGCGTGGAGCATGAGTATGATTGTGAACATGATTGTGATTGTGAACATGATTGTGAACATGATTATGATTGTTAACATGATTAAGATTGTGAACATGATTGTGATTGTGAACATGATTGTGATGCCGGTGTGAGGGTAATTATGATCATGGCTGTGGCTCTCGCAATGATCCTCTGGCGGGGTCGCCTCAGCCTCCAGGTATTGCAGCCTGATCTGACCACCGAGTGCATATTGCAAGTCCAATTATCGACGGCTTCAAGCTGGGCACCATCTTATGCCAGACCTTTGTGGTGGTGGGGATATAAAGGGAAAAAATAAAGAGAATATGTTGTGGCCTTGTGTAATGAACTAGGTTCCAATCCTGACAGTGAAGAAGGGCAAAAGCAACGCACGAAATGTGCATGGCATTATGGAAAAAATCAACAATCTCAGCTCTGCCCTACGAATGCAATCACGTGTGATGTTCATGTCATATGCGGCATGAAATGCAGAATGGCGCTGCTGTTGCCATTACTGTAGCCAACCATAGGGCAAGTACCTTGAGGTGGGCGTCCGAGGAGTACCTCTCCGTCCACACATAGTAGGGTATGTCGTGGTCGCTGAGCGTGCGCACAATCTTGCTGAACTCGTCCTTGGCCTCGGGCGCGGTGCAGTTGTGGTTCACCACCACCAGCATGTTCTCTGTGCTAAACCCCAAATTGAGGTAGTGCTGCAGCCAGAAGGGGAGCATGGTGGCTGCCCCCTGGTAATCCGCCCCGATGAGGGTGTACAGCCAGATGCGGGGGGACCCGGGGGGCGGGCTGCTGGGGTCGAAATCCTCCTCGTCGTCGTCCCAGTGCCGGTGCCGCTTGGGCTTGAAGCCCTCGTTGAGCCTGGAGCGCACCCTGACGGGCGGGGGCAGCGTCTTTTGGCGCCTGGTGAGGTAGGATAGGATCCCCGTTGGGGGTGGTTTCCTGTCCCCGAGAATTACCACTTTGGTGGCTGTGCCCGTGCCCTTGACTGGCACATAGAGGTCTGCCATGTCTACCTTGTGCACCCGCTTGTGCTTCATGAGGTGCTTGGCCTTGGGGGGCCTGCGTGCCATGGCATAGGGATTAGGGTTCCGTCTTAGGGTTTTAGGATTGGTGTTTGCCACCTGTGTACCATTGGAGGCTTTGATGCACAGTGGATAGCTTTGTACGGGAAGAACCAACCAGCCAATTGCGTGTAGGTATTGTCCAACCCACTTGGTGGTGGCACCGCCCTTGCTCCTATACATGGCTGATAAAGATGAAACGTTTATTATAAACCATCTAAGCGCTCTTTGCGCCCAATCGACTTAAAAAGCGCTTGACCCCCCATTATAATAGAACAATATTTAAGTTTTTACTCTCGCAACCCACCTGGTGGCGGCACTGCCCCTGCTCCTCAGGTAGCTGAGCACCAGCGGCGCCACCACCATGCTGCACACTTGGAGTATGAGCAGCAACACCAGGCAGCGCGTGATGTTCCACTTGCCCCTCAGCTGTGGCTTGGGGGCCTTCGCAGGCGAGGGGAAGCTGCCCTGGGAGCCCGAGCGCTTCATGGCCTTGTGCACTGAAACCAGGGGCAGGTGGGCAGGATGAGTTGATGTCACTGAGACGCTGTCACATCCTGATAATGTAGGAATGGGAGGCAAATTCATTCCAGCATATGGAGAAACTGAGGGTGGGAGGGGACCCAATTTTCAAAAGCCACCTTGTACATCCCTGTCACCCATCAACACCATAGCAGAGGGCATCATGCAGGCAGGGTTCGCTCCAACACTGCAACCACTTACGTGGCTCGGTTCCACGGAACATCTTGCAGGTGTTATTGGCAGCGCCTTGGCCTCAGGCAGTCATGGTCCTCATCCACATCCACCCACCAAGCCACCCAGACACGCGGTTGACCCTCAGCAGCACACTAGGAAACCCGTTGAACTGATACAAACCAACTGCCAAAGCTTTAGGTAGTTCACATCGCCATCGGCCGATCGGCCAACGACGCGGGTGGTGAAAGTGGCTCTCAGATGCAGCAGCCAACACCCAGACTGTTTCACCTGGCTTAAGACAAAGTCAAGCTTGCTATCTGCACAGCACTCTTCAGGGGTCCAACAACACTCCAGTGTGTTTTGAGACGTCTCTTTCGTGACGCCAATAGCCTATTGGCACGAAAACGTGAATACACAACCAACTCAAATCAACGAAAGTGGGTTGTGCAGTTGCAACTGTCAGCGAGCAGCCACCCTGCCGCAAAGCGGACACTAGTAGGGTCTGGTGCCAGCAAGTCAAAGACGTGTTGTTGGACGAACAACAACCATACTTGTGTTCTTTTTATCTGCAAAGGCCCTCGAGTTGCAACCTGAACACTTTCAAATTTACATCGTACAGGGTAAACCCTTCCAGAGGGTTTTCAAGAACGCCATTGATGGCCCACTGGGGTGGATTAAACACAACTTGCCAGGCAGAAAAACAGTGTTCTACTCTATTGTCCCAGTGGAAGGTTGGTCAATTTAAAATAGAAATAACCTCGTGAGACACTGCAAGCATGACCAAATCGCTTTCGTTGGCACTAATAGTATGCCTGGCCCAGCGCGAGTGCAGCTTGACAAGTCTCTAGAGACAAGCTTAAGAGGATCAATGCTGCCGCCTCACCGCGTAGTACAAGTAGTAATCTGGATGTAGTGAATTTGTCCAATGGCAGCCTGGTTCAGAAATCCAGGACGAACAAAAGGCACGGAGCCAGCAATCAGCATATGTATCCAGTGGACGCTGCTTGTACCCAGGTAGTTGCCTGATACTTTCAATGGCTTGGGTACAGAACCCATTGTCCACCTCCACTCCCCCCTCCACCACATCACTGTGCCTAGGATACTCCTCCAGCGATGTACATTCCCTCCAAAGACCTGGCAATGAAGCAATCCCTTGCGCAAAATGTAATAAATTGTTGCTACCCAGTCCAATGCAGCATGTGGCTGCATCTTGACTGTCAAGGCTAGCTTGCAAAGAATCTGTGCTACAAAAGCCTACCACCATATGACCCTGCCCTAAGAATCATTTGCCAGCTGGTTCAGAAGCTGAACGCACACCACTATCATCAAGCAGAGCATGATCCTCACCCCACTGCCAGCAAGGGGTGCACACCACCACATGCAACAATGATGCCGTGGGGACTAGTAAAGTCTTATGTTAGTTCCCCCTGCTATTGGTGCCTCCGCCTCCCCTACGAATCGCGCTTGAAAGTACTCCCTCCTAGCTTGATCTTGAAGCCAAATGGCTTCTTGGCAGCCGGCGGCGCCTCGGCGTTGGCATGGCCCGATGCGGCAGGCGGCGCAGGGCCTGCACGCGGCGGCGCACCCACGCCGCTGACACCATCTGGCGCGGGCCGCTTCTGGCCGCACACCGCATCCCCCGGCTGGCCATCCCGCTGCATGGGCATCGCACCGGCTGGCGGCGGAGGCGCTGCGGGCATGGGCTCGGAGGTACTGCCGGCAGTGGCGAGCACCTGGGGCGGTGCAGCAGCGGCAGGCAGCGCCGTTGATGTGCTCTCTGCAGTGGCCAGCGCCGGCAGCGGGGCAGGCGCGGCGCCCGCCATGTGGCGGGGCACGGCGGGCGGCGGCATGCTGCCTGGGGCTGGTGCGGCATTGCCGGCGGCGGCTGCAGGTGCGGCGGCGGGCGCGGATTGGGTGTGCGCTGACGTGGCGCCATCCAGCACCGCCACGTCACTGGCTACCCTGCCAAGTGCCGCCCCCTCGGAGGTGCTAGGGTTGTAGCTAGGGTCCCGCCCGTTGTCCTCATCGTCCAGCACCACGTTCACGCCTGCGCCATAAGAAGCATGGGGTCAAGTGCATACAGCTTAGGCTGACAAGTAATGTGGCTGTACTGCATGCACTATAATGCATGCATTAGTCCCTGCACTACAGCTTGCAGATTAGTATGTATTCAAACGAATATCCTTAGGATTTGAGTCAGGGTGCATGATGTGCTCCGCTGGACCCACTGCAGGCCTAGCCATGCGCAGCCCGTTACCCAACAGATACCCTTCTCATCCCCATGAATGTACCCCACGCACATGTCCCCATGGCAAACCCAGCGCGTGCCCCACGTACCCACGACCTCCTCCTCTGTGTCGTCGTCCTCCTCCCCCCCCTTGCCCCCCGCCACCTCTTCCTCCTCCTCCTCCTCCTCCCGCTGGCTACTACTGGGCCCAGCCATCTCAGACAAGCTGGCCATGCTGGGCAGCGCGGCGGGCGCGGCGGCGGGGGCGGCGGTGCCCGGGTGCCTGCCATGGGGATGGAAAACCTTAAGCAAGGACTCCTTGGTTGAACCAAATATGCATGCATATAATGAACAGCACCATTTTACATCGTTTTATGCTTAAATATGACAGGACCAAACTTGGTTTAGCCAGCCAAAAAAAAACCAACTCGCATTTGGATGGACCACATTCGGCCCCTGGCGCAGAACACACACACACACACACACACTACATTAATGGAGACTGCCTCCACCATGAGCAAAATCAGCGAAATCCACACCCCTGGATATACATGATTCAACACGATCAATACCCACTCACTTGGGCGGCCTGCCCCTCCTGCGCGGCGGCTTCTTCTCCTGCTTTGCCTTCTGCAGCCAGTGCACGGGCTGGGTGGCCTCGGAGAGCATGCCTGATGGCGGCTGCGAGGGGCGCGCCTTGGTGGTGCTGGCCACTGCCTCGGACAGCTGCTCGGGGGTGAAGGACAGCCAGTCGGGGATGTCGCTCACGTCTGTAGGTTAGGGAAGAGGAAAAGGGGTGGGTTGAGGTGGAGGTGGGGGGGAGGTGGGTAGGTGTGCGAGTGGGGTGGAGACCAGTGACGTGCAACATGTGTGTGGATGGGTGGGCGCCAGAAGGGGGCGGGTGGCGATGTGGTCATCCGATGCCTAGCAGACATCCCCCCACCCCTAAACTCTAAACCATCTAGGGGTGGATGGTGCTGGTTTAGGCTATGCAGACCATTTAAACAGCACATCCCCTCCCAAACACACTTTCCCGCCACAGCAAAAGCGCAGCCACGAGAACACACCGCCAGGGCACCCTCCTCACCCACCTGCCAGCGGTCGCGGCCATGGGTACTCCCTGTCCAGCCTGTTGAACAGCTCCAGCTCCTCGGGGGTGCGGGCAAGCTGCGCGTTCAGCTCCTCCATGGTGGGGGGCGTGTTCTCGGCGCGCTTCAGCCGCTCCTCGTCCTGCAGGAGGTCAAGGAGGTGTGGGTATGTGGGTGGGTATGAGTGCGGGTGTGAACCAAGGGGCCCTGCGCTGAGCCTACCAGCCGCCTCCCCACATCATGCAGCCACCACTATTGACCCGGCCGCCACCACCACCCAGCTGCTGTCACGTCATCTACCCGCCGCCATCCACTCCACCTGCAGTTTATACCTGCAGCAGAGTCTCCACCGTCTGCTTACCATCCCAACCCCCACATCATGCAGCCCTTGACACACCCCTCCCCACCACCTCTCCCCACCACCACCCACCTGCAGCAGGGTCTCCAGCGTCTGCTTGCGCTCCTCCATGGATGTCTGCATGTCAAACCTGCCGGCATCAATCACCTCATTGGCCATGTCAATCTTCATCTTCTGGATGTTGTTGCGCACAAGGGACTCAACGCTGTCGCCATACAGCGCAGCGGGGGGGGCGGGGGGGGCCTGCAGGTGGGGTTGGACAGTTGCTGGGAACGATGGGGGGAAGACAACAAGGGTGTGTGTGTGTAAGCGCATTATCAAGGTGCATTGGTCTTGCCCGGTATTGGGACTACATCAGCACTAATTGTGTACCAAACACCCACGAATGATCCAACCTACATAAGGGGTAGCGTAATCACCCCACAGGAACATGCCACTCCGAACCCACCCACCCACCCATCAGCACAACCACCCACCTGCTGCTCCCCAGCCCCCTCCGCCCCCTCCACAACCGCAGGCGCCGGCGCCGCCCCCTCCGCCACCCCGCCGTCCCCCCGCCACCCCGCCGCAGCCACCACCGACTCCAGGTGGATGACCCGCACTTCGCGCTTCTGGCCGATGCGGTGCGAGCGCGCGATGGCCTGCTCCTCGTTCTTTGGGTTGGGGTCTGGGTCGTAGATGATGACGGTGTCCGAGGTCTGCAGGTTGAGGCCCCGCCCCGCTGCGCGTATTGACAGCAGGAAGATGAAGGCGTCGGAGCCGGGGGCGTTAAACTGCTGGATGGCGGTCTCCCTGCGGGGCAGGATTTCTGTTCAACACATGTTCCCCGAGGTTGATGTGGATTCATTTGGTGGCTTAGGGTAGTGCATGTGCAGCCTGAAAGTGGTTTAGGGTAATGCGATGTACAGCATGAAAGTGGTTTAGGGTAATGCGATGTACAGCATGATGGTGCACAGCAGGAAGATTGAAGGCATCTCACCCAGGCTCACCAAATTGCTACAAGGCAATCATATGTACCTCCCGCATGATGGAGAGCAATGGTCAGAATATGCAGCACCAACAACACCCATCACCCCCCACCCCACCCCACCCCAGTCCCCACCTGTCCTCCAGCGCCGTTGACCCGTCGATCCGCAGGTACTTCATCTGCACCCCGTCCGGCAGCGTGCGCCACTTGAGGTACACCTCCATCAGGTCAAGCAGACGCGTCATGGTGGAGAACAGGAGCACCTGGGGCAGCCAAAGGGAACTTATTTCTGGGTTCACATGGGTTAAAGTTGAAGATCTGGCACTCGCCAGGCGGGGTAGGACGCAGGCGTGCACGGCTGTGGCCATTGTCAGGGAAATGCATGTTCCAAATTGGGAAACGCATGGTACCGCAAACTGTGTGGCACATGAGCATGACCCATAATACTGCAGACTGTATGGCACACATGAGCAGGGACCGTAAATGTAAATGATACATGGGCAGGGGCTGTAATTGTACATGTCACGTGCGCACCTTGTGTCCCGATGCGCGCAGCTTGACCAGCACCCTGTCCAGCACCCACAGCTTGCCGCATGACCTGACCAGGAACTCGCCTTCGTCGCCGCCAATGAACTCGGGCGGGTAGCACAGGTAGGGGTGGTTGCACACCTGGAAGGGGCGATGGGTGGGTTAGGTGAGTTGCAGAGAAAAGCGATTGATTGCTGAGCCAGTCGCCGGTTTACTAAACATACGGTCTTGCCGATGCTGCCATTCCACCAAGTCGTTTCGGCCATGCCTCTTCCCTCTTGCTAATCCAAAACAGGCATTTGTATATGCATGCATGCGCATGTGTCACCACCGGCAAACCCTAAACCCTAAACCATAACACTACATCCCCCAAAACCCACCACCCGCCCACCTTGCGCAGCTCCATGACCTTGTTGTTGAGGGGTGCAAAGTCCCTGTGCGCCTTGCCCCGCATGGGCCCGTAGGGGTCCAGGCGCAGCGTGGCGGTTGCCTTGACCCACTGGTATATCACCCCTTGGTAGGCGGACAGGGGGACCTTGAGGATGACGGGGACCTGAGGGGGAAAAAGGCAGAAGGAGATGGTTTAGTTAGTATTCTCCCGCATCACTACTTCAATTGCTGCCCATTTGGCCAGAAAAAATAGGGGATGGATAGGACGGGGGAATGGACACGATCAATTATTACTTTAAGGTGGCTGTATCTAGTTGTGAGGTGTATGAACAGATATAGCCACCACCTCGGCCACCACATACACCATTCTCCACACCCCAAGCGCAACCATGCACTGGAACCTTTGCTGCAGCTTACCTACCCTCTTGTCCCCCCACATACACCCACCAACCCCGCCACCACCACCACCCACCTTTGGCGGCAGGCTGCCCTCCACATCCTCCACCTGTCGCCGCAGCATGAACGGCTCCAGGATCTGGTGCAGCCTGTGAATGACCAGCACCCGCCGCTCCGTCTGCAGCCAGTCGTCTGCATCCGCGGGCTGGTTGCTGAGCATGTCCCCAAACCACTCTGTGAAGGCCTTCTTGTCGTCAAACACCTCCGGCAGGAGCAGGTTGAGCAGGGACCACAGCTCGCGCAGGTCGTTCTGGGAGGGGGGGGAGGGTTTGCCTGGGTTTAGAGTTTAGGGTTTTGGAAGGGTTTGGGGCAGCGGCAGGTTGAGCAGGGACCACAGCTCGCCCAGGTCATTCTTGGGAGGCGGGAGTGTGTGTGTAGGTTAAAGGTTCAGGGTTTTGGGAGGGTTTTGAAGAGCTGCAGATTGAGGTAGGATCACAGGTACAGTCAGCCCACAGCTTGCAGTTTCCTTGCGAGCCATCATAAACCCCACCTGCAGCGGCGTGCCGGACAGCAGCAGCCTCCTGGCCGCGGTGAACCTGTCCAGGTCCTTGGCCAGCTTTGACTGCCTGTCCTTCATGCGCTGCGCCTCGTCGATGACTATGTACTTCCACTCCACCTTGCTGAGCTTGGTGCGGTCGCGCATGATGTACTCGTAGGTGGTCACCAGGATGTTGAACTGGAGGCTCTGGACCTGCGGGTGGAGGGGGAGCAGAGCATGGTGAGGGATTGAAGTGCTTGGAGTTTGAATTGGGCATGCTAAGAACAATAATTAAATAAATGCAGTGAAATGGCACAAATGCATGATGTACCTCTAAAAGGGTAATAACAATGTCTCTCTGAAGGCTATGGACCCACAATAGCCATCAGGTTTGCCTAGGGCTTGAGGTTTTGACCTGTAGTATCCACCGGTGCAATCCAGCACGCCTAACTCCCCACCTTCCCCCTCCATCCTACTCCCCCTCCCTGCTGCAAAAGCGCTCACTACGCAACCCACCTCAGCCTGATCTCCCATTTTGCCCCCTGTCACTCCCACCAACCCCTACCTCCGTTGCAAACTTCCTGCTTCGCTCCTCCTTGTGGCCCACGTAGTACACGCACTTGACTGTTGGCAGCCACTGCGTGAGCTCGCTCTTCCAGTTGACCATGACTGCGTTGGGCACGATGATGAGGTGGGGGCCGTAGTTGTCCTTGCGTTCCATCAGGTAGGCAAGCAGGGCCATGACCTGGGGAAGGGTAGGGTTTAGGTTAGGGTTTGGAGATGAGCATGATGATGGGTGCTGTAATGCAGGGTTTATAGTTGAGGGTGCTAAAATCAGATGTGGGGTGTCGGGTTTAGGATCCAGGGTGTCAAATCTGCTGGGAGGGTTTGGGTTAGGGTTTGGGGTTGGGCACGGGCATGAGGTGCAGCGCGTGATGATCCCTGTGCTTCGTCATGAGGCAAGCAGGGTCATGCCCTGGGAGTAAGTTAGGGATAGGGTTCTCGGGTTAGGGCTCTCAGGTTAGGGCTGGCTGTAGGGTGCCTGAAATGGTGCAATCGAACGGAAGAAATCCACAGCACCCAGGGTGCAGCACCCTAGGGCACAGCCACCTGTACCCACCTGCACCGTCTTGCCCAGCCCCATCTCGTCCGCCAGGATGCCGTTCAGGTGGTTGTTGTACAGCGACACCATCCACTGCAGCCCCACCATCTGGTACTCGCGCAGCTTGGCGCCGTTTGGCGGGCACAGCAGCGAGGGCTGGCAGGTGACGGCCTCGGTGACCGAGTGCGCCATGTTGTAGTAGCGCGACTGCGCGTCGCCCACGTGGGAGCGCGACTGGCGCAGCACGTTGGAGGTGGAGGCCACGTCCTGGGCGGCCGCGTGGGCCGCTGACTGGACCTCCTCCTCGGTCATGCCCTGGGAGGGGGTAGGGGGTGAGGAGGGGGGCTGACTAGGTGGTTATAGCGGTGCATTTGTGCCGGTTCTGTGTGCAGGGTGGTTGCCGGGCCAGCATACCCACGTGCACCGCCGCCGCTTGGCCCGCCAGCAGTAGTACTCATTGAGTCACCCACTGGCCACCCACCAAACACCTCCCATAACCCACTACCACCACCCACACTGCTTGACACCCCCACAACTCCTCAAATCCTCCCGCCCACACTCCACCGCCACCCACCTGCGCCCGCGCATCCACAATGGCCGCAGCCGCAGCCTCGCTTGCCTCCTGGCTCAGCCTCACCGCCGCCACCTTGCCCGCCAGCTTGTGCAGGTAGTCCTCGGTGTCGGTCAGGAACTTGGAGATGGCCTCGTACTTCTCAACCTGGCCCTCGGGGCCGCTGTGCTCCCGCAGCAGCTGCTGGTACGCCTCGAAATCGTGCGCCTGGCGAGGGGTGGGGGGGCATGAGTGGGATGCGGGGCATTGTGTGCAGGTGGTGTGTGCAGGGCAGGGCGTATGAGGTCGGCGATGGGCACATGATCACATGCAGGGCCACATGATCACAGATCGCACGCATTCTGCGCACCCTAATCAGCGGTTCTCAAGATACGTGGTCACATCATCACACATCCATCGCATGAATTTACCAGGGTAGTCACATGCTCCTCATGGCGCAACTCAGCCATAGCCCCCACCCCCCATCCCACCCACCTTGAGCGCCTCCATGCGCTTGGTGCGGTCATCATCCTTCTGCTTGTTGTGGCTGCGCGCCATGCGCTCATGGATGCGCGCCACGCCTTTGTTGCGCACCGCCCGCAGGTCGCGCTGCAGAGCGGTACGGTCGCCCACCGCCACGCGCCACTCCTTGAGGAGCCGCAGTCGCTCCGCGCTGCGCTGGGCCTTGGCCTTCTCCTCCTGCGGGTGGGGTGAGGATTGAACCAAAGGGGCAGGGTGGTGACAGAACATAATCCTGGGGACTAGAATAGTACTATGAACATAACAAGCCCTCTGCAATGTAAGCACTCAAGCCAAAGGAAAGGGCAACATACTTTAGACTTCAAGTGAATACCAAGGAAGTAGATAGCACACGCATAGCCCGCTACAGCCCACGGAGGACCCACATCCCAATCCCCCTGCCCGTTGCTTCCCTCTCACCTGTTTAATCATCTCCACCTTGTTGCGAATCCCCACCCGCACAAACTTGCGGTAGGCGCGGTCGCTCATGCCCATCACGTCCTCCTGCTGCTTCTCAACGGCGGCGCGCACCTCCGTCTGAAGTTTCATCAGGCGCAGCGAGCGAAGGCGCAGCATGATAGACCCACACCCCTCCTGATCGCCGTCCTACGGGTGCGGGGCCAGGATTCATGGAAGGTGCATGGTAAAGGGCACAGGCGCCACTGGCATCTCAATGCATATCTCTTCCAGAATGTATAGAGCTCCAATCCCTGCCTCCCCTCCTCCTGCCCCTTTAAACTTCCAACCCTGCCTGTCCTTCCACCATTCCACTGCTTGAACCCTCCCACTCTCCCTAAATCCCGCCTCTCCCTCCCCTCTCACCTTTTCAAAGCCCGGCACCGTCCCCTTTGCCAGCGCCTCCTCGCACCCCGCCACCTCCCGTCGCACCCACTGCCCCAGCAGGCTCTGGTAGCCCTGGGCAAGCAGCACAGACACATCCATGCCCATGTTGTAGGGCTGGAGGGCGGGGTTGGTGGTGACGGGGGTGGGGGCGGCGGCCTTGGGGGCCTGGAGGGTGTAGAGGGGCCCCACCACGCGCCGGATGTGGGGGGTGAGGCTGACGGGCTGTGCGGTGGGTGGGGTTGGGGGAGGGTTAGGAATGGGGAAGGCGTGGTGCAGATGTATGGACACCGTAGAAGGGTGTTGTTCACAATCTTGTTTTCAGTCGCCAGCCATTCATTAATGGAGTAAACAGCCTTTGTGAAGTGATGGGGGGGTCGCGCATGGTGTGACCTCCCGTCCTCTCCACGCTCATGCATACGCTCTCACCTCAACGGGCTTAGCCGGAGCAGGTTTCGCCTGGCTCGCCAGCGGCACCGACGTCAGCGTGCCAGGTCTCGCCTGGCTCACCACACCCCCAGTACCTGCCACCCCCTGCAGCCAATGGCGCATGTCAGGCACAATGACAGGTGGCATATACCCATACGCTGCAGCGGTCAGATTGGCCATTTGGTATGTGCTGCACCATTGCATGCCATGCAGATCTATGGTAATGGTGCACACAAGCATGTAATGCAATTGGTGCGCATCAACACGCCCCAGCAGGTTGCTAGCGGCTAGGAACAGGTAAAATTCTGAATAACAGCTTTAAGCTAGCGAAATGCAGGCTGCAGGGTTTAGGGTTCAGGATGTAGGGTTCAGGGTTTACCGTCGCCGGCCGAGGCGCCAACCCCGGCCTCACTGCCCCCGCGGGCTTGGGCACAGGCTTGGGCGGCAGCACAGGTGCAGCGGACCACGTAACTGGCGCAGCGCCATTGGCGGAGGAGGCTGCTGGCGCCGGTGCGGCTGCGGTGGTTACCGGGGCGGCGGATGCGGCAGCAGCTTGCGCCGCCAAGGGGGGCGTTTGTATGCCCTGGAGCAGGTCGGGGGGGAGTACCCTGTCTCCTCGCTGCAAGGAGGGGGAGGGGGTATGAGGGGATGGCCACAGAGGGTGGGGGAGGGTGCAACGCGGTAGGTGGAGGGTAGTTGGGGTTGTGCAGCGCCTGGGTGGATGACGCAAGAATCATGCGGCACATTCCATGAGCACACGCTGACCAGCAGTGCACCACCAGCATGCCTGCTGCATTTGCGCGTGGAATGGGCTGCATAAGGTGCATGCAGGTGCGCGGCACGCCCATACAACCTCCCCACCCACCCCATTTTTGCGTTTTAGGGTTACCCACCCACCTTGATTCGCCGGAACGCCAGGATCTGGTTGCGCAGCACCGTCAGCTGCACCTGCGTGAACCCATTGGTCAGCCGACCACCACCACCCGCCGCAGCAGCCCCGTTGCTGGCCGACCATACCGCCGTCGGGGCAGCGCCGCCGGCGCCATTGGCGGGCATCTGCGGTGCCGTGGCGGGCCGCATGGCGGGCGCAGCGGCATTGGCGCTGGCCAGCGTTGCTTGCTGTGCCGCTGGCCGGACCCCTGTGGTCCCCACCGCTCCCGGCCCACCCTGCTGCTGTTGGCGCAACTGCTGCTGCAAGTGCTGCTGCACCTGCTGCTGCGCCTTGAGCTGCAGTTGCTGCTGCTGCATTTGTTGCTGCTGGAGGAGCTGCTGGCTTGCATGCTGGAGCACCGAGTTGTGCTGCAAGGGGGCGGAAACCACCACGGGCTGCGGGTGGGGAGGGGGTATGATCTGGGGCTGCTGGAAGGTGGCGGGGGGTGGAGGCGCCACCTGCTGGGGATTCCCAGGGGTGATGGTGGGGATTGGGTGGGTGGTGGAGATCCTCCCATCCCCTGCCTGTGTCATGGTGGGGTGGTCGCCCTGGCCTGTCGCCAGATGCTGGAGCGGGGTGGGTTGCTGGTGTGGGGTCCGCTGCAGAGGAGGCTGTTGGCCCTGTAGTGCCGGGGTCCCATTGGGGTTCGCAGGCTAGCTGCGAACCTGCGCACCGTGGCGCATCACGCTACCTTGGTTGGCCCAGGCGGTGGGTGGTGGGTGGGGGCCCCCAAGCTGCAGCAAGGAGTATGTGAGTTTAAGCAACTGGGGCATGCAAGTGGTGGTTTTGGCACCTTTGCAGATGCTACAAAGTACAGTTCACAGGAGGTGTGGTATGTATTAGAGGTGCGTGTGAACGTACGCTTCACACCAGGGCCAGATTGGCAAGGCCATCAATACATGCTGACGCACTCCACGGTGGGATCCCCAACAGTATAGACCAGTGGCAAGGAGACGTTTGCTTCCCTTAACTGCACAAGTGTGTCACAGGAGTGGCCTGAGTAGTGCAACAGCTAGGAGACTGGTCCTCCCCTCACAGTCTCACACTTCCAAGGGATCCCAGCCCCCCAGCCAGGAGTTCGAACCACACCTATCACATCATCCAACAGGGCAGATCTATACAGGCTTAAGGCTGCAACTACGGCACCCACAGCCATGCCTGTGGGGCTGCATGCATGCTATAGGCCTAGGCTGAGTGCAGTGGGAGCATACCTGGGACACCCAAGGTACCCCCGACCTGGCGAGGTTAAACAGACGCTCCTCCAGTTAATAACGGTTCCTTTCAATTGCAACCGTCTTTAAGTTATTTGACGTAACCAGCTGCAGCGTCAACGTCAATGTGCGCAGGCCAGGACAAGGTACACTTTCAGTGGTAGGCGCCAGATTGCAACGAGCACCAAAACTGAAATTACACTTTTAAGTAATAAAGTATGGCTAGTCGGCGTGAAACAGGGCCAAAGCCAGGTCTGTTTCAAACGCGTTCAAGTTTTCAAACGCGCTGCGGAGGAATACGCACTTCGTCGCAAAAACCGAAGTGGTTTGCCTTTGTAGGCTGAGCCAGACCCTGGTTTGATGTCCCCGTTAGGATTTACCTCCCTTGACAAGGGGAGGGTATCATTGGACCACAAAGAGTTGCAAAGAGTCTGGAAAAGAGCAACCACTTACAACTTAACAAACAAATCACCATATCAAGCCAGCTGGGACGAGCCTCCTAGATCCTCCAAGTTTGTCTGTAAAGCCCATTAATGATAACAACAATATTGAGGTGAATGTGCTTCTGTGCGTGGACACTAGTGATAACTCTCAAGTCCAGTGGAGCTCCTCAAGGTGTGCACGCCCATCACGCTAAGCGATAGCAAATAGGTGGTCACTTGTGCTGATTTACACTCTACGGCCAGAATAGCAAGGCCCACTACAATTTAACACTATCACCATACCACTTGTTTCCTTGGTGGTTAACAGCCATTGCCATGCCACGTTTATTGCAACTGCCCTGCACCCAAAAAATGCCGCCCTGCATCAAGCATACACACCCACCCACCAATGAGGTGCGCCCTTGCCACCATGCAATAGTCCCCAGGAAACACCAAAGAATCCCAATCCCCTCCACCCCAAAAGTCCCCCACCCATCCCTACCCAGAGCCGCCATCAACCAATCACCCGCACCGGGTACTCATTACTGCTCTCATTTTATACAATCAACCGCTATCCTCCAGCTGCAAGAAAGCACTCCTGTCCCTGGTTAGCCCCGACCCTTGCCCATCTGTTGCCTGGAGCCACTGGTGGTAGCGCAGCAGGTCCTTGTCCACTGGGGCTACAGAGCGCCACTCGCCCCGGCAGAATATGTAGTAGGCGTCGGCGGCGTACTTGCCGATGCCGTACAGCTCGGTAGGGGATGTCCACTGCAAGGATGGGGAAGGAAGGGGGGGGGGGGTAATGTTGAGGTCATGGGTGTATATGTGGTGTGGGGTGGTCTGGATTTGGGTGTGCTTTTATAAAATGGGGTATGCATAGCCGTGCCAACAAAAGCCAAGGTTCGTGTGCAGCCCATGAATATGAAGACGTTAATGATAATGGTGCCAGCAGTGTCCAGCCCGAGACTGCAGCTGTATGCAGCCAATAATACAATGTGCAGCCCCATAATTGCATCATTGATAAAGATGGTGATGAGGATAGGCAACAACATGGGATCAGTGATGGTGTGCAGCGCCTCTGAAACGCACCACTGGACTAAGCATACAGACAGGGTTGGCATGAGCCCTTTGTTGCGACGCTGTTCCCACCTGCTTGTGCAGATAGTCGTGCGACAGCTTCTGCACCGCCACCGCGCGCTTGCGGAATAGCCCCAGGGGACGGATGATGGCCTCAATGGCCGCCACATCAGCCTGCAGCGCCTGCTGGGGGGTGGGGCACAGGCGAAGCAGCTCCGAGATGACCTGACGCACCTGCGGGAGGGGAGGGGGCAGGTGGCGGCACGTCAGTTGCTCACGGCTTCATCGAAATGCACTCCATTTTTATAACAAAAAGGACCCCATGCATCTCTGCAAAACGAGATTTAAATTGAGGTGCCTGCCCTGGCCTTGCGGACACCCACCTGCTTGGCGCTGGTCTTGTTGAGAAGCATGCACGCCAGCAGCAGGCGCCAGGGGTCCCTGAATATCCCCTCGTCCTCCTCAAGCAGGCCATATGGGGAGGGAGGGGGTGACCACAGGCACTGCCGAGCATCCGCGCCGCTGTGCTGGACTCCCGCTGCCGCGGTGTCTGGTGTGGCGTGCACCCTGCCGATGGGTTGTGTGTGTGCAGGCGCGCCGTCTGGAGTGGCGAGCACCCCGCCGCTACTCGGCATGTCCCCTGGTGCGGTGCCTGGCATGGCCTGCATGTGTCTATCGCCGGTAGCCACAGGTGACCTCAATGGCGTGGCGGCGCTGGCGTCTGACACTGCCGCATGGGAGGGAGGTATCAAGCCAATTGCAGCGCCAGGGCCGGGGGCATCTGGGGCAGCTGGCGCGGCGGAATGTGAACGGCGGGCCATTGGGCGACGCCGTGGTTTCCCGCCACTCGCTGCGCCCCTTTTGCCTGCCTCCAGGCGCTGAGCCAGTAGGGCCGCAAGCTGGTTGGTTGTGTTCTGCTGTGCAGGCGACGTGGTGTTGAGGTCGGCGTCGGCGCTGGTGCTGGTGTTGTGAAAGAGCAGTACCCCCGCCCGCTGCCGCAGGTTGTGTGTCAGGCGGTCCATGAAGCGGGCCTGTCGCTCCTCTGGGGAGGGCTGCGCTGGGGTATGTGCTGGGTTTGTGTTTGTTCCGGTGGCCAATTGCTGTGGTGTACTTGCGACTACCCCTGCAACCGCGCAAGTGCCTGCACCTGAAATGGCATGCGGCTGCTGTGCCGGATCTGTGATCGGCGCTGGGCCTGCCATGGAGTGCAAACCCTGGCCCATGTGTGAGCTGAGTGTTGCTGGTATGCTGGGTACTGGCCGGTGCCGGGCACGGGCAGGGAGCGGGGGTTCGATCCCAGGAACGGTGAGCGGGGAGGGAGGGAGGAACAGGCCGAGTGGCGAAGGGTCCAGATGCGCCTGCTGTGTGGTGTCCAGTGCTGCCTTTAACAATGTCGACGTTGGCTGAGTGAATGATGCTGAAGTGGGTGAAGCCTCTTCAACCCTAGCCAAGGGTTGCTGCCCTAGGCCAAGGTGGAGGCGGGCATGTGGTGGGGCTTGAGTTGAGTGGCCAGTAGGACATGTGGCACCTATTTCTGCTTCCTGTACCACTGGGGCTGAGGTGTGCTTGCGAGGGATCAGCGAGCGCAGCTGGTCAGCCAAGCCCTGTGCATACTCCCCCACAGGCTGCACCTCTGCCTTCAGGCGTTGCCTTGCTCGTGTCCCTTTTGCTTGCTGAGGTGGTTCGGTGCCCTCTGCGGCACCTGAGCGTCCCCGTTTTCCTGTGAAGGTGGGTTTTCTGCACTGTGCACAGCCATTGCGGCTGTACCTGCACTTGCTGCAACCCAATTGCAGGGACTCAACACCACCGGGAGGGTCCATGGCGTGCATTGTTGTCCCTGGGCGGTGGTGGGCGCAGGTGTAGATTAAAGAGCACCTGCAAACCCCACGGCAATTCGGTGAACAACACCAGCAGGGTAGGGTGTGGGAGAGCGGGAGCCACGCCAGAACCAGGTTCGCCAGACGTGCACTAGATGCATGCATGCATGCGTATTGCAGGTGTCCACTTTTCGATGGTTCACCCAGACAGAGACTGAGGAATACAAGCGACACCTCCTGACTATAGCCCACCCCACCGCTGCAAGCTCCCCTGTCAATACGCAGGCATGGTGGAGTCATCCAGTGCTTTTCCAATTTGCATGCAGGCCAGCCACTGCGTAAGGCTCATCCCGGTGGAGACAAAGCAGCTCTTCGAGCTCAAGGCCATCGTTCACAACTACCGCAAGGCGCTAGGGCCATCGTTTATGAATTGCAGCAAATGGGGTCAATTGATTCTTTTTATAGGTCATTGCTCCCCTTGAAAAATTCAGCGAGGGTGCAATTCCCTGTGGACGTGCGAAACAGGTCCCTTCTTGTGTGGGTGAGCAGAAGTGCTGGCTCTTAATTGATGGCAGGCACCACTTTGAGCCTTACAAGTTGATCACGGACTTGTGACAACCATCCCTGGGTTGCAGACCACTGGTTATACGGTTTCACACGCACCACCTAGTGCCAGTAAGTTGTTTCTGCTGTCGACCGTTTTCTCCTGTTGGCACACATCATCGCCTTGTTTACGAGTTTGGGAAGTGTTCAGCCATATTAGGTCGTTGCAAAAGCTACTACCTTAAGCAGCTGCGTGTTGTCTGTTACAAGCCTGTGAGGGTGGAAGGTTCCCCAGGGGTGTCGTAGTTCCAAACAACCACTGAGAATCGGCTCGAAACTTGCAAATGGAGGGGCATGCTAGCGTTGCGCAGCTTCTGCGGGACAAGAGGCATGCTTCGTCTAGCAGCACCACCTCTCGTGAACAAGGTGCTAGCATGTGCTGAGCTGAGCTGAGCATGCATCAATATGCAGACTGGGCAATACACGACGCTGATGGGGTGGTCTCTGCCTTGCACAGTACATGCTCTCGAGCCTGGCTGGGGACAGTATATATGAATTTTGAGATTGCGTGCTACCTCTTGCAGACCGTCTGGAGAGCATCTGCCAAGATGACACCGAGTGCCCTTTCTGCTTTTCCGAAGGGTTCGACCTCACAGCACTGGTATTCCACATCAACGACGAGCACCCACTGCAGCAACGCACAGTGGTAAGTTATTAAAATCCTGTGTTCGGTAAGTGTTGCTTTCTCTTGGTGGTGTGCAAGCTGACGTCGCAACTGGTCCTGTGCAGAACTGCCCATACTGCCACCACCGTTCTCGGGACCTGCTGCAGCACCTTTTGAAGCATGCAGAAGCGTTCCAGGAGTGCAGCTGCGTCTCTTCTGGAGCACAGACCCCGGCACCCACGGAGGCCTCCTCGCCAAAGGTAAACGGTAAATGACGAGCACTTGCAAGCAGGTTGCATAACAGGGGTTTGTATCTTACTGCCATAGAGGGGTACACTGGATCCTCGGAAGGCTAGTGTCCTCCTCCTTCCTACCTGCCGTTGGCTTCGATTCGTGCCCTGAACAACGAGCCTGTTCTAGGACGGGGGAAGTGGTTGTACAGAAGTGGTACTTTTTCTGCAATTTCTTTGTGTCCCACTGCACCCTCACGGCTGTGCAGGGGTGGGATCACGAGGTAGGGGTCCACAGGCTGGACTTGGACAGCTACTCCAGCTCAGAAACTGCTGAGGAGGAGCTGTACGCAGCCACGCAAGCACTCAGCTTGGAGGAGCAGCGGGCAGAGGTGAAGGCAAGCAGCGCCAGTCAGGCGGCCATTGCCACCCGCGCACCCGAAGTGCCTCATCTACCAATGTATGTGGTACAGGGGCAAACTGCTGCCCACTTCTCTTGGATGGCACTGCACTTGTTGCCAGTTGCATACTGTGATGGTGGCAAGGTCTGAGTGCGCTGTATTGATATGTTCCACCCTGTTTGCCTGCAGGCCCCAGTATAAGACATCAGAGATGAGGGCAAAGTTCATGAGGAGCCTGGTGCTGTCAGCCTTCAACATGGACCGCAGCTAACTGGTAGTGCACTTCCAAACGTAGCGTGCAACCCTGGCTGGGAGCTGGCAGCAAGTGTGGGCTGGAAGGTTGTGAGAAGGTCAGAAACCAGTCCAAGATAGGAACAGTAGCGAACCACCACACGTCGCACAGTATATTACACACATTATGTCCCGTGGGGACTTGTATAGTTCATATGGGCAGGAGGGGAAGGCGAAACGGTAGCGTACCTGCGCCCGTCTGCTGCTGAGGCAGCGTTGTATGTAAGCTTTTTTTTGCAACTGCCAATATAGCGGGTTTGCAAGTAGGTTTTCTGGTATGGGATAGGGGCGGGGGTACAACGACACTGATGTACAAGGACTTGGGATACGACAAGAGTAGGTGATCTCAACAAGTCTGATGTACAAAATATGGACTGATGCATTGGAGGGAACAAACTTAATAATGCCTCTCGACAAAGAGTGTGCGAGTGCTAGAAGCCTCTTTTTGTGTACTATACACTGCGTGAATTGGTACTGTAAAATTTGAGATTGTGCATACTATTGATGCCTTCTTGACAAGGCTCTGCGTTGTAAACCTGTGCAGCGTGCGGTATTGCATCCTGCTGGCAATGGCTTACCACAGGCGCTTAGCAATGCGTGGTTCTGCAGCAAATTGGTGACTGTATGGCAGTGCTCAGTCGCAGGGCCTGGACTTGAAGGGCCTCCAGGGAGTTATCTTGCATTATTAGTCCGACATTGAGCCAACGTGCTCCAACACTTGCACACTGGAGCTTATATATTTGCAAAATTACAGAGAATGAGCTTTTTCAAACATTCAACTAGCCAGCACTTCATGCAATCACAGATACATGCAAGGCTTCTAAGCCAAACAGTGCAGCTGGAAATAATTTTAGCTTTTGCTCATTTTTGTTGTGCTGGGTGCACCAGGACTTCACCAAGATAATACTATGACGACATCAATAGTTTCAGGTTCGCATCAAAGCAGTTTGCCAAGCAGCTGGCAGCCAATGCACAGCAGCTGCCGCAATATATCATTAGGATCTGTGCTACAAGGAATAAATATTTCTTGTGTCACTTGCTTGACAAGGATAAACACAAGTGTTGAAGCACGACAAGCTGACCTACCGGCAATTTAAAAGGTAGAAGCACTAACAAGGGTGGAAAAAAGCCTACAAATAAGAAGCAATGCGTGGTTCATTGGCCAACAAACTGCAAAGCACTGAGCCATCAACACGCGTGCACCACAAGTGCATTCACAAATATTGACCATCACCTACCAGCATACTATGCATATGTTACTACTTGTCTACCCTATCCCAACTCTTGCCATCCTTCTCCATCGAATTCATCACCACCTACCCGCTCCCTCCACATAATAAATGCTCAATCGATTCTGCTACCATCTTTTTCCCTCCAAGCAGATAAATTATGACTGGCAGTTTTCGAGGGGACTACACATATTATTTGCTATGCCAGAATATCCACCATGAGTATGGGTCTTCCAAAGCAAAATCAGCATTGTTTTTCCTTGTTTCTTGTCTCATCCACTTTCCAATTGTTCTGGATATTCCAACAGCTTTGCAATGGTTTAGACCAGCTTAAGCTTATGCAGAGCCATTCCAACTAGCCACCGCCAGCGACCGGCATCGCGATGCCCATCATGGGGTGGGGGGCTGTGTGAGAGAGGCTGCACTGGCCCTCTGGAGCTCCCGACCAGCGCCCAATGGCATCACCTCATCATCATTACACTCCCGCCCAGCGCCACCTCGCACCACCCCATCATCATCCTGCTCCAGGCCAACGCCGCCGCCATCACCGCCATCGCCATCACCACCCGCTCCAGCGCCCCCCCCTGCCACATTGCCCTGCGCCACATGCGGCGCTGCCCTCTCCTCGGACGGATGCGCTTCGGCCGCGGCACCCGCCCCACCCCCTCCCCTTGGCCCCCCGCCCCTGCCACGGCCTGCTGAACCACCCTCCCTGTGTGCGCTTCCCCCCACAACCCCCCCTGCCAACTCCACGCTGCCGGCGGGTGAGGAGTACACACTCCCCCTCCCCTGCCTGCCCCCAGCACTCCCTGGGGAGTCGCCACCTGGCAGCTTGGCGCTCGCAGCTGATTCCAGGCGGGCCAGCAGCGTGCCAGCAATGCTCCTCCCCTTCACACCCTCCGCCGTTCTCTCCCTTGGCGGCAAACCCTGAGAAGGGTTTTGTGGTGAGCCTGGGACGCTCCTGGGTGTCGACGAGCGCTCCTGGCGCAGCACCTCCAGCTTTGAGTGGAGCAGGGGGAGGATATCACTGAAGGTGGGCCTGCACAAGGGGAGGATGCGAGAATAAAATGCCAAGGCCAAACATGTTTAGGTTTAGGGTTCAGAGATTAGGGTACCCACCTGCACAGACCAAGCAAGCATACATTAGATATCAAACTGGCACCTGTGCACACCCCTACCCTGCACCCCGCAATCTGGCCAGGGACTCTAAACTCATCGCATCACCCACATAACTCACCCCCATGTCCCTCCATCCCACCCTTCCACCACCTCAGGGAGTCCCTGTCACAGTACCAGCCACCACCACGCCCCTACCCCCACCATCACCCCACCTCTGCTCCGGGTCCTCATGCCAGCATGCCCTCATGAGCGATGCGTAGTGCTGCGGGCAAGTGGGCGGCACCTGCGGCCTGTGGCCCTGCACCGCCACCAGGAAGTAGATCTGGCCAAGGGTGGAGTAGGCGGGGAAGGCGGGCTCGCAGGTCAGCATCTCCCACACTGGACAAGGGGGAAAAGAAAGGGTTTAGGGTTTAGGATTTACATGGAAGGCGGGCTCACAGGGCGGCATCTTCCACACTGGACAAGGGGGGGAAGGGGTCGGGGGGTTGAGGATATGGTGGGCTTTGATAGGGTGGAAGGCAGGCTAGCCATATTGGGAGCTCGCACAGGGGGAGGAGGTGGGGGGAGGTTGGAAAGGGAGGGGGAGGTTATGACCCCTAAAACTGCTATGAGCAGATTGCTGCTGGCCAGTGAAGGACAGCAATGGTGCGATACGCCACAACACACTGTGGCACACAAGCCCACCTACTCCATGCCCATCCCCCACACCCGCCCATGAGGCCACGTACTCAGTATTGCAAAGGAGTAGACGTCTGCTGCCTTGGTGAGGCGCCCGCTGTTGAGCACCTCTGGCGGCATGTAGCTGACGGTGCCAAAGTTCTGGGTGATGGCAGCGGAGTCAGCCATGTCCAGCATGCGCGACAGCCCAAAGTCACCCAGCTTGCACACGTAGCGCCGAAGGTTCTGAAGGGAAGAGAATGGGAGGTTTGAGGGTGGTAAGAGGAGCAGGAGGTGAGGGGGAGTTGTATGCATAGGTTCTGTGGATTAGGCCTGGGGCCAGGGACTCAATACTTGATGCACTTGCGGCAACATATAGCCAATGCAGCATGCTCAACAGGGTCCTAACCAAGGGTGGTGTTAAGGCAGGTTAGGGTTTAGGGTTGTGCATGTTCTGGTGCCCTGCCCCACAGGCCCCACCCACTGACACATACACAGCCGACTTGGACATGGCATGACCTGCATTGAGCTCTCCATGCACTATCCCGGGTGTGGTTAGGGTTGGAAACCAAATTTAGGGTTACATTTATGACATGCCCAGTATTGCGTTCCCCATGCACTACCCCGTGCATGTTTACGGTTGAAGATTAGAGTTATGGGTACCTGCATGGTTGATTTGACCATAACGTTCCCCGCCTTGAGGTCCCCGTGCACTATCCCTTGGCTGTGCAGGTACTCCATGCCCTGGCAGATGTCGCACAGGCAGGCGTAGATGGAGGGCTGCGGGGAGGGGGGAAGGGGAAGCGCGAATTTTGGAAGTGGGTCCTGTGAAAATCCATATTCAAAGTGCGCATGTGCACGTGGACGGGATAATTTAGCCCCCTGGTGCAGCACAGTTTCACATGTGAAAATAGTACTGTGCTTAGCATCGGGTCCTATTGCAATGACATCCCACAGAAGCATGCATGGGGCCACGCCCTCCTCCAAGCGAATGAAAAGGAAACCCAATGCCAAACACCGCATAGCAATTGCATATGGCACCTCACGAAAGAAAGAAAGAAAGGGGACGCACAATGGCGAAGAAAGTCAGAAGAGGTTACCGCCGTAGCAGGGGTCACTAGTAATGACTCACTACCCATGTGGCATATGAAGCAACCCAAAACAAAAATCCCCTCACAGCCGTATGTCACCACCACCATCCCCAAGTGAGGGACCTCAAACTCAAATCCCTGTCACAACCCCCCGTCCCAACCACCATCATGTGGAAGAACTCGCACCATATCAGGGCTGCCGTCAGCCTTCAAGAACCTCTTGGCCTTGATCAGGCGGTCCAGGGATCCCCGATCACAGTACTCCAGGATGAGCCACGTCTCCTGCAGCTCGTTTTCACCCCCTGCAAACCCGATGCTACCGCTCCCCTGGCCTGGCAAACGACCCTGCTGCTCGATGCCAGGGAAGGTGGGGGAGGGCGGCACGGTAGGGGAGGAACCCTGGCGGGGAAGATTCCCTGGGGTACTTAGAACCTCCTCCCCGTCGCTGGCATGCACCCCTTTTCCTGTGGTGAGTGGAACCAGAGATGCGAGTGGCGCTGGCCCGGGGGCAAGGGGGTCAGGCACGCCCAGCATCTGGGAAAAGGGGGAGTTGGTGGTGAGGCTGTTACCCCGGTCAGTGGGCGCTGTTGACCCACTGGCACGACTGCTGCTGGGGGCGCTGGAAGGGCTGTTTGAGCTGGCGCTGAGCAAGCCCGCGCTGTTTGAGCTGGCGCTGAGGAACCCTGCGCTGTTTGAGCTGGCCCTGTTGAAGCCCGGGCTGCTGTGAGCTGACAGCTGGCGGGAACTGCCCTGGGGACTCTCCTCTATGATTAGCTGATGGGGGATATCCCCCTGGCTGTCTATCCCGGTAGAAACTGGCAGCTGATCCACGCTCCCTCCCCCCTCCACCCCCTGCCCCCCCACAACACCTCCCCCCACAACCCCCACTGCAGCACCCTCCACAGGTTCTTCATTAATGCTCCCATGCGCCCTCACCACCCTCCCCACCCCCTCATCACCCAGGCTCCCGCCCCCCACACCCCCCCGCAGCCGCGAGCTGGCCAGGGAGCGAGGGGTGCCCATTCCCTCCCCCCCCACACCACCACCAGACCCCCCCACAGCGCTGGGCGTCCCCCCATCGCTCCACAGCTCGCAGATCTTGTAGGTGGCGACCAGATTGGGGTGCGAGAGCGCGGTGCTGAGGACTGACTCGCGTGCCACCAGCAGGGACTGGTTGACTGCGTGGTCGAGCACCTTGACTGCCACCAGCGCCCCCCGCCACCGCCCTGCATGGCCACAGGGTTTGGGGTTCAAGGGTTTGGGTTTGGGTATCCAATAGGACAATGATATTATGTAAGGAAATTTGATGCATGCCAATGGCAGGGTATCTAATTGGGGGGAAGGGCGGCACTGGTAGATAGGAGCAAATGATTTTGAAGATTGCATGGATTTACTTTTGGACATTACATCAGGAGGGTTTTAATGCAATATTCAAGATCATCGACATCAATTGCATGACCCCATCACCTCCCCCCTCACCTTTGTACACGCGCCCAAACGCCCCGCTGTTGATCACCTGCAACAGCTGCACATCTGTGGGCATGGCATATTTGCCCCTAGGCACCAGGCTGCTCAGTGTCTCCACCCGCACATCCTGCAGCCTTTGCGGCTGGTCACCCCCCTCCCCCTCGCGCGCTGATCCCATGCCGCTCCCCTTGGGACTCCCCCCTCCTACACTGCTGCCACTGGTGGGAGGGTCCAGGGGGAGCGGTGCCACCTCCTTGTCTGGCAGAGGTGGGGGGGGAAGGCTCTTTTTGAAGGGGGGGAAACAGCTGCATCCCTCCCCTTGCTCCAGCCCGCAGCTTGCCCCTCGCTTGCCCCTCCACACCCGCAGCCCCCACACCACCAGCACCGCAGCCACCACCCCCACGGGTACCGCCACCGCCACCGCCACCACCCACCCGTTGTCACTGCCACTGGCTGGAGAAAGGGGGGAGAAGGGGGCTGGGGCAGAGGCTGTGGGGGGTTGTGCCGCTACCATTGCCCCCGCAGGCCCTGGCGCTGCAGGGGAAGGGGGGAGGGGGGTGCATATCACCGTGTTGTTGGTGGAGTAGAAGGTGACGCTGCCCACTGCAGGGAGGAGGAAAAGTTTTCATTCACAGCACCAGAATATAAAATTGACTGAAACTTAATAAAAGCAAGTAGAAGGTTCATGCTACCCCACTGCGTGGTGAAATTCCCTAAAGAGCAAAGGAGGTAATCATAAATGCATGAATCATACTATTACCTAGCATATGCCGCATGATCAAAAGGGGATTCCGCGCGTGGCATCGCCCTAGGTAGGGTTTTACCGGTGCTTTTCGCCATGAACAGGCCGACACTCCTCTTTTCCCTAGCCATGCATGGTAGAGCAATTTTGGTTGGCCAAGAGGCGCGAGTCCCACACTGCCACAAGATGTCCACATTTGTGCCCCAGTTCCCCTCACCCCCCACAGCTCACATTTGCACCCCACTACCCCTCATCCCCCCACCGCTCACCTGTATTGCCCTGTGTTACCGAGTCAATCGGGGTGCCTCCCGACTCCGAGCTGCTCTGCACCTTCACCGGTAGCTGTATCACAATGGATGACAGGGTGCGCAGCACCAAAGGGTTGGTGGGGTCCTGCATTAATGGGGATCTATCCTAATGAGTTGAAAGTGGTGGGCTGTAACAGTCTGATCAACTGTAATCAACTCTAATCATTCTGATCCAAGCATTGCACAAATAGGCTGGTGGTGTCTACATATTGTACTGGGTCCTGTGAAGATGACTGAACCAAGCCTGGTGTAGGGTTTAGAGTAGTTGCTAGGATCATGTACCTACGCTGTGTTGCATTAAATTTGACCACACCCTCTTCTCAAGCAGAAATCCCGAGGGCTTGGCGTTTACACTTCAGGGTCTAGGGTTAAGCACCACAGGCTTCATGAAGTTTTGTGGCATCCGCCATCCACTTTTGGGGATATGGTGTAACCTGAAACTTCCTTTTCTAAAGGAGGTCAACAACACCCAACCCCCACAAGCCTACAGTATCCGGTGCCCACCCGCTGTGTCCGAGCACACACCTGGATCATGGTTCCTGGCCCAAAAACCGTGTTGTAGCGCTGCGCAGCTGAGAACAGGTCCTGGGTGGAGCAGTTGCGCGAGGTGGCTGCCAGGTCGCGGTAGTGTCCTACGATGTAGGTGTTGTTGATCTGTGCAGGAGGGAAACCCGGTGTGAGCTGGCCAGGCCATTACTTCCAGGTACAGCACTGATACCGTCAAGGGCCATCAGGTTCACATCCAATTGGCCTTGAAGTTCCAGCACTGTACTGGGACCCCTCCAGGGCCATTGCTCCCAAACCCGATTGGCCATTGGTTCCAGGCACAGCGCATATGGTATTATGGTGCTCGAAGTCGTTGCCCCTGCTCGCATATGGTATCAAAGGTTGCAGTCATTGCCTTTACAAACTGCAAGCAGATATGCCCCTGTCCTAATATATGCTTGAAAGTGCACACAACTATGTGATTTCTGTGCGGCTGGCAGCGCCACCACTGTTTGCCAACGGCATCCCAGGCCCACCGCACTGCTCTTTGGATGAATGTGATGCAGCAAGGCTGAGAATTTCCAAAACCTGCATATGTATTGTCAATGTCATCACATGACGGTCTAGCAATGCGCCCACTCACAAACTGGTGCTGTACTGACACCCATGACTGCACACTGGTCGAACTTCACCTGTGACCCAGGCAGCGCCACCACTGTGGGCCAGGACCCCAGGCCAACCGCATGCGGCAGGGCTGCAGCAGCGGGACCTGCAAAATCCGACAGGTTGGACAGCACCACGTTGAAGAATGCCAGCTTGGAGCCAGGCCCCACAGTGAATACGGCTGGGATCTGGGAGAAATCAATGGTGGCTCGCGCCCCGCCAGGTGGGTTAGAACCTGCAAGACAAATAAACTCCTTGTGAGGGGTGCACCCAGGGACATGCTGAGGACAGGTAACTCTATATTGTATATATAATTTGCCATATACAATATTGCCCCGCAATTATTTGCGCAATTGCGCTTCTGTATAAAGCCTAACCCAATTACAATATATTTAGACTTAATTTGATTACAAATATCAAAAATCAGGACTTCTTCCTGCTGTGAACCAGAAAGGTACTCAGCGATAATGCACATGTAAGACCACTTCTGGCCAGCCATTGGTGACTCAACATAAGTTTCGGTATTGGTTGACAGGACACACTGCGTGGCACTGGGATTAAAATGGGTTTGAACGTGCACATGCGCATGTGCATGCCAGATTGTGCTAGGCATCAAGAAATGGGCATACCCTCGGTTGCAATGGTGAGGTTGCGCCCATTGGTGATGTTGACCGTTATTGGTTCCATGTTGAGGCCCCTCAGCAGGCTGCTGTCGATGTAGACACTCTCTGAAACCAGGTGACACGTGGCACGCTCAGTGTGTTCAATACCCTAGGATGTTGGGTTGCACCAATTACATGATCCACAGGCCACTCATACAGCGCAATGATACGGAGTTCCACTGTGCATGCACGGCCAGACACTGACATGGAATCGAGCCACTTCCAGGCTAAACGGGTGCTGTAACGGAGAGCGCTACCCAAGGGTGAGCAGCTAGCTACCTTTGCTGGTTGCTCAACACTGTGACAGCCAGGGCATCAAGACTTCAACTGTCAAAAGCTGCTTTCTTACAATGCACCTATAATCTACTTCATGGCAACGGTCACAGGCTTGTACGCAGGCATTTGCATGGGGGGTGGGGTGACCAGGGCCATGTTGAACCCACCAGTAAGGTCAATCCAGGAGACATTGGGGTTAAGAGCGGACTGGATCAGCCCAAACCCTGTGGTCACCCTCACGCATGGGGAATCCTTGGACTGCAGGACCTGCTGTGGAATGCCCACTGCTCCAGGGCTGGATGCTAGACATGGCTGAGAGGGTTCCTCCCGAATTGCCTCCAAGGCAGCCACTGGGTCCAAGGCTGAGATGGCGGTGCACAAGGCGCATGAAACAGTGACAAGCAGCAGCAGCCTGCCAGGGACCCATCTGCTCCCCAGGGATGACGATGCTACGAAGGTGGGTGTCTTGCCAGGCTCCATACTGTCTGAGCCATTAGCTGGTGGTGGAGGTGCTGGTACAGGTTTTCCAGGCTTCATTGGAAAGGTGTCTGCTGCTGTGGGCCATGGCCTGCTGCCACGCTGTTCTGGGGGGCCTTGCTTTTTTTTGGCTGTTGCACTGTCAGAGAGAACTTCTTCTGCGTCTTGTAACCTCGTTGCAAAGCACAAATGCCCCAGGGGTGCTCCTACAATTCTTCCTGTTGAACAAGAGTTTCATACATTATTGGAACGCGTTGAAAGTGGGGTGGTACTACTATTCTTCTGTAAAAGTTGGAACAGTGAGTTTCAAAGTTGCTTTGTAAAGCGAGAGTCTCGACTCGAGGCGGCGTAAAGTTCAGACTCTGAGGTCCTCCTAAAATCTTTAAAGCAAGTTGAAGAGTATTTGCTTTGGAATTTGAAAGCCTTTGCAGTATTATAGCGGGTTCTTTGAGTCAGGCAACCCTAGGTAGTGGAGGGCACAGAAAAGGATTTAAAACTGCTCTATTCTCAACACTCTTGGTACAGGCAGATTCCTCATATATGATAACCTGGGGGAATCCAAGTTTTTGGAGGTTGGTGACCCCTCACCCTCCCCCCACACACCCTCCACAACCTTACCGGGGCGTCGCTAAAACCCTAACTGAAACCCTAATGCAGTGTGATTTACTGGATATTGGCCACAGCAGGCCAGCAAACCACCTGGTAACCATCAAATTTGTTTGAAGTTGCTATCTTGGCCACAAATATACCCCACAGCACAAATGGAGCCATTCTAAGCATGTCATCAAAACCAAAACCCTTTACCAAAACCTAGGAAGCCAATATGCATGCATACATATGTGGCGAATTTGAGCTGGGAGACACCTAGGAAAGGAAGGAAAGCTTTTGGATGGTTCCCTCGTCTCTGTATTTGTGTTTAAGGGTGTTAGAGCTCTTGGCTGCTGTAGTATACCCCCATAATAGTTGTTTCAAGCGGAGCCAAGCAGAATCCAAGGGGATCCAGGGGGGTTCAGAGCCTTTCCGGCAATGTTTCACTTCCTAAGTGTTTATCTGCTCAAAACCGGGCTCCCCACAAAAATTGGACTTCAAAAACACAAGATCCATCCTAAATGGTTGAATCCACGACCCAAGGGACATGGAACATGCGTACCCAAAACAGAACAACTCTCAGCAATAACCGGCCACGCGTTATAGGACCTCAAACCAGGGGTCATGCTAACCCTTTCGCGAGCTAGGGCGCACCAGTATCTACTCGTATGTCATATTCGAGCCCCTTCGCCCTCTTCAACGCCTGGGTCAGAGACCCGCTTTACCTGCTTCAGCAGGGACACGCTAAAAGACAGTGTCACACGCAATTGCAAGCCTTGGAAAAACAAGCAACTTGCAATTAATTTACAGCTGGTGCAATGGACGTCTCTGGCAACACGAGGCCTACTTGTGATGCTGCCGAGCCCATTTCAATCCACCACATGGCGTGACATGAAACCTCAGAGTGCCGCCTAAAAGCATCCTAACCGGTGCTTACATCACCGCAAGCACTGAGAGCCACGTGGACAGAAGGACACATTCAATGGCATCAGAGCTTGCCACGACGCCGCTCGCCTGTCAGCACTCCAGCCTGGCTGCCAGTGTTGCCAAGGTCATGCCCACTGTGGAAGCAAGTTGCCGGCACTGACGGTCAAGGGCTGGCTCAATTCTCCAGACTGTTCAAAAATGCTTGGAGCAGTACTGGTGCCGCTGGCAACAACTTGAAAAGTGACTTTGGGACTGTCCCAAAAGTTTCTAGTACTGATTGCCATATGCTGACCTTTTGTTACTCAGTACTTTGAAAGTGAAGCATCTCGAGATTCTGATCATGATGCCAAGGCTCAGGGTTTGTCAGCTTCGCTCCTGATAACATGCCATGAATAAAAATAGTGCTTGCCCAACCAGGCCTGGTTGTGGGGCCCCAACCTGGTATCATACAAGGCATGACTACGTACTGAATCCCCCATCCCCGTCATGCGTGAGGCACGGCAATGCAAAAGCGTGGGTTCGCGTGCACACAGCAAGATAGTACGCCCACACATGATTGTCTGCCTAGCCAATAGCAAAATGGGTTCTTCTTAAAGACTAACATTTATTGCTATGGTGCACTCGTTACCACCATCAGCAATCACAAAATTGAAATGAACATAAATAAATTGGTAAATATTAAGTGACAGCAATTGCAGTTTGACAGAGGTAAGTGCAGTGCAAACCCAGGACAAAACCAAATTGCAAATCCAACTTAAGCCGTTTCAACGCCTTGCCAACTGCTGCCTTCTACAAAATGCAGCTGTGCCATCCAGTCCTACTCCCGCCCTGCGCCAGTGCTGGTGCCATTTGAATCGCTTTCCAGGCTGGCTTGCGGTTTGCTGCTGCACGCCCCGCTGCCCAGCACATGCTGCAGCACGTTGTTGTGCAGGCCCCAAATGGACACCAGCGCCAGATGCACATACACCTGCAACCAGGCTGAGTAGGGCAGCTCCTTATGCCCCATGACAGCCTTGCGCAGGCGCCGGAGCAAAAACACGGGCGCCAGCACCACGAATGCGAGGACCAAGTACAGGGCAGCGCCTGCCTTCCGCCGCCAGGTGGACTGCTGGAAGGGCTGCAGGTCGTTGAGGTACTGCTGGTAGCTTGGGTCCAGCCCCGAGGCCTTGGCCCCATCCCTGAGGAGGGTGAGGTAGCGCGTGGAGGGCTGGCTGCGCAGCTCCTGTGGACAGACGCACACCCTAAACCCTAAACCCTAAAGAGGGTGGATTGACGTGGCGGGTGCACAATGTGTAGCCCAGTTGCACACTGAGGGGGCTCTAGTGGTACAACTACGTAGGCTCATTTGGCAAGGGTTTAGCACGATGTTGGATAGGGTTTGGCCAGGGTTTTGCAGGCTCCTTGGCAAGGTGTTGCAATGACCTAGGCAAGCTTGTAATGGCCTCGCCAAGTACTAGTACTCCAGTTAATATCTGGAGTAGGCTGGCTGACATGCATGCAAAGGATATCGTTGTGGTGATGGTGTTTGCAAGTGGTGGGCGTGTGGCATTGGCATCCAGAACTTGTTTGTGGCAGGTCTAGGGTTTAAACCGAACGTTCAAGCTGGTCTAGGGTTCAAACTTAATCAGGGTTCAAGCTGGAAAACATCGTGGGTGAACTGCGCACCGCTGGTAGGGAGGCTACTGGTGGTATGATGAGGGTGACTGCTGTGATGGCGCGGCCGCTGTATGAGGTACAGGTGACCTCGAGCAGCTGGTAGCTGAAGGCGTTTCTCCCCGCCCAACCCTCGCTCACGCAGATCTTGTCGAAATCCGCCTGGCTGACGAAGTGCGCCACCCCATGGACGTTGTCGCTTTCTGCACACCGCAAAATGGGTTAGGTTTTCTTGGTGGCCGGGGTTTTGTGGCTGTGCTAGCTGGGGAGGGTTGGTAGTGGCATGGGTAACAGTGAAGGCGCGGGTTTGCTCCAGATAGGGAGAGTATGCACTTCACCTGCTGAGGGCATGACCGACGCAAAGCCAGGCTCTATGTAGGGTAGGCCCCGCACGTTGAAGTCCAGCTGGTACCCCGACAGCACCACTGGCATGGACTCCATGGGGTTGACGTTGCGCCTCCCCACCAGGACTGCACTGTTCATGTTTGACCCGTATGCGAAGTACCACAGCCCCGTGCCCGTCTGAGGCTGCCCCTCAGCTGCACCTCCAGCCTCCTGTTGCACGGGCACGGCTGGCGCTGCGTGCTGTGGCTCGGTGGTAGTGCCTGGCAAGGTTGCAGCTGCGCGGGTGACTGGGCGGCCCGTCACCCTGTGATATATCCAAGTATGGGGAAGCGCGTGCGTGATTTGAGCGCTGTTCCAAGGCTGTGCTGGAGTGTGCGCGCGGCGCCGGTGGGCGGAGGCTAAGCTGGGACCAGGTGGGCCCCGCTGCATGGCCACGAACCTCCGCCACACACACCGTGGAGCACACACCTTGCTCCGGTATGTGTACCGGAGCAATGTGCCTGTGTTGGGTTCACTCCAAGAACAGATACCCTTTAGATTGCAGAGGTTACAGCTCTAAGCTTAGAAGCTCTGCAATAGGGAAGTGGGCGAACGTGGGCAGGACCGGCTGTATATGCATGCACTGTGTTTTCAAACCTACTGACCACATGAGATGGAGAGGAGGTCACATCTGCCTCACAAAGCAAGCCCAGGCACTAGCAAGAGTTATCAGTGCCCAACAGCGCTGGTTTGCGACACATGACGGAGGCTCAGGCTCAGGGTTACGTATGGCCCACGACTGCGACCCTGCAAAAAGGACCAGGTGGCAACTGAGTACTCACACGTAATGTCTCGTTACTTTTTGCAGACGTCAGTGACATGTCATTGATTCCTGACTGCACGTATGCACGTGCTTACAAGATAGGACCACGGGACCTTCAGATATTTTGCCTGCAGCTGGCCCTTGTGGTACACAAAGGGCACCTGGTTATCTCACTCCACTTTCTTATAAACCCGCATACATGCAGCAAACAACCCATATCTGCACCACTTACCCGCCCATCGTTACCAGAGAGCTACATTTGTGCTGTGGGTTGCAGGTCTATCATAGAATATGTGTGCCGGGGCAAAGTGTACAAACCTACACCCTCAATCGGTACAAGCCCGCCGCAACGATGGAGGTCCAGTCCTGGGCCCGGCCTGAGCCATACTACACACGCGACGTCGCACGCAGCACGTTGAAACAGGCGTCCTCCTGCCCGGTTGGGCCCACGCAGTAGATACACAGCTCTGTGCACCGCCGTTTGTGGCGGCATGGAAGGGAGGCTGATGGGCAGCGACGCAAGCGATGGCCTAAAAGACAAGCTGGCCGTGGTGGTTGCTGCGTTCACCAGCCAGCTCGCAAGCGCCCGCGGTGGGTGCCTCACACAGGTGCGGGATACCGAAGAACTGTTCAACCTGCACAGCGGTGCCCCTCACCCCGTTTTGGGTGAGCCACCAGGTGCCGTTTAAGAGTTTGGTTGTGACCCGCCGTGTGGCCGTGCAGGTGTGGATGCCCGAGATCGACTCTGGCGTGCGGCCCAGCTTGGTCACAAAGGTACGTGACGAACCACGCACCGGATCTAGCCATCCCAGGCTCTCTGCTTCGCTCTGACTGCCCAGCAAGCCTAGCTTGCTAGCTAGCTAGGAGGTGGGACCTCCCCTTTACTGGTCATTGTATGTCCCCTTGGCCAGGCCAGCTGCACCCTGGCTTCTCCTTTTTCTGTCTAGACCCTAAACTAGGAATTCCTGGTGGTACTGTTGTCCTTTTGACCGGCGATCTCCTTCCTCTTCTAGTGTGTTAACATTTGCATCCTGATAGCACACTGTTGACCCCCGCCCCGCTGACCTCCCCTGCACCCTTTCTTACAGGACCTCCCCTACTCCATCAACGGCTCTGGCGACCTGCTGTCCCTCTTCCGCTGCCTGTCAGCCAAGGCAGCAGTGCAGCTGGATGTGTCCAGGCCAGAGGCGCTGGATGTGGTGGGCAGAACCTTCCTATCTGGCGAGGTGATCCCCAACGCTGCACACATACCAACACAGTGTCCCTCATATTATACCTGCAGGGGGGGGTTGGCTTGCTGGTAGCCATGCCAGGGGGACTAAAAATCCTCCCATGTCAGTCCCTTTACAAGGGGTGAAGGGCATGCCCATGCGCGTCAGGCTTTCTTCCTGATCATTTTGTTACCATTTGTTATGTTTCCCCACCCCTTTCCTCACCCCTCCTGTCCACCCCTCGCATTCCGCAGCCTCCCCCCCCCTTCCCTCATCCCTCTCCTCCCCCCCCTGCAGCCCGCCATGTCCCACAACGTGCAGTCCTACACCAGGGACGCCTACCGCCGCGTGGGCGACGCCGAGGCCTGCCGCGTGTTTGCAACCCTGGTGGCGCCGGTGTGCGACGCGCGCGACCGCCAGCGCCCCGTGGCTGTGGTTGAGGTGGTGCTCAGCTACAGCGATGTCAGCCTGGCGGCCCTTCACAGCTGGATGAGGTCATGCCTGGAGGTGGGTGGGTGGGGGTGGGTGGGTGCACGGACATAGGCATGTGTTCTGCCTGGAGGTGGGTGGATGGTGGGGCATGGCGCATGGCGGGGGCACTGGGTCCTGCCTGGAGGTGGGTGGGTGGCGGGGCATGGCAAATGGGGCACGGGCATGCGTGGATTGTGTACATCATGTACCCATGTCCATGCATGTAGGTGTGATGTCCTACATGGATATATTGCGCATTGGCATGGCGCATGCACCCACATGGGCATGGCGTACGACATGGGGACATGCCGCATGGTGCATTGGCATGTATGGGTGATGGTCCTGGGTTCCGGTTTGGGGTGCACCATGCATGGTCGGCCATCACACCATCTGACGCACTTGTGACCCACCCAACCATCAATGGATGCACCGCCACGCGCATGTGCATGCGCCCCACCCTCCCCCGCCACCGCACCGCATTGCGCATCCCCCACCCCATCCAACCCCCCTTCCCAACCCAACATGGCTGACCCTCCCCCTTCTCCCCACCACCTCTAACCTCAGAACGCCGAGCTGTGGACCTCCGAGGGCCATGCTGTGGCGCTTGACCTGCACTTCCGAAGCTTCAAGCAGCAGCTGAGTGTGCACGTGGGGGCAGCGCCCACGTATGAACGGCAGTCGCCTGGGGAGCCGAGCGCACTGCCAGCCCTGGAGCAGAGGTGCGTGGATCCTGCAAGCGCCATCATGTGTGGACGAGACGTCATGGTTTGGGTGATTCCTGACGCACGTGGCAGTATGATTTACGGGTTGTTTATGCGGGTCATCATGGTGCATGGGTGTGGTGCAGATGGGGCATCACATGGCCTTTATTTGCGTGGGCAAGCACGGTGCGCTGCCACCTCGTGAAACGCCATACACACTATCGTGTGCAGCACAAGGGAGACAAGGGTGTGCAAGGGTTTATTGTCTTGGGTCTAGGGTTGTGCAAGTTGGGGACCAACATGTGGTGTGCAAGTGCATAGAGTTAAAAGTCTAGGGTTGTGCAATTTGGGGCCTGATATATGGTGTGGATGTGCAGGGGCAGGGATCGCGTGGATCAGCTGCTTGCTGGAGTGGACCCACGCCAACCCCATGCAGGTGAGACAGGCTACGATGAATGCACCAAGGACCAAGGATCTGGAGGGTAGTCCTTTGGGTAACCCGGTGTCGGCCGAAGCACGAGACGAGTGCTGTGCTTACTTCCCTCCTGGTGCAATTGAGAGCATTCATTTATGCCGTTCAAACCCGCTTCAAACAGTGCCAGGAAAGAGCTGCGTGGCGCCGCATGTGCAATACCGACTGCTAATCTGGCTGTATTGCTGGAATGCATGTAACTAACTAACTATTTATGCCACCCGTGATCCCATGCCACCTCCTTATTATCAAGCATGCCGCAAGAAGATGCATCTACTAATAGTGCCTTCTCACCTCACATGCACTCCTGCAGACACTTCAATCAACATCCAAATTGAATTTACATCCACCCCACCCCACCCACTTACTAAAGAATTAGAAGGAATGCATTTCTCACCCTCACCCCCCTTCCCCCCCCTCCCCTCGCGCAGCCGCAGTGCAGCAGCAGGGCAGCAGCTCAGCCCCCGCCCCCCCGGTACCCGCACCCACCAGCAGCACCCCACGCACCACCGCTGAGCTGGCAGGTGCCAAGGATGGCGCTGTGGTGGAAGCGGTCCCCCCCCACAACAGCGGGACCACCTCAGCAACACCCATGGAGGTGGAGCAGGTGGGGGGACCCTCGGCTAGGGTTTTGGGGTACACAGGATAGGGCGCAATTGTGTGTGAGGAGTGCACTGCCAGGCCGCATCCCCTCAATGTGTATTTGGCCATGGCTAAGGGCTCTCTGACTTTGCCAAAATCGTTCTAACTTAAGAGGAGCGCTGACAGGAGCACATCCCAAGGCCCTTGGGAGGGTATGGGTGTGCGCATGTTTCTCAATTGCTATGTATTGCACATCCTTCAATGGCCATGATTGCCAGTCCCAGCAGAAACAGCGCGTTTGGTTTGTATCATACTGGGTTTCTGTGGTGAGGATGCATCAGCAGCAGGCATGGCAGATATAATTCATTAAGCTTCCATTGGCTTCCTAACGCCGTCTTTGTGCATTCCCTTTCCTTATTCCTTTCTTGGTCAAACCCTAGTTCGTAAACCCTGAACCCTGCATGACGATGTTTGCGTGGCTGTGTTGCAGCAAGGGGACGAAAGTGGCGATGTTGACGAGGAGGACGAGGAGGCGGAGGGCAAGGTGCCTGCAAAGCCTGGCAAGCAGCTAACCCTAGAGGACCTCAAGGTAAACCCTAGTAGGGTACTGTTAACCCTACAAAACCCTTGGCAATACCCTGCGCAAGCGCCTCACTCCTGGGCAATCTCCTGCTCTTTTCCTTTCTCGGCCCTAGCGACGATTTGAACCCATGCATCTGTCAGCAGTTATTCCTACCATATCCCTTGTTACGACGAAGGGCAGTTTGTGTAAGGGCTGAAGCACGCTGCAAGGCGCTGGGCGTGCGCCCCACCAGCCACCCAATCTTGTAAATACCATTTGTGTACAGTGTGTGTTTTTGCGCGTTCCCCTTCCTTCTTTCGTCTTAGTATTATTTCCCCCTTCGCTTTTTTTTTTTTTCATTTGCTCACCTGTCCCTTGGTACCCCAGGGCCAGTTTGGTCACGGGCTGAAAGACGCCGCCAAGCGCCTGGGCGTGTGCGCCACCACCCTGAAGCGCGCGTGCAGGCGCCACGGCATCGCCCGCTGGCCCCGCCGCCACCTGGTGAAGCTCAACCGGGCGCTAGAGCAGGTCAGCGCGGTGGAGACATGCTTCACAGACAGCAAGCTCAAGGGCAGCCCAGGTGCGGTCAGGGTCTGGGGTTTTAGGTTTAGGGTCAGTGAGGTGGAGGCGTGCGTCCGGGTGGCAAGTTCAAGGTGTGTAACCAATTTTAAAACAGCAGCGTAGGTGCTGCAGCTGCATGCAAGGATCCTAGACCAACTTCAAGTGAGGTCCAGTTGTACCATATCACATTGGCATCTAAGGAGCACCACCCCCCCCATGCAGGCACCGCAGCCATCCTCACCGGAGTGCCTGGCGTGGACCCCTTGCTCATCAAGACAGTGCTACACGGCTCGCCAACCGGAAACCCTAAACCCTCCACCAGCAGCCGCACAGACCCTAGCGACAACTCAGCACGCCCACCCCCAGCCACAGCCACAACCAAAGAGGGCCAGTCCAAGGAGCCCTTACTAGTGGCGCAGGACGCGCCACCACCCCCACCCCCACCAACGACAAAAGAGGTATCCCCAGCCCCATCCCCAGAGCAGCCACCGCCCCCGTCACCATTAGTCCCCATCCCAGGGACATTGATGACCAAACCCATCCCAGGGACAGGACTGGTGACCAAGCCCATCCCATTGCGCCTCAGGCCAAGCCTGGACCCGCCACCATACCCCTTCACCCAACCCGCGCTGGGCATGGAGGGCTTGGGCGGGGCTTGGAGGGGCATCGGTGCCGACCCCCTAAACCCTAGCCTAGGGCCAGCCACGCTGGGAATGGCGACCCAGGGCCTGGGCGGGGGCTGGAGCGGGATCGGTGGCGACGCCCTACACCCTATCTTAGGGCCCAGGCCGCATGGCATGGGCGCGCCAGGGCGTGACCACCCGCACCATATGATGCCCCCCTTCATGCCTCAACCCATGCCAGGGTTTGCAGACCTTCTGCCTACCCGCATGCGCCCCCACATGGGCAGCCACCTCCACCCCGACCCGCCACCTTTCCCCGCTTCCATGCTGCCATCTTCCGCGCTGCCTGGCGCCCTGCACCCCTCCCGTATGGCAGACATGCAGCCCACCCCTGGGCCCCTCCGCCACATGGCGCCAGTGAGTGCGTCTGAGCCGGGAAGGGCGCCCTCCATGGTGGGCGACAAGGGCTTAGGGTTTGACTGGCGCAACTACGCTGCTGCGGCGCTGCAGGTGTGTGGAGGTTAATGCAGGGCAATGTGTGTTGCACGTGTGTGGGCGCTGCACAGGGTTGGACATTGCGCTGATTGTATGGTCGGCCACAGGGGGTGCTGGAGTACTGGGACCTCTCCCCAGGGGGGATACCCACACCGCAGACCCGGGAGGGCATGCAAGCCAAAACCCTAAACTGCGAACACCAAACCTTGACCACGCATTGCAGATTATGCAGGGCGCGCAAACCAAAACCCTAAACCGGTGTCTGCTAACACAAAACCCTGATCCCGCATTACCGCACTCGCAGACCATGGAGGGCGCACAAGCTGAGGCAGGCCGCCGCGCCGCGCTGGCCGCCCTCGAGTACGCCGAGCGCCGCGGAGGCTGGCGCAGGGCCGAGGCGGGCTGGGACCCCCCTCCACCCCCCATTGCCATGCACCCACATGGCGCGCACCCACATGGCGCCACCGCGCCCCTGTACCCCGGCTTTGGGCAGGTGACCGCAGGGGGCGACCACCAGGACCACGCGAGTGCGTCCCTGGGGATGGAGATGGGGATGAGCCAAGGCTCGGCCTTCAGCAGCGTTTTTCCGGGTCCCGGGTTGCCACCCCCAGGACTGGACGCGCTGCTGGCGCAGAGCGCCTTGTCCAAGATGCTGACTGCGGCGGTGGTGAATGCGCTGCCGCCACATGCGCGCCACATGGGTGGGTCGCCGCCTGAGGTGCGGGGTGGTGCCGCCGATGAGCGCCGTGCGCAGCAGGGTGGGTCGCCGGGCGATGCAGGGGGGAGCGACAGTACTGATCCAGGGCAGGAGGGGTCGCCGGGGGATGCAGGGAGGGCGGGTGGCAGGAAGGGGGGAGGCAAAGAATAAGTAAATGAGTAAGTACGCAGCCTGTCCCTGAAACAGGGGGTTGGTTGCAATGGAGGTAGCAATGCGGTGGGTGGGGGGGAGTGGGGGCGCAAGTGAGGGTGGGAATGGGTTGCTGTGCCTGCCAGAGGGTAAGTTATCGGTTGCAGGCTATTATCGTCAATTCACCATCATCATTTTATCCACCAACCCCCAGAGTGTGACTTTCTATGTCATGGCTGCACCATATGGATGTGATCTGCGGCATGCTTTTCAACGCATGAGTGTGGCTAAGGGGGCAAGGATTGTTCCTCAACGAATGGCAAACCAACAACGAATGGCATTTCATCAAACATCAAATGCATCAAACAACAACCAGTGAGTGGTGTTGATTTTTTTTAGGGTTTTACGTAATGCTACTGTTGCAATAGGCGCAGGTGGTATTTAATTTCCCGTCATTGTTTACTGATTCCTCATTAACGTCGTTGCTTACTCATTTCCATTTCCTCATTCACATCCTCTCTCCTACTGCAGAATTTCTCTCTGTGCCCATTCATCAATGACATGCCACTCTGATTATAGCCGCTGGCCACAAGCTAGCTTGGTATCGTTGTAAGTTGGGTCCTTCTTGTTGAGTGTTTAAAAAGTTGCATTTGCTGCTGTTGGTTAGGGAAGGGTCACCCACTGGCCTTGTTTTCGGACTTTCTCCATTATGTGCATTGGTTATATATTCTTGCGCCATTGGGGTGCCACGGCTTTGCTATGGCCGTGGAAATGGTGGACTCCTTTGCCCCAGCACCTTGAAAGTTTTCGATTGGGCCCCCTCGATATTGTTCAAAAGTCTTTTCATCAACGTGTAGAGCCTAGCTGCAACGTCAACGCCTGTGGGATGCCTGCCTTCTTATGCCTTAGGCTAACCCCAGGTGGCCTGTATCATGGGCAAGCAGGTGCCTGTTGGTGTTGGCAGCTTGCGAAAAGGGTTGACACACAATGTTTATGATACATGCAGCTATTGGATTGTCATGTACATAATGCTTATAAGTGACCTGCACTGCCGAGTGATCAGTGTAAGCAACCAGTGCCTTGGTGACTGCCCATCCATCACCTGCACACTTTTCATTTTGACAGTTCAGAACAGTGCTATGCCGCAGTGCTATGCCGCAGTGCTATGCCCTCAAGCTCCACTGGTTGCTGCCTATTCTGTCTGCAGGTGTGTTCTCCAACACCGTTGGTCTGTGGTGTGCGCTGCAGTGAGTAAGTGTTCCAAAGAAACATGACGCTCCCCAATTCCATGTAAACCCATTGGCAATATAATGCGGTGATAAGTGAGTAAGAAAGATAAACAGCGAGGAGATATAGCAGGATGGGTAGAAGGGTGCTTTGTTGAGGTGATTGGGGTGTGTGGCACCTTTAAAAGAGAAGCTGGAGGGTTTAGGAGCCGTGTGTTGGCCCCTTCACAGATCCTGGGACACGTTTAACCTTGGGATTTCCCCGCAAGAAATGGATTTCCCCAAAACAACCTATGTTCGCTTGCAACATGCCAGGGTCGCCCTGTAAACTCTTGCATACGCCAGGCCACAGTCACTGAACACTTTATATCGATAGCAGCAGGATGCCTGACGCGTTGGCAACAGTACTGGTGCACCAGCATTGGTCACACATGCATGCATGCATAAGCACTTTGTAATGTGGTGTTGTATATACACGTGAAGGACGCTTGAGGCTGGGTTGTCTGCCCAATTGCAAAGAATGGTCATATGATTCCAGTCGGTCTTGAGCACTCTTATTCGTAACAACGACTGGTGGTGGACCGTTCGGCTGTACTCTAAAACCCACCAGTTGTCCCTTTTTCTCACCCATGTTTTCGAAACAGTACCAGCCATGGCTCACCCAAAGCTCAGCACTGCTCCCAGAACACCCTATAAGCCCTGCACCAGTAGCTCCTCTACGTTGAGTATGCAGAAACAAACCCTGCGCCCTAGGCCACCAGGTGCCTTTGCCAGTACTAGGCAACGGTGCGTAGCAGCGTCGTCCCAGCTGGGTGATTCCCTGCCCCCCCATCTCAGCACAATCAGGTCGAACTTCAAGATCTCTCACGGCAGCCCGTCACATATCTTGCAGCCAGACTGCTCGCTGGTCCATGTGAGGAGGGAGGAATTGGTGCCTGAGGCAATCATGGCAGACTATGTCAGCCAAATACTCACGGCACGTTATGTCGGCACAGGAAAGACCCCATTCGATCGATATGTAAGGACGTTGACTGTCTCCCACCCCTGATGCAAAAATATTGCCCTTTTCGCTGTTGCCAGAACTTGAGCCGTGCGTCCCGAGTCCTGCTCCGGCTTGGGTGTACCCATAATGCCATACTATGGTAAACCGGCAGGCCTGCCGGTTTGGGCTGCACATACTGGTGATGCAGTTTGCTTGACCGCTGTGCACAGAGCCGCTGCGCTTCCCTGTGCAGCGGCTCTCCCAGCTACTGGATGCAGGAGTACCCTTCATAGACCCTAAAACCCTACCCCCAAACTCTGCAGGTCTATGTGGACGTTTCGTATCCGGGTGGCGCCATGACTCAACTGCTGTATGGCCTGCCGGATTCACCTGTCCTCCAGGCGCTGCGGCAAGACATCCAGGCCCAAGTGCTGGCCTATGCAGCTGTGATGGGCTATGAGCGTGTGGAAGTGACGTTGAGGGCAGTGACCTCAACCACCTGTGCTCACGAACCCCCCCAGTTCCACATAGCCGGGCTGAAGTGCGCTGCCTGGTGACGTACCTGGGAGCGGGTGGGTTGTACTCGTGTCAATTTACCTTGGACTTGTGTACCATCACTCAGTAACACGTAGACCCTTTACTTACTCAGACTGTGCTCCACAGACGGCATCCACACAGGATCTGCAACGTGGTGTCATACAGAATGTCTTGGTTTTTAGTATACCTTCCCCTCCTCATTGTGCAGGCATCAAGTACAATGGGGATCAGTACCTGAATTTCTGTAAATCTAACAGAAACGTAAACAATGCATCATTTGCGCAGGCACCAACGCAGCAGCACTTAAATTTCTATAAATTGCAGAAACACACAACTACGTGATTACACCACTTGCGCAGGCACGGAGTACGTTGAGACACAGTAATTACATTCCTTTAAATGCAATTAACATAATAGTGAGTAATTACACCCCATTTGCGCAGGCACGGAATACATTGAGGACCAGTATGTTGAGGACCGCAGGGAGTATCAGCGCAGGCTGGGCTATGTTGGGGGTTTCGAGGATTTCAGGGTGGCGCAGGCCTCCGCCATCCAGCAGGCAAGCGCATGGGATGTGCTGTTCCTCAAAGGAAGCGTGTTCCCTGGCTGTGAAGGTACGCAGGGGAGCCGCATGGGCCTGTTAGGGTTTAGGGTTTAGGGCGAGCGGTACTGGTACATACAAGGCGTCCCGCCCCATTGAACTGTTAGCCTACTGTTAGCTCAGTAGCTAGCTAGCTCAGGAATCAAGAAATGTGTTGAATGCTTATCATCCTGCGCCCACCTGCTAGTAGCGTGAAGACTCCCCCCTGGGTGTGGAGGGAGCTGCATGGTCCCTGGTGGGGATAGGGTGTAGGGTGTAGGGATAGGCTTTAAGGTGTATTAGGTGCACCCCATCCCAATGTATAGGTGGTACAGTGGTTTTATGCAACCCCGGCAATCCCTGCGTGTGGCCATTCGGTGCATCTAGCAGGGGTGTGTGTGGGATGCACAGGGTGTCTTTTGGGTGGGTGTGAAGGCGACACAGGAAGCGCACGTTGGTTTGCAACGCGTTTGTGTCCCATGAATCTGCCCTGGTTTCTTCATGAACTGTAAGCTGTAGCAATAGCAACACTTCCCATGCTGATGGCGCCCAATGCATGGCAGGGTCGTGTGGTCAGTGATTGGCAATGCGATGTAAGAGAACCCTAAACCCATGCGCACCCTGTGGCTCATGCAGGGTGGGGAGCGGTGCACCGGGCCGTCGAGGCCGCATCAGAGGCTGCGCCACGCCTCCTCATGGTGCTGGACAACGAACCGGACTGGCGTAGCTGGTAGCCTGGGCACGCTGCAAGCGCAAAATTGCCCTGCCAAGGGCTTTGTGGGGACACCCAAGGGTTTGCAGCAAGCTTCTCGGGCTATGCGCCCAACAGTGGGTGCCCTCATGGGCTGAGGGTTGCAGACCGCCATGGCTCGAGCTTAAGCTGGAACCAGGCACAGGAGTACACAATGAGAATAGGTATCCGCTCAAGGCTACATAAGAGGAATAACAAAGAAGAAAGGGAACGCACAGAGGCGTATTTAGGGGGCCATTGGCTCGCACCAGGGCACCAAAACTACCAGAACGGTTGGTCAAGCCAAGGCTGTAGCCACTACCGGCCATGCAGGGCATACAATAGGGTAGTGTGTTTAGTGCACGCAGCATAGGATCACTGAATAATTTTAGCAAGAAGTTGCCATTGTTGCTTCAAACCCATTTGAGAAGTGCAGTGATAAGTGTGAAAGGAAGAACAGATAGAACGATTAAAGGTTGCCGTGGAAAGGTTTGGGGTGCTTTGTATTGAGGTGGTTGAGGTGTGTGGCAGCCCAAAGGAGGAAGTTTAGGGTTTGACAGTTCTTTGACCCTTTACAAGTTCTGGGACTCGAGTAACCTCGGGATTTCCCCGCAAAGAAGGGATACCCCCAAAACTGGTGAGGATTGACAGTTTGCTTGCAACAGGCCAGGGTCGCCCTGTAAACTCTCGCATGCGCCAGGGCACGGTCACTGAACACTTTACTTCGATAGCAACAGGACGCCTGACGCGTTGGCAACAGCTTTGGTGCACGTCACACAGGCATGCATGCATGCATAACCAGTTGTGTAGCAGGTGGCACAAGTGCATGTAAAGAAAGGTTGAAGGTCTTTCAAGCCTATCTTGAACACTCTTTCTCGTACCAACGACTGGGTGTGGCGCTTGTCCGGCTGGCTGAACCCTGAAAAGCAGTTATTCATGTATGTGATCACCTTTTCTCATACCTGTTTCGGAAACCTGTTTCGGAGCAACAACCAGCCATGGCCTACCCACAGCTTATCGCTGTCTCCAGAGCACGCTGTCAGCCCTGCACCAGTAGCTGCTCTACGCTGAGTGTGCAGAAACAGAGCCTGCGCCCTAGGCCACAAGGTGCCTTGGCAAGGAAAGAGACAAGGAAAGGGTGCCCAGCAGTGTGCCAGCTGTGGGATTTAATGCTGCCCAAACGTAGCACACCCAAGCCGCAATTCAGGTTCTCATATGGTGACCCTTCAGATATTCTGCAGCCCGACTGCCCGCTGGTCCATGTGAGGAGGGACCCCTTGGTGCCTGAGGCGCTCATGGCGGAGTTTGTCCGCAAATGTGCCCAAACGCACCCGTGGAGGCCATTCCATCGATGGGTAAGGTCCACTTACTGTCACCCACCCCTAATACCAAAACATGTGTCTCCCTGCTATTGCCAGAACATGGCCCAAACGTCCTGAGTCCTGCCCAGGCTTGGGTGTACCCATAATGCCGTAATATGGTCAACCCTGCCAGGTGTATGGTCTGCGCATGTTGGTGATGCGGGATTTTTTGGGAGTATTTGCACCTAATGCCATGGTATGGTAAACCCTGCCGATTTCAGTCTGTGCCGCTGCGCATTCCTGCGCCACACCCAGCGGCCCTCCTGTGCTGCAGGCTGGGGGAGTACCCCTCATAACCCTGAAACCCTGAACCCCGCAGGCCTTTGAAGATGTTTCCAACCTGGATGGTATTGCGGCACGGATGCTACGCGGCCTGCCAGATTCACCTGTGCTCCAGGCGCTGCAGCAAGACATCCAGGCCCAAGTGCAGACCTATGCCACAGTGATGGGCTATGAGCGTGTGGACGTGCACTTGGAGACAGTCACCCACCCCGGCACGCCCATGTTCCACGTAGACCGCGCGCAAGTGCGCTGCCTGGTGACCTACCTGGGAGCGGGTGGGTTGGACTCGTGTATATTGCCTTGTATACCGGAAACCATGAATCACTACTCATGGAGCTCGTGACTAACTCAGACCCTACTCTACAGACTGTACCCACACAGGCCCTGCCACAGTGGTCCCATCCAGCATGTTGGTGCCTGTGCAAAGGGTTCAGACCAGATACCCAGAGTACTCTTCAGTATCCTCTGAGCCCTCTGCTGGGCAGTACCTGCATCTTTCACTAATTCAAAGTATACACAAACAATAGATAATTGTTGCGTCATTTGTGCAGGCATGGAGTACGTGGAGGACCAGTACGTGGATCGCAGGGAGTGGCAGCGCAGGCAAAAACATCAGATGGTGGTGAATTTTCCCGTGATGCAGCCATCCAGCAGGCAAGGGCGTGGGATGTGCTGACAGCGTACAGTGTACATGAAGGGGATCGGGTTCCCTGGGTGTGAAGGTATGCGCGAGAGTCACATTGGGGTGGCGAGTGGTGCTGACAGATTCACTAAGGCATCCCGCTTCATTGGATAGTTAGCTAATTAGGTAGCTAAATAGTCGAGAATTCGATTGATAGGTTAGCTTCCTGCTCCCACCTAGCGTGTGGCCACTGGCATGTTCCCTGGCTGTGAAGGGAGCCACATGGGCCCTGGTGGGTTTAGCATCACCCTAGTAAAGTTTCGGGTTCACGAAGTATCTACTGCTGTACATGGTGCACCCTATTCCAATGTACAGTGGTTCAGTGGTTTTATGCAAAACCAAACAATCCTTAAGTCTACCGACATGTGTGACCATGTGGTGCATCCAGCCGGCGGGTGCATGTCATGCACATGATGTCTACATGCGTTTCACCTGGGGAATACTATATGAGAGGGTTGTTTTTGATGATGAATAAATAAATAAAATGAACTGTATAAAATATGTATTACTACAGTTTACAGTTCAAGAAAGAACTAAGGCAGGTTCATGGGACACAAATGTATTGCAAGATGAAAGTGCATTTTAATGTGCAGCTATATGCATTGCGTTTGTACCAATGCAGCAAGAGTAGCAGCCCACCCTATGTGCCTTGTGCCGGCCAGCTCTGTCTTGGCATTGCGTGGAGGTGTACAACCTGCAGCAGTTATTCAAGATGTTCCCCAGATTAACGCAGAAAGGCTGAAGCCTCCCCTTCTTCCCTCCTGTATCATTTGCCTGCACACTCCCTGCACTGACGGCGCCCCATGCATGGCAAGGCATGAGGTCTGTAGTTAGCAATGCGACGCAGGGAAACCCTAAAACCCCGCACACTGTGGCTCTTGCAGAGTGGGGAGTGGTGCACAAGGGTCCCAGGGCTGTATCAAAGTGGGCGCCGCGGCTCCTCTTGAGGCTGGACAAGGGACACCCACCGCTTTACCTTTCTATGTGATAGGTCATCACGACCACTCCCGAGGGGAACTGCCTAGCTCAGGGGTTTGCAGCTAGCTTCTAGGGCTGTTTGCCCAACAGTGGGTTCCCAATTGGGCTGAGGGTTTAACTTACAGACTGCCATGGCTGGAGCTCAAGCTGGCCAGGCGGATCACGGCACAGGAGTAAACATCATACAGGAATTACATATCCAAATGTTGTATTTCGCTTTTCCATCAGCGGGGTGATACTAAGTATGTACCCACTGGGTGGCATTCTGGCTTGCAGGAAAACATTTTCAAGGGCCTGCTCACATCGTGTTGAGAAAATATTTTTGTGGAACACGGGAAATGGTTATGACTGACATTGTTTTCATTCAGGAACACATTCAGTCAAAATCGTGGCGGGCAATACGAATCGAAACGATGTCCAAATAACAGGAATCTATTTTTGAGAAGCAATGCAACCTCCTGTATACTTCTACCAGAAGTTCTAGTCAATTAACATTTGCTGCAGCACTTTTAGAAGCAGTTCTACAAGTTGATTGTATTACTATGACATTGTCGAGAGTCAGGATATCCTGATATCATAGTCCTCCGTTCTAGAGGAGCAAAATTTAAATGCCAACAGTAGGGGTGGGGTTTTTTAAAGGCTTTTATAAGCGAGCGCATTAGGGAATTCGCCTCCTGTGTACCATCCTGTTTGATCATTCAGCGGCTGACAGCGGCACATTTGCTTTTTGTCACAACTCATCGACTGTCAATTTTGACTGTCCCACTAATGATTAGATCACCAGCCACTGTACGAGGCAGCTGCACTAGTGCCCCGCTGCGCAGTGAGGACCAGCCAAGTGGACCAGGTGAATGCATCCGGTCTGCGTATTGCACCCTGGGGCCTCGAGCTGTAACAAAAGCCTTTACTAGATGAAAAAGGAACCTTTCAACAGAAAATGGAGATAAAAGTGCAGGATTACAGGTGAAAATTTGGCCCTATGGCGACATACGGTGGCTTAGCAGAAAACACAAAGGGCAGGTAGACTAAGAACTGAAGTAGTGTCAATAAGAGGCGCACCTTTTGCCAAAAGGTGCGCCTTCTTTAACTAATGGTTTTTGAACTACAATGCATCATGCTTGTCATTTGTGGAACCAACATGGCGTGGCGTGGAGCTGTGGCGAAGGAAAAAGCTGCCTCACCCTAACCTCCCTGACCTATGATACTATTGTGTGCAAGCATATGCCTCTTCAACATGGTGTTGGCAGCTTCTGATTTCAAAGAGTTGACAGTTTGTGGCCCACGCCATGTTGGTAACTGAATTGTTATGAACAGGCCCTGGGCTACAGGCTGCAGTGCTATCCCCTTGTGAACCCCGCCATGTTCTAGTTGCTGCCCAGCTGTCTGTGTTCCTTAACCCTCTCACTCCCACAAGCACAATTGGTCCAACCAGCTGTCTGTGTTTAACATTGCTGGTTGGTGGTGTGCTGCAGTGTGGGGGCGCCATCTTTATTTCCCCCAAAAAAATACTGGGGTGATGAGTGTGAAAGAGAGATAAGTATCGTTCTAGAACGAGGGGTTGTGGTGGGGAGGGTTGTAAGGTGCTTTATAATATGTCATCATCATTGATATGTGCTTTTTTAACGTAATTTGGGTACAGTATGTGGCATTGCAAGGGGGAAGGAGGAGCTGGAACCCTGTGGTTGGCTAACAAATTCCACCACATACTTCCCGGCCCCCGTATAGCCAAAGCTCAAGTTTGAGCTTTGGGCTAAAGCTCAAAGTTTGAGCTTTAGCCTTTGAGCTTTGGGCTTTAATATTTGAGCTTTGGGCTTGAGCTTTAGGGTTTAGGGTTGCATTTTAGGGTTTAGAGTTAGGGTTTAGCGTTTAGGGATTAGGGTTTAGCATTTAGGGTTTTGGGTTAGGCTAGCGGTTTAGGTGGTCCGGTAAATTTCCGCCCTGGTGTATAAATTACTGGACCATACCTGAAAAAAGAAACCCACCCACCTCCCCGACCGCCCCCCTAGTTACACGTGATTTGTTAGGTATACCCCACGTATATCTACGGAAGTACGCAAGTTATGGGCGCAGGTGCTCGTAGAGCGAAGCTCAAAGTTTGGGCTTTAGCCTTTGAGCTTTGGATTTGAGCTTTGGCCCTAAAGCTCAAACTTGAGCTTAGCTTTGGCTATACGGGGGCCGGGAAGGGGTTCCAAATTCTGGGACACGTTTTACCTTGGGATTTCCCCGCATCAAAGGGATCCCCCAAAACCGGTGAGGATTGACAGTTTGCTCGCAACATGCCAGGGTCGTCCTGCAAACTCTTGCACACGCCAGACCACTGTCATGAAGCACTTTTAGTTCAATATCAGCAGGACACCTGACGCGTTGGCAACAGCATTGGTGCACCAGCATTGGGCACACATGCATGCATGCATAACCAGTTTGTGTATCTGGTTTCTTGTATATGCACAAGTGCCCGTAAAGGGAGCTTGAGGCTGTTTTGTGTGCCCAAGTGAATCAAAGAGTGCTTTTCTGGTTTCACGTCTGTCTCGAACACCTCTGTACTCTTACCAACAACTGGGTGTTGAGGTTATCCGGCTGGCAGTACTCTGAAAAGCAGTTATCGCCTTTTCTCAAACCTATTTCGGAGCAACACCAGCCATGACCTACCCACAGCTCAGCGCTGAACACGCTATCAGCCCTGCACCGGTAGCTCCTCTGCGCTGAGTATCCAGAAACAAATCCTGCGCCCTAGGCCACTAGGTGCTTTGGCACGGAAAGAGGCAAGGAAAGGGTGCTCAGCAGTGTGCCAGCTGGGGGCTTCCCTGCTGCCCAAAATCAGCACACCTAAGCAGGAGTTCAGGATATCTCACGGAAGCCCAGCTGACATCTTGCAGCCAGACTGCTCGCTGGTCCATGTGAGGAGGGTGCCCTTAGTGCCTGAGGCGCTCACGGCAGACTATGTCAGCCAAATACCCAAGCGATTGCTTTCTCCCATGGGCAAATTTTATCGATGGGTAGGGCACTCACCAATACCCACTCCTGGTACAGAAATATTAGCCTTCCTCCCAGAACATGACATTGTTACGTCGTTTGTGCAGGCACGGAGTACGTGGAGGACCAGTACGTGGACCGCAGGGGGTGGCCGCTCTGGAGCTTTGACACAGAGACGAGGGCCTCCGCCATCCAGCAGACAAGCGCGTGGGATGTGCTGTACATCAAGGGGATCGTGTTCCCTGGGTGTGAAGGTATGTCAAACAGTCGTGTGCGTGGGGAGTGGTGCTGGAAGTGTCACATAATCCATCCTGCCCCATTGAATACTTAGCTTATTATCCAGCTAGAGAGTCGAGAATTTGGCTGATTGATTAGGTTCCTCCTGCCGCTTAACGTGTGGCCACTGGACAGGAGGCTGTTCCCCTGGGTGTGGGGGAGCCACATGGGCCCTGCACATGGGTTTAGGGTGTGTTAGGTGCTGTACTTGGTGCACCCCATTGCAATGTAATTCAATGTTCCTTGCAACCCACATATTCTCCAAGTCTACCGACATGTGTGACCATGTGGTGCATCCAGCTGGCGGGTGCGTGGGATGCACATGGTGTTCCTGGGGCGGGACAGGGGTATACCAATGTACCAACGGTTACTTAGTATATCAGTAAAACCATTGACAACCTATGGCTCATGCAGAGTGGGGAGCGGTGCACTGATCCCCCAAGACCGTATCCGAGGCTGCGCCGCGGATCCTTCTGAGGCTGGACAAGCCACGGGTCGGCAGGAGTTTCTAGCCGAAGCAGATATTACCCTGCTTAGGGTTTTTCTGCAAGCTGCAACTAGCCTGCAGACGCTGCGAGCGCAAAGTTGTCTTTCCAAGGGCATTGTGGGAACTGCCCAGCTCAGTGGTTTGCAGTACGATTCGTGGGTTATTTGCCCAACAGTGGGTTCCCAAATGGGCCTAGGGTTGCAGACCGCCATGGCTAGAGCTCAAGCTGGAATAAGCCACAGGATTATACACTGTGAACATGTATCCGCGCAAGGATACAACAAAATACAGCAGTCAAATATCCAAGTACTCGATTTGTGTTTTTCCATCAGCGCGGTAATGCCATGGTACTAGCACAGCGTGATGTATCTTTCTGGCGTTCATAGATAAGTTCCCCAGGGCCTGCCCACATCATGATTAGGTGGGAGTTTCAAAGACGGGCACAACTAGCACAATAGGGCAGCATTATGTTCTTCAACGATGCTGGTCTGTGGTGTGCTACAGTGTGTGGGAGCATTATAAATCCTTCTTTCAACAAATTGGGGGTGGGGGGCGCTTTAATGAGGTAATTGGGGTGCGTGGCAAACCAAAGGGGAAGGACTAGCTGTGCTTGGCCTTGACAATACCCTACAGGGCGTTGTGGGACACGTTCAATTTGGGATTGTTTCCAACAAAGGGGTCCCCAATAATCCCCAGCTGGATTGACAGTGGAAGTGGATGTTAACAACATAACAGGGTTGTCTTGTAAACTCTTGCATACGGAATAAATACTCATATTAATAGCAGTCGGGTGCCTGACGCGTTGGCGACAGCAATTGGTGCACGTCACACATGCATGCATGCATAAGCACTGTGTATGTGGTTTACATATGCACAGGTGCTTGAGGCTGCTGTACATGCCCAACTGAAGCAAAGAAAGGCTCTCAACTTGGGTTTTTTATTCCACTCTTGTCTTGAACAGTCTTAGTCGTACCAGCGACTGGGTGTGACATTTGTGTGGACACGGCTGGCTGTACCCTTGAAGCTCGTTATCACCTTTTCTCAGACCTGTTCCGGAGAAAAACCCAGCCATGGCTTACCCCCAGTTCAGCGCTGCTTCCAGATCACCCTGCCAGCCCTGCACTAGTAGCTCCTCGTCGCTGGGTATGCAGAAGCACACCCTGCGCCCTAGGCCACAAGGTGGTTTGGCATGGACGAGGCAACGGTGCTCAGCAGTGTGCCAGCTGGCGGTTTCCCTGCTGCCCAAGCTCAGCACACCTAAACCGCAGTTCAGGATCTCGCACGGCAGCCCAGCAGATATCCTGCAGCCAGACTGCTCAGTGGTCCATGTGAGGCGGGAACCCTTGGTGCCTAAGGAGCTCATGGTGGACTATGTCAGCCAAATACTCCCTTTCCAGCGAGTGGTGAGGCCACATACACCTCTCCATTCCTGGCACAGATGCTACTGCCTTGCCCGTTGTTGCCATTCCGTGACCTGAAGTGCCCTAGCGCCTGCTCCACGCTGGGGTATACCCATAAATGTGATGGAGCAACTCTTGCCGGTGCGCTCTTGCATATGCTGGTGAAGCGAGAAGTGTTGGTGGTGCGCACTGCGCCGCTGTGCATCCCTGCGCCACACCAACCCTCCTGGCCTACAGGCTGCGTGAGTGCCTCATAAACCCTAAAACTTTAAACCCTGCAGGTCGTTGCCGACGTTTCAGCCCTGGATGCCGCCATGACTCAGCTGCTACACAGCCTGCCAGATTCACCCGTGCTCCAGAGTTTGCGGCATGACATCCAGGCCCAAGTGCAGGCCTTTGCAGCTGTGATGGGGTATGAGCGTGTGGAAGTGACCTTGAAGACAGTCACCTCCACCACTTGCCCCCAGTTCCATTCGGACTATGTGGAAGTGCGCTGCCTGACGACGTATCTGGGAGCAGGTGGGTTGAACTCATGTTTATTGCATCGCATACTGGAAATCTTGAACCACTTAATCATATGACATACTCAGGCCCACTACTTACTCAGACTCTGCTATACAGAGAGTAAACAATAGGCCCTGCCATAGTGGTGCAGCACATCAGTTTGGAGTCTAGTCTCACACCTCCCATTGCACAAGCACCAAGAACGTTGAGGAGCGGCATCTGGAATCTCACAAATCAAGCAAATCATACATAAACTATACATCCTTTGCGCACGCCCCGATGAGGAGCAGTACGTAAATTCCTATACATTCAAGAAATACAAAATAAATGATTAGAAATAAATGCATAAATAGTTGTACCACTTGTGCAGGCACTGAGTACGTTGAGGAGCAGTACGTGGACCGCAGGGAGTGGCAGCGCAGGCTAGGGTTTGACACCAAGGGTTTTGGCATTACGCAGCAATCCGCTATCCAGCAGGCAGGCGCGTGGGACGCGCTGTACCTGAAAGGGAGGCTGTTCCCTGGGTGTGAAGGTACGCGCCAGAGTTCTATGGGCCGGTTTAGGGTCTATGATCTAGGGTTTAGGGTTTAGGGCGGTGGAGCCACTTGGCTGGTGATGCATGTGATAAGTGGTGCACACCAGCCTATTGAAAGCTAGTCTGCTGACTGCAGACGTTCCACCTGGAGAATAGGTCACTTTGTTATTTCATTGCAGTTTTGCAGTCCAAGAAGGAACCAGGGCAGGTGCTTGGGACACAAATGGATTACAAACCAAGTGCATTGCGTGCCGCAGTATGCTTGAAAGCAATACTGCAAGATTACTGTATGTGCTTGTGCCGGCTGGCCCTGTCTTGGCACTGCGCAGCTGCAGTCATTGCTCCATATGTTCCTCATATCGTCACATAATGGCAGTAGTCTCCGCCCTCCCCTCCTGCGTGATGCGTCTGCACCCACCCTGGGGCGACGGCACTCCATGCATGGCAGGGCATGCGGTCGACCTGACGTCAGTAATTGGCAATGCGAGGCAGGAAACCCCTGAAACCCTACACACCCTGTGGCTCATGCAGGGTGGGGGGCGGTGCACCGATCCCCAGAGGCCGCCTCAGAGGCTGCGCCACGGCTCATCCTGAAGCTGGACAAGCCACAGGACTGCGCGTGCTGCAACTAGCCTCAGGTGGCGTGTTCGGAATGTTGGAGCGCAAAGTTGCCCTGCTCAGGGTGTTTTTGGTGAGCTGTTGAGCTCGGGGGGTTGCAGCAAGCCTTGAGGCTGTTCGCGCGAGAGTGGGTGCCAAAAATGGACTTCTGTTGGGTAGATTCGCTGGCCTTGGTTGCCATGGCTTTGTCATGGCCTTGTGATGGAGTAAATTATCTAACGGGGTTGATAAAATGTACACCGCATCAGAGGCTACGCATTGTCTCAAGCTGGAATAAGCCACAGAAGTGTATTCTGTGTATGTGTATCTGCGCAACATTACATTGAAGTACAGCAGCTGCCGATTCAGATTTAGGACTGATTCAGACGCATATATAGGGCCCAGTTGATCACCTGCCATAAAATCTGTAAATTATGTCCTGATTGACCCAGGGTTGCTTCTCCCCGCCCACCACCTTTTTTTGCTGGTGGTTTCTGTGCCTGTAGGCATACATTGCACGGCATGCGTGGCCCCGTTGTCTTCACTGTACAACTCCACACTGTCAAGCTCACATATTAAATGTACGCAAACTTAGAACAAAGGCTAACGTTCTCTTAGCTCCATAGGACTGCACACCAAGCAGCCTTCAATAACTGCTACCTAGTATCCTTTTGGGAGGGACCCGGCTACTAGGTTGGTTGCAGTTGCCCAAGTTACGTAAACCAAGTCAGCAAGACTACAGTCACATCTACTGGCTACATCCGATGGCTGACGAGGCTGGGCCCTCCAGGAAGGACCTGAACTACGTGAAGCGCTTCCCCTCAGAGAAGTACACCCCTGCGTACGACGAGGCCACGCTGTACCCTTTCCTGGACTCGCACTTTTTGGCCCATGTAGGGTTTGAGGACCCCACCCACGCCTTCCCGGTTGTGATGCCCATGCTGTTTGGGCGGGCAGGCAACGCGCTCTACATCCATGGATACGTATCAGGTGCGGGGTGGTCCGATAGGAAGTGCTAGGTGGAGCCGACCTGGCATAGGGTCCTGCCCCACATTCGCATGCCGTCCTAGCTAGGCTAGGCTAGGACCGCCTTTGCAAAGGGTATGGGGGGTTGGGAACGTCCACAGCTGTGAACAGCGTGCGCTGCAACTGGACAAAGGACTCCCTGCACACATTGGCAAACCCAGTGCCTGTGCGCGCCGCAAGGCTTCTTTACTAGGTAGGGTACACAACCACAAGAGATCCAGCAGCTGCACACACATCAGTGGTGAATAATTCACCTGGGTCAACTGCTGTACTCTTGTCCAGGTCAACCCAATGCAATTGCCAACCCACGCACCACCACCACACCCAGCAGGGTCAGGGTTCAAGGGAACCACACCCTAGCGCCTGCCCATACCCTAGCGGCTAATGGTTCCTTCACCCCACCCCACCCCTTCGCACCCTAAACCCTAAACCCTGTGTGGCCACGCAGGGCGGCTAACCAAAGCCCTACGGGCGGGTGTCGCCACCTGCATCACAGTGACCCAGCTGGATGCCATCATATGCTCGCTCAGCCTCTTCAACAGCTCGGCAAACTACAAGTCGGCGTGCGTGTTTGGGCACGGCAAGCTGGTGGAGGACGAGCATGACAAGATGGAGGGGCTGAAGGCAATCTCTGAAGCGGTGCGTGGGGCCTCTACCACGTGGAGTCTGTGTTGTTGTAGTGCAGTCTGTGTGTTTGGCTGTGGGTTCAGGGTCTAGGGTTCAGGGTTTCTGGTGCGCTGTGGTAAGCTGGTAGAGGACGAGCTTGGCAACATGGAGGGGCTTGAAGGCAACCTCAGAATCGGTGGGTGGGGATGTACTGCCCAACGCAGCAACCACACTAACCCATAGGATCTCTGGACAAGTGTCACTGTTGCAAGAATATGATGTGGCAATTGCAATCCCATCATATGTGCCTCCTGATAGGGTTTCGTGACCACTTCTTGAAATGTGGGCAGATTTTTAAGGGCCGCTGGGGAGACGCGCGCATCCCCAACCAGATTGAGCTCAAGAGCACCGGCCTGATCAAGGTTGAGATTGAGAAGTTCAGCTACAAGCAGCGCATCGGCCCCTGCGATGACGACGATGCCGATAAAGAGGACGAGGTCCTGAGTGGGGAGTGCTGGGCGGGGGTCATACCTGTGAAGCAGGTAAGAAGGAGGAACAGATGTTCTTGCTTACCACCTGAAATTCTATAGGTAGGATTTGATTATTGATTCACATGGGATGCATTGTCAATGGCAGACTGTATAACTTGGTACATATATGGTATCCTAATCCCTTTGTCCTCGTTGCCATTGATGCTAACCTCAAATGGGACATGTGAGGGAATGATAAGCCTCAGAAGCCGGATCTAGATCTCTCTACTCTGTCTTCCATCGGGGTCCCTTGGCGGTGAGGCACGGTTGATCCGCGACTGAATATAAGTAAATAATTTCTACTTAAGTTGCAACAAAAACAAAAGATTGTTGATTGCTGTGCCTCAGGTGTATGGCGAGCCAGAGAGGTCCAGCTACACGCCCAAGCCAGACTTCCCGCCACACCTGGCAGCGATGGTGGCAAAACCGTTCATTGGCAGCTGAGGCATGCCCTCCGGGTAGCAGCTTGTGGGGCTCTCAGGCTAGCCTTGGCCCTAAACCCTATCTGTTGGTGGCTGGACTGGGCAGGTACGCTCACAGCTTGGAGTTGCCGCCAAAAGCATCCAAAGGGGGGCTGGCTGTGGTTTTGCTGCCCTAGGGCTCTGTGACAATCATCTGAGCTTGTACTAATAAGTTTCCCTCCTCTTATATCCCAATGGGGGATAGTGTGGGCGTCGCCGTCATTGTACAATGTACATGTACATTGCACATGTACAGTGCCCAGTCCTATGTACTACTGAGTACAGTAACTTTCCGCTATTCTTTTTCATCCCAAGCGATTTTCCATTACTAATAGAATGATTGGCAATGTTCTAGACTCAGCAATAATTTTGTGGGAGTTCTTGTCATGATGATCAAGTATTTGCGGGCCCACTTAAGGGTGCAACACCAGTTGGCGGGCGTACCCAAAGGTGGTTGGCATTGCAATTAATTTCAATTTGCCAAATGCTGTGACCTGCGGCTCAATGCATTATGGGTATATCATCCACCAGGCTGAGCCAGGCCCTGGCAGGCTGAGGATCTGTCAATCACTCAATAATTGGTAGTAATACTAGGCCGGTGCAAGCAATTTGCTCAGTACTTAAAAAGTTAAACTGGTGAATAATTGCTCGTTGACAAATTGGATTCGCCCCACAGGTTCAACCTGTGGGGCGTCCAACTTGGGCTAGTACCACACATTGCTCAAGCATTATGCCCCTGGTACCTACCAAAATGTCCTTGTTGACATTTGCATTGCATGTCACGCTTGTGGCCGTTTCAGAGAGAAGGGCTAATGAAAAATCACATGATAGCCTACCCAGGATAGTACATTTAAAAAAATTAAAAAGAAACCAGGACTAGTATCTCAATGACATCTGCTGTACTCCCTACCCTTGCAATACTTCGCCACGCAAGCAGCCACACGTGCCCGCCCCATTGGTTGGGGTACATATGAACCCCACTCCACCCCCCTAGGCCTTGACATACACAAACACGTCAGGGTAGTCCACATCATTGTACGACTGCACGGTGCTCAGCGGGCGGCGCTTGCAGGTCTGGCCAGTGGTGGACTCCACGCAGTCCAGGGACACCGTGGCGCCCCCAAACACGTACACGTTGCCGTTGGCGTAGGTGGCATCAGCCCTGAAGCGGGGCTCAAACATGGGCGCTTTGATGACCCATGCATTGGCTGAGGCCAGGTACTCGGCCACATCGGTGGTTGCCACCTGGCGGGGAAATGGGGCGGAAAGGGGGTGAGCGGGGGAGTGGGTGGTGGAGGTGTATGAGGGTGCACAATGTACACATGCACATGTCATATATCAGCAGGGATGTGGAGGTGGATTGCAGAATGGGTTCCTTGATGACCCAGGGCATTGGCCAGGTATTCGGCCACGTCGGTGGTTGCAACCCGGCGGGGAAAAGGGGGCGAAAGGGGTTGAGCGGAGGAAAGCATGGTGCAGGTGTATGAATGTGGACATAGATCAGCAGGGGAGTGTGCACATATGAATCAAATCACCCCACAGTGACTCTTGAATCAAAATACGTGTCACTGGTTTCCAACCCCCTCACCTCAGTCCTCTGGAGAGGAGCCTCAAGCGTTTTATGACTTGGGGTTCAATGTACCCAACCACTAAGACACAATTAAACCCTAAACCCTCACCTCGGTCCTCTCCCCGTCGTATGTCTCCCCTCCCATCACCACCAGCCTGTCCCCGGGCAGCACTGCAAGGGAGGCGTCGCCGCGCGCGTAGGGCAGGGGGGCCAGGGTAGCCCATGAGGAGTCAAGGGGGTCATAAGACTCAACCTCGGAGCGGAAACCCTCGTACCAGGGGGCACCCTCGCCGGGGTACTTGTACCCACCCACAACCACCAGCTTGTCTGCACAAGGGGAGGGGGCCAGGGGGGGGGTTGGCGGCGCGGCGGTTTTTCTAGAACCTAAACGCAACGAATCAGGGTGCAAGGCGGACAGGAGCACAGGCTACAAAATCCAGCGGTTAAATATTTATGTTATTTATGTGTATTGGCGGCAAATAGCTGGGTGTAACGCCACCTTTTGAAACCAATATTCCTTCCCTGCGCATAGGAATTAACCCGTCACACAAACGTTACTGTACCCGATCACTTCATTTTGCATGACATACCCGCATGGCATTGCCAAAGACCATACCCCACAAGCCACCGCCATGTACTGCACCCACCTTGCAGCGCGGCGCACATGACATCGCCACGTGGCGTTGGCATCTGCGTGGCCACCACCTGCCAGGTGTCGGTCAGCGGGTCGTACACCTCAACAGCGCCAACCTCTGCGTAGGTGGCGTCGTAACCGCCTGCACAGAAGTGGGTGGGTGGGGTGGGTGAGTGGGTGGTTGGGTGGGGTGGAGTGGGGTGGGGTGCGGTGGGGTGGGGGGAATGGGGGGCGTGCAAGGAGGCGGGGCGGAAGCCATGCGCTGTGTAGAAGGGGACGAGGGGCTGGGATCCTAAAATGGACTCTGCCTGTGTGTATATTCTGCCACCTGAACCTTAAACCTTTAACCACTTGCGAGTGCCATTCGCATCCCCAGCAAGCGGTGCTGACACCATCGCCATTACACCAATGAGGGCTTGCGCATGCCACCCGCCCACCCTTGGCTCAGAACGAGACTTCACAGCCATGCCATTGCTAGCATGGGTGCGGTGCACGCCTTGTTCCAGCCTCATTTCAGCCTGAACCCGCACCCATGCAGCATGTGACAGCCCCTCTCTGCCACAAAGAGCTGCCCCACATTGGCCAGGCAGCAGTCAAGAGCTGTGGTCACTGTGGCCATGGGTCATCTCCACGGTGAGGCCTATGTGTTTGTAGAGAGTGCCACAGCCCAGATATCCATCCCGGGTGGATACACAACCGTTGCCTATTAGGGTTTTAGTAGGGGGTGTGCCCACCTGCCACAAACAGCTGGCCCGCCACGGTGGCCAAGCAGCAGTCGGAGCGGGGCACGTTGAGCTGTGCGCCACTCATTTTCCACTGGGCGCTGGCGATGTCATACACCATCATGGTGGCCAGGGGCCCGTCTGCGCCGGGGGCCAAGAGGTTTGTTGGGGTTTGTATTAGGGTTTGCACTGGATGGCGGCATGCGGCGTGAATGCAGCTTTTGCAACCTGAATCCGGCATATGCGGTCAAGTTTTTATGGACTCACATGATGCGCACATTTCATCATGAAAGGCTTTCATCTAACGTGGCGTTTACGCAACCCACTTCTATACAAAGGAATTTGCGGGTGCATTGCAATTTTCTTACAATTCCACCCCACATCCCACACAAAAACACACCACTGCGCTTTGCCCCCCCCCCACCCCCCACACACCCCACCCACTTACATGTTGTCTCGTTAGTGCTGTTGTACCCCCCCACCACGTACAGCATCCCGTTCAGCACGTCGGCCCCCATGCGCCAGCGAGGCTGTGGCATGTCGTCCAGGCGAGTCCATGTGGTCATGGTGGTGTCGTACTCCCATGCCTGCGGGTTCAGCACCTTGGCGCCGTCCAGGGAGCCGCCCACCACGAAGGCCTTGGGACCGTAGCCCACAGCCTGGGATTGGGGAAAACGTGGTTCAACGGCTTGTGAGAAAATCGTTGTTGGGTGGGAGGGGGCGGGAGGGGATGACAGGAGTGTGCGCTGGGGTTGGGCAGGTTATTGTGTGGTGACATGAGCCACCGAATCAATGCCCATATGTGGCCCAATCAGTCACCAGACTACACCAACCCTCCCCCTGGACCTCAACCCCACCCCCAGCAAGCGCCACGACAGTTCAGTACCACTGTAGGACACATCCAGCTTAAGCGCCTTTCCCCACCCCCACCCGCAAAGGGGTCCCACCCTCCCCCCACCACACATACACCCCACCCCCATTAGGCGCACCGAAAGGTCTGTGGCGGTGTAGGGCATCGCCGGCTTGGGCGCCCAGTACCCCGATCCCCTGAACAGGTTCCCGCCATAGCTCACTCCACTGTTGGCGTCGGTGGCGAGGGAGGCTGAGGATGAGAGCATGATGTCGGAGGTGGTGGTGGCGGCGGCTGGCGGGGTTGCAAAAGGGTCGATGGTGTGCACAAACACGGGGGGGTGCTCCACGTCAAAGTACACAAACACCTGGTTGGTGGCCCTGCAAGGTGAATTACCAAAGTAAGTATGTAAAAACTCTCATTGACTATACGAATCGTTCATTCACAGACACGCATCTCCAGTGTGCTGATGCATATGCTAGGATCCATCTGGCTGGCTGAATGCTGCAGTGCATGTGGATACTTTGCTAAATACATGTGCTCCTCAGGAGGAGGCATCCACTGACTGGTCACACCCCATGCTCTCCTAGCCTTAGCCATGCACTCCCCACAACTATCCCCACAACTACCCAACTCCCTTTCACCCAACCCCGCCCTCCTCTCCCCCAATTTTCCCACTCTGTCACCTCCCCCGCCTCCCCCCCCCAATGACACCCCACCCTCCCCTTCTCTTTCCCCCACCCCCCCTTACCCCGGCTGTGTCACCAGCTCCCCCCCCATGACCAGCGTGATGTTGCGGCAGAAGGCAGCGGCGGCGTGCAGGCGGGACTGGGGCAGGGGAGCCTTCTCAACCCAGGCATCCACAGAGGGGAGGTACTCCTCAACCTTGGTGGTGGCCACCTGTGGGTGGGGGTGGGCGGGGTTGGTGGCTGGTGGGTGGGAGGGGGCGTGCGGCATAAGATGTGATGGCCGGCAAGGAGAACGTGAGGCTGCACACTGGGCGTTAAGCTTAAGCACCCCTCCGCCCTACTCACCAAATCGAATTGCAATGTGCTGTCCATATGGCCCGTTCACGCGCAGTAAGAACCAGCGGGAGTGTGAGCGAGGCAGCATTACCCCACATGAGTAGGGTTGTGATATAACCTTCCAGATGCGTTTGATTGTTAGGGGTGGAATGTGAAAACATAATGTATCATAAATAGGTATACGGTAGACATTTGTTTTGCGAAACTAAGGTAATTTTAATCACCCCTACATTGTTCTTTCTTGGTTCCTCCCAATACCGCCCCTGCACCAAACCCACCCCCTGTCCATCCACAGGCAACACCCCCACATTCCCACATCATCCCACCCCTCCTGCCCTCCCTCCCCCTGTTTTCCCTTACCGCGTCCATCCCCTGGCCTGCAGTGGGGTAGCCCCCCATGGCCAGCAGCGTGCCCCATGCGGTGCCAACCACCTCAACAATCCCGGTCCACTCCAGTGGGTCAGCCAGTTGTGTCACGTTACCCTGGCTAGGGTCAAAGGCGAGCAGCTCGCTGAGGAGGACAGTGGTGCCCAGCTTGCCTGCGTGGAGGGGGAGGGACGGTGTGGGATGGGTAGTGGGGATGTATACACTTGAAGGTATAAAGTTGAGTTCAACATTTGGCTCATGAATTCTATCATCATAATTATGTTCGCAACATGTCCAATAGCAGAGCAAATGCCCTATTTCACTAAATGAAATGGAAACTGATCCATGTGATAGAAGATGTGCCAAAGAAGCACACAGCCCGTTCCCACGCCTACATACCCTCGCATACCAGAGGCGCCTCAACGCAACATGCTGCGCCACATCATGCGGTCGGGCGTGCATGGGAACGTTCACCCATGATCAGACCTGATCAGACAAACTACAGCCCCATTGAGACCCTAAATATGTGCGTTTTGCAAGGCAGCCCCAGACAGGCAGCCGCTTAAAGAATTCTTTCATTAATGCATGCGCGATGGCTCAACACACCGTGCATGGCGGGGCATGTACCCCACAAACTACTCAGAATTGAAAGTTGAGGGTTTAGGGTATTTTTAACCTACTTCCCAGGCCGCCGGCAATGTACATGACGCCATTGATGGCCGCGCACCCCGCGTACACGCGCGCGCTCGGCAGCTTCGCCACCTGCTTCCAGGTGTCAGTCTCTGGGCTGTACTCCTCAATGGTGTCGATAAGGGTGGGGTTGGCGCCGCCCGAGGCGTGCCCCCCGGCGACATACACCTTGCCGCCGACCTCCACCGCGCACGCGCTGGCGCGGGGGGTGAGTGGGGCGGCCTTGTTGGACCACGCCTGGGTTGTGGTGTCATAGGCGAGGGTGGCGGCGGCGGGGCGCCCGCCCTCGAAGCTGAAGTCGCTGGCGGTGGCAAAGCCCCCCACGATGTAGATGGTGGTGCCGACGGCTGCGGCCGCTGCGCGGGTGCGCACCTTGACCTGGGCTGGGGTTGGCAGGTCGGCCACTGTGCCAGAAGGGGGTTAGTCAGCCACATGCATTCCAGTAATGCTGCTATGCATCCCACCGAGGGCGTACATGTAACCAGCTTGATGGTTTACACGCATTCCAGCAATGGCGGGGAGCATCCCTCCAGGAGCACCCATGTGCTTGTCACTGAAGACTACATAGCATTTCAGCAGTAAAGCCAAATGAGCTAACAGGCTTGCATGTGCGGTGGCTTCGGTCCAAGCGCTATGTACATCCAACTGCTGATCTTGCACCATTTGAGCAGGAGCATGCCAGTATACTAATAGTGTTAGCTTAACACCAATGTATTAGTGTACCCCTCATCTAAGGTCCTGCTGTGTACAACTTTTGGTGATCTTGCGCGATCTGAGGTCCCACGGGGTCAGCCCAGCCCATTGCCCTAGGCTAACCTGTGTTTAGGGTTCATTAGGGTGCAGGGTTTACCTGTGTACAAGTCAACGTCGTACTTGACAAAGCTTTCCAGGACCTCCCCGGCCACGTCCTGCCCCCCGAATATGAACACGCTGCCCTCCACCACTGCCACCGCGGCGTCGGTGCGGTTGTGGGGCAGGTCGGGCCACTGAGCCCAGTAGCTGCGGGTGGGTGGGTGGGTTGTGGGTGGGTGGGTCAGGAGGGGCGGTGGGTGAATGGGTGTAGCGGTATGCCAATGCGTTATGGTCGAGAATTCGCGCTCTGTGCACTGAGTTCAGCCGTTTGCAAATGAGACGGTTGGGTGGATCATGTGCAGCAGGATTGTAGGGGAAGTGCTTGGGTTTGGGAGAATTGTATGTAGAGTGGTGCAAGGGGTAGCACATGCAGCGCCCAGCTGTTGATACCTTGTGACTGTGTGCGAGGTGCGTGAAGAGCAGTGAAATGCCCAACCAAAAGTGCGCCACAAGGGAATAGCGTGCACAGTTGCACGGGAGGCACAATCAGAAAGCTGTTCAAGCCAGCAATGACATTGTATTAAACATGCAATTTATTTCCCACTGTGCACTGTGCACCAGATACAGACAAGGGTTTACAGCCCACAATCTGGCCAGCTGTCACATGGCGCAATGCATCGCATACCAAATTAGATTGACCTGGGCCTCTCCCTGGTGCAGTGGAGCAATACCAGCAGGAAATTGTGACTCACCCAGCACCACGGAAGAGGCTAGCACCCCGCTTGTAGCCCTGAGGGGCCTGGGGGCTACTCAGCAGCAGCACGTCTGGGGCAGTGGTGGTGGCGCCATCGGCAGACGACACCGAGGCATTGACCGACTGCACGCTGCCACTGAGGGCGTCAACGCTGGCCTTGCACTGGTTGATGGCGTCCTTGTTGCTGTTAGCCTGGGCAGCGGCAAAGATGGCCACGCCAAGGGATGTGATGGTCAGCAGGGCAAGCACGATGACGGCAACACCAAGCCACTTCTTTTGACGTCCCGGTGCGGCATCCAGCCGTGGGGCAGAGGTCTCCAGCGCCCTGTCTTCCTCATCGTACTTGTTGTATCTGGCAGCCGAAGCCATGGTGCTTGGAAGTGGTGGCACAGGGCATGCACAACAGGTGACGGCGGTGGGAGCGGTTCTCTGACTATTCCGGCGCAGAACCCCCCAAAGGTCGCCGGACAACAACTACAGGAAATTAAAACTAGACGTATACAGGGAAGTGGACCATGTACGTTTGTTCAACGGACGGTTGCTGACCTTGTATATAAGCTGTTTCGGTGAAAGCCAGGTGAAAGCACCCCTATTTTATTATGTGTCGGGGAAACGGTGTGTGTAATACAGATGCGCTCCACGATGTTACCTGAAACCCAATCCCAAGTAGTTTCCGTGTACCCGTGCACGAGTATTTGAAGTGAATGCTTATGGGCTTTCGTTCTGGGCAACATGGCAATGCATGCATGCATCGCATGCCTTATCAAGCTCCCATTCAAAAGCAAGCAGCAGCTGTGTTTGACCAGCCACGAGTGAGGTGTGCCTCAGAAACCTGGTGGTGAGCCTTACCACAAAGCATGGATACGGATGGCACGCTGGAGCTTGCACTGAAGACCTTCATTGAGACCTACACCTTGGCAAGCAGGCCAGAGGTTGCCTGGGATGCAACCCAGATCCAGGCAGCTTTCCAGTGGGCAGGCTTGCTGGAAGAGATACAAACGTCACACAGAGCAGTAGAGAGGATACTTCCCGACCTCCAGGTGATTGACACACCTTCTAACGCACTTTGTGTTTGCCATGGCTTGCCACTGCAACAGAACAAGACATCAAGATGAAGGCTGACTGGGTACTGGTTTGCAGGATGCTCTGCACGCATCAGGGGTCCAGGATGCACGCTCAGCTGTGGACCAACCACGCTCCAGCTTGTTCACGCTCCTGGCGTACCACCACAGCAAGTCAATTCCTTCCATCACCACGCTGTGCAGCAGCTATGTTGCTGCGCAAGGAGACCCTCAGCCAGGCGGGAAAGCCCTAGCAACCCACGAGGGCTTCCAGGCGCTGGTGGCTGCCCTGTCACAGGCGTCAAACAGCACTGGTGGCACGCAGATGCTGCGCACGCTGGAAAGCAGTGCACCCTTAGCCGAGGCACAATTCCGCCAAACAACGCACACGCACACAGAAGGGAGCTGTGAGCAAGAAGTGGTGCGGCTGGTTGCCCTGCCCGATGTTCTGGACCTTTCCCATGAGCCTGAAGGTGGCTGTGCAGAGCGGGATTCTTTGCCACAGCCCCACAGCGTGTTTTTGAGCAAGGCGGTGCTGGGGAGCATTATATTCAGGGCACAGCTTCAACCAGCGCTGTTCAGGTACACACAGGCATGCAGCATGGCAGAGCTGGCGTTGCTGTACAACGCCGCTGATGCCTTGCTGGCAAGTAGCCGGGAGTTCACTCGCCAGCAGCCACCGAGCAGCGACAAGGCATTGCTGGGTGCCAGGGCGCTGCACGCGGTGTGCTGGAAGCTGTTTTCGCAGAGGGGAGATGGTCTCACGCTTGATCAGCTGCAGAGGTTTAAGGAGTTTGTGCTGGCCCGGTGTCGTAACGGACCCGACCCATCAGCGTTGGGCTGAGATGAGCAGGTTGATGTGCTGTGTACCTGGTTTGCGTGGGATGTACACTATATGTTAGGCTGTTGCGAGGTATGATAGCATCAAAATAGTGCAACGTTCTATCAGTCATTCAATTTTACTATTTGTAGCATGTTCAGGGTGTTCTGTCTCGTTTCCATATAGATTTTTGCTTGCAGTCTGGTGTTTATGGGCTCCCTTTTGTGCCAGCCAGGCATAGGGGACTTTCTTGTGCCCTTGCCCACACATTGGTATGATAGCTTGGTGCTGCAAGTTATCATCTTGATTTCAGCTGTAATTTCTTGGGCACAGCCTGTGTGAGACATGTGCTTGCTTTCCCACTCTCGACACACCACTGTGGGGCATTCTTCGTGCGGGTTCCTATAATAATTCACCCGCATGGGTTGCAATTGGCTGACGGCATAATAATACTCAGTAGCATGTGGAAGCCAGTCTCAAATTGGTCTACTTTCCCTACCAACCCAGGGGGCCTGCTGTGTAACTTGCCAGACCTCGATCGATGAAGCTGGGCTTGAACAAAAACCCTAACATAAGGGTAACCTGATGCGGCAGCTGGCATCGGAGTCACCCAGAAGGCATGCCCAAAACAGACCAAACACCAAACAGCAACGTCAAAGGCGTACTGGAAGGGTGTCGCTCTTTCGTCCTTGCAGGCAACGAGCCGCCACACGTTCCTGCCGCCACACGTTCCTGCCGCCACGCGGCAGCTTGCTATAAGGGCCTGGGCAGCAATATCCCACAGGGTCAGGTGCTCACCTTGGAAGGGGATGCCCAGCACCAGCTCGTGCGAGCCCCGCAGGATGGGCTCCTACAGCGTCGCACCAACCCTCTGCGACTCGGTGTCGGAGTTGTCGGAAGCAGGGATCCAACCTGCGGTAAAGCAACAGCAACAGCAGCCCGGCTTTCGACCGCCTGGGAGCCCTGCGGGCACCTGGCCACACACCCCATGGTGGCACTGTAAGTGATCTAGTGGTCGATGCAGCTGTCCCACCACCATACCTTGCAAAACGTTCCTTTGGAAGCTGAGGAGCTGTTTGCGTGGACGTTTCTGTTGTCCTCAGGGGCTGGCATCTTGCATTCACGTCAGTGAGAATATTCGCATGGCATGCTGAGGGCCGTGACTCACAGCCCTAAAGTGTGAGCATACAGTTTGATCCTGCAGTCACGTACTGATGTACCATATAGGTGAATGATTGCAGTACCATACCTGTCCTGTTGTACTACTGGGCCCTGGAATACTGCTGAGCGCGTGAACCCATCTCAAACCACCCACCACACACCTGGTGCTGCACTTGCATGTTCCACGACACAAACTTGCTCCACCCTCAAAAGATACCACTTGCTTCAAGCCTTGCTGGTATGGTGCAGTACCCACACCACCCCACCTTGCTCACCAGCCACCCCTGGTGCCGCAGGCATGTTCCACGACCCCTATGAGCGGGTGAACGTGTGGAGCCACTTCCTCCCTGGCGCCCTCTTCCTTGTGCTGGGACTGTGTGGCCTCCTGGGGCTCAAGCTCATCCCCACAGCCCTGGTGGTGTTCAGCTTCTGCGCGGCCTGCACCCACCTGTTCTCCGCCCTCACCCATGTGTACCCAGACAGCCACCTGCTGGAGAAGCTTGACCACATTGGCATAGTGGCGCTGCTGGTGGGCACGCCGGGGACCGCGCTCATGGTACGGCCTTAACCCTAAACCCTAAACCATGCCAGGGACCGCGCTCATGGTGCGTCCTAACCCCTAAACCCTAAACCACGCCAGGGACCGCGCTCAAGGTGCGGCCTAAACCCTAAACCCTAAAATCATGCCAGGGACCGCGCTCATGGTGCGGCCTAAACCCTAAACCCTAAACCACGCCAGGGACCGCGCTCATGGTGCGGCCTAAACTCCAAACCTCGCTCATGGTGCAGCGATGTCAGGCTTTAAGCCGATGCAACCTTGCATATACCTTGTACCTCCAATTCTCATCACTGGGGCGCGTGCCTTGTGTCCAAGTCAGTTCATTCCATGCAATCCTGGTACCACCCCTCTCCTCGTGCGCACAACGTTCATTGCAATAAGAACCTCGCAGGCAGTACTTAGCGTCCTGTGGTGAGACCCTAAACCCTGAACACTATTGCAGGCAGTGCACCCTGGCCCACTGCCGCAGCCACTCATGCTAGCCACCGTCGCCATGCTGGTGGCTGCATTCTGCCGGCCGGTGGCGCGCGTGGTGCTCTTCATGGCCGGCGGTGCGGTGCTGTGCGGCCTGTACCTCCCCCAGATTGCCAACGCCAACTTCGTCACGCAGATCGTGCTGTATGTCACAGGGGCGTTCGCGTTCCTGCGGTGAGTACGAGATATAGGAAATTACTCTCAGGCTTGCCCCACCGTCCTTTGGCTGCTGTTGCACACACTTTTACTTTCTGATTGCAACAGGGTTGATTTTCATCGCAACAAGCAGTGTTGTTATATGGAAACTGTGGGCAGTTTCATGTGGTAGCAATTCAGCTTTGTTTTGCATGTGGCTTACCTAGCTGCCAAGCTGCAGCTCTAAATCTGACACACTTGTGTGTGCAGGAATGGGGGGCATCAGCGTCTGCCAGGGCTGTCAGACCACCACTTCCTTCATTATTTCGTGACAGTGGCTTGCTTTCTCCAAATATGGTACATCATGGCAGCTCAGGCGGATAAGAATTGACAGGTTGTGCCATGTGTATATTCTGTTATTTGTTATGACGTGAAAGGAAGTCATAGAACCAAATCTTTTGGTGCATTGTCGTGTAGAATAGACAGGATCGCACTTGCATGTTTTTAATTTTCTATTTGCAATTTAAAAAGATTCTCGTTTTTTAGGCGTGGTCGCGCCAATTTTTGCGGCCTTCCATGCCATAATACTTGTACTATCGCAGTAGGTAGCCCACAGGGTCAGGCTGTAGACTTTTGCTTGTCACTGTGACGAGGCTCGTGAGGGCAAGGTTTGCGAGTTGAGCCAGGGACTCTTCAGTTTCAATTTTTTGTTGACACTGTGCACTTGACATTGTCCAGGTAAATATGACGTACCGTATACGTCCCTCTAGGTATTTTAAATTACACTTTGCTTTTTTTGGTGCACTAGGCCATAAGCTTCCTTTATGATAGTATGTCAAGCACGCAATCAACAATAACGTATTGGGTCAAATTGTTTGCACCATGCGTGTTGCCGCAGGTCACTTGTACCAAGCATGCCCTTGTGCAATGCATGCCCGTCCAGTGGTCATGACATAGTACCCGTGTCAACCTGACCTGGAACTGTAACAGTCTCGTCCAGCCACTCGCTAACAAAGTTACAAGTACTGCCAACTCTTAACAGGGTAACGGATATGCAACTGGCGTGAGCTCTAGAGACTTGCTGAACACCCTGTGGCTTGGCTGAGGCGGCCTGACTGGTCAGATAAGCTTTAGGGTTTAGGGTACCGGAGGTGGGTTCTGGCCGCTCTCGCTGCGCATATGTGAAGTGAGTTGGTGCTGTTGACTCTTACTTTCAAACGCGGAGTGTGAATGGGAACGCTAGGCTTGTTGTCAACTTTGGTGGACATTGTGGAAGCAATGCAAACTGTGACAGAAAGACAGACGGTACCTAAGGAAGCCTGCTTATACACACCGTGTTACTGCGAGGAGAACGTGTACAAGCTGTGCGAAAAGCTCTCTACTTTGTTCCCACTGCGGCAGCTGTCGGTAGTGTTTTGCTCAAACCATAAAAAAACGGTAACAAAGTGCATGCATGCATGCATGCATGTGGGCGACATGGCATGCATATGAGTGCAAACGGGATAGGGCACCGTTAGGTCGTTTTGTTTTCAGTCCTAGTCGTGATTGTTTTGTCCTGAAGCATTGCAAGTGTGGCCAGGTTCCTTTCTGGCGCCAGCAGCACGGGGACAACAACGAAGGTTTTGTTGTGTGGGATTATCATGTTTTCGTTATCCAGAGAACAGACTGCTTGACATGGGTGTGGGACTTGGACAGGTGGGTGAAGTTGACGAGTACTGTGCTGAACGAAATGTATTCCTGTTTCTGTGGTGTATGCATGGTGTCATCCAACAACTCAGCCGTTTTGCAGCACACTCCCCTTCCCTTGTCCTTTTGAGGACTTCACGGCCCAAGCACTGCGTATCGACCTCCACTTGTCCTCAGAATTTCAAAGGTGAGATAGATGCAGATGCCGATGGGTACCTAGAGCTGCCAGTGTGTTACCTGCAGTGTTCTGAAGTCTTAACATTGTTACACAGGTGGTACAGGGTTGTGCAAGGCGATGAGTTCTTGCGCCACTTTGCTAGTGACAGAAGCCACATGGGGACAGGAGCTGGCTCCTGGCAGGCAGCACCACCACCATATCCTTGCATACGACCCGCAGGTAATGGCCACTTCCCGTTCAACCCGGTTTATTGTGGCATTTAATTTTTGACATTTTTTAATCCCATCGCAGGAGACGGTCCTGGTATGAATCTGAACCAATACCTGGACATGGACCCAGAGCACCAGGCATTCAGTCACTTTGGGGAACTACTCACAGAACACCAGTTAATGCTGTGCTTTTCTCGCCAGACCGTCACTAGCTCAAGTTCTAGAGGATGACAACGCACGTGTTGCCACAAACTACGGGACGATTCTCGCCCAGATATAGCAGCTTATATTCGAAGCCTTCAAGACGAGCCACCACATCCAAATCTCACAGGAATGGAGGCTGTCGCCTCAGAGCCATTTGCATGGAGCTGCAAACCACTCACAGAAAGACCGTCTTGAGCATTTTCGCCAGCCGTGGCATCTTCGCTGCCTTGCTGCGAGTTTTGGAGATTTGCCTGCAAACAGAAGGCATTGTGAGCTAGCGCAGTGATGAACAATCCGCATAGCACATTAAGTACAACACGAGCCCTAAGCATAGCTCTGGCAAACCACTACGTTGTAGCACCCCAGAAGCATAAGTGGAGCTCATAGCAAGTGCACAAACTTACTGTGCGGCTGCAGCCACCATCTCATTTGCACTGCCATCCAGCTGCGCCACCTTGCGTTTGGTGCCAACGTGTTTCTTGTGGAAGTATGTCTCCAATTCCTGCAAATTTATTGAATCGTTCAGCCATTGCGTATCATGCTGCAGTAAATCATGTGGCACACACTTGAAAAAGCACTGCATAACAACAATGCAGTTGATCAGTCGTCACTGTAACGTCCATTCCAGCTGCAACATCTATCCCCTGCAATTCACAGGGTGTGCTACCCGGCATGTAATGGCAGGCTTACAATAATCAAGGAACCAGTTTTTGCTACACACCTTTGCCACAGGTGCCACCTGGCTTCCAATCTGCTGGTACTCCTCCCACTTGGCCTGCATCGCCTGGTGGTACGCCTCCGTGACCCCCTGCATCTCCTCCTCCTTCTCCTCCAGCTGGCGCTCAATGTCGCCAAAGCGCTGCCTGCACAGGGCCTCGTTGGCGGCGCGGTCCTTCCTGATCGTCTCCTCCAGCTGCTGCAAGCACGCTGCGATGGTGTCTTGGGCATTCTGCTCGCAGCACAAAATTGGGTCAGCTAACAGCTGACCTACATGTCAACCTATATAATGTTGATTCGAATAGTTGCTGCTAAAACAGCTGTGCTTACGGACAATCATTGCCGCAATCAGGCTGAAAAAGGGTACTTTGAGCTACAATTCCTTGCACAGTTGAGGTAATAATATTATGATTCAATGGCCTTGAATTGCCTGATCTATGTACCACAATAGTAGTAGAATGCATATGCCCTTTTGCGGCAAATGTGCATGCCCAGAAAAGGTGCTAAGGAAGCACTACACTACAATTGTGGTACTTAGATCAGGTAAATTGGCGCCAGCGCTGTATGTTTAGCGCTAAACATACAGCCAAGCGCACAGGACTAAAGTTGCTTTGGTTTGAATTGACAGTTTGATAGTTGCTCGGCAACTATTCGTAATATACAAATAAAGTAAATGCACAAAGGCGGAGTTAGGAAAATTGGGACAAGGCATACTCAGCAGTTCATCTATTCAGGTCAACATGAAATTTCTTAAGGTAGTAGCTTACCTGAATAATGGCCAGCTGCTTCTTTTTTGCAGTTTCCTTCTGCTGCTTCACCACATTCTGCAGTACCAGCTCCAGATCAGCTAAGCCCTCGTCGCCATCACTGCACGTAGGTATATACTTCCTGCTGTGACCGAACATAAATGGAAGGAAATACACATCGCAATTTCCCTACCCAGCTGGCAGCGCACGATGTGCATCCCAAGCCACTGGCACCACTCAGTCTGGTGCTTAATTCTTCAAAGAGGACTCGGCAGGCACCATGGCCCTCGGCAGGCCAACATTATCAATATCAATGTTAGCGTTCTTTTCATGCACAGTGTAGCATGCATCATCGCGTGTCATGACATACCTATCCCCCTCCTGGCTGTTTTGCTCCAAGGCAGCACCCAGCACAGCTGCGATGTCTACCGGGCTCACGTACCCCTCAGCTGCTGCAGCCCTCCCAGCCTTCCTGCCACGAGCCGTACCAGCTGGTGCGCGCTGGCGCTTTTTGGCAACGGGGACATCGTCATCCTCTGCAAGCAGGGTGCTGGATGAGTGCAGAAAAACATTTATTGGAGCATGATTTGGTATTGAGTGGATTCTTGCGCTGCAAGGCTTCACCCGAATGTGCAAAGGAGTCACTTACTTGCTGTTGCAATAATGACATACATATGCCTATTGCTTGCCAAGTGGGCCAGAGAAAGCACAGTGTGAGCTTTTTTTTTATGCAATGGGTTTTCACCAGTGCTGCGCCCAGGCTGCAGCAAGCTTTTCACACCTGACTCTGACTCCACTTCCTCAAACGCCAGCTGCAGCGTCTTGCTCTGGCGTGCCTTGGATGGCTTCTTGGCAGCTGGTGCAGGCTTCTTGGTGCCTGCTGCATGTGATGACTGCAGACCCTTCTTGTGTGGGTTTACAGCAATGTTGACAACATCTGCAAAACAATCTGAATTTGACTAACTGACAGGTTGCAAAGCGTGTGCTATATTTGGACCATGGCAAGAAATTCTTTGAAATAGCTATGGAAATGCTTGTGCAGCAAGCTGGTCCTGCACTAAACGGCAACTTTTAATGCTGTGTCGGGACTCGGCCAGGGCCACCACCAAAGTGGCAATCAGATCATGATCATGATCCGATCTGGTATGCAATCGCTGCTTCGACTTTTGGAAGGTTGCTGCACTGTAACCACTGATGCTCCGTTACATTCTTATATGCCATGTGGTAATTGTGTAGTGTCTTGCCCCTATTGAGCTATGACGGCCTGTAAGGTTGTGGGTTCAACTCACCATCAGTGTCATCCGAGCCACCCACTTGCACCGCTGGGAATGACGCTGTCTGGAATCCCTTCAAGCCTGGCAGGCCAAAAGCCTTCTGGTGCTGAGGTTCAGCAGGTGTTGCCTTGGCAAACACCAGGCACTTTCCCATGATGTTGGATATGTCGCCCAGCCCCTCCCTTTCTTGGCTCGAGTCGGATTCTTGGGCTTGGTCATCGCTCTCCTGGCTGAGTGGGATTTCCAGGCTCACGCCTTGGGACTGGTTGAGGCCATCCTCGTCCTGCCATTTCATTGTGGAATGATCAGAAGGAACATAGGTAGTGAAATAGATAAAGTTGGTGCGCACATCTAGATTGCAGTACATAGCAGGGTTCAAATTGAATGCGTAACCCCGATGCCTTTATGGGCAGTGAAATTGCAACGCAGGCGAGGGCCTCTATTTGGCAAAAAATACACACAATTCAAAGGAAATTTATTTCAAGGTAATCGATACCTATCTTAGTGAGGATTTGCAACAACAACCATAAGTTGGCAGCAAAAATTAGGCTTACACTGGTGTCTGGGCTTGGGCTTGGGCTGCTCGATACCCTTGCAGCCTGTTTGACCTGGACCTGCGTCTGCCTGATGGTCAAAGTTGCTCTGGGGCGGCGATCTGTTGGCCCTGTATCAAGGTATGTGATTGACACTGTAGAAATAAGGAGTTTACAGGCTTCAAATTTGCATGAAGAAAATATGCAAATATCGATAGCCACATGCAGGGACGTAAATGGCATGCATGTGTGCGGCTGTTGGTAGAGTACGCACCAGCCTTGGTACCACCGCACTGGTTCTGCAGCGCTGCCCCGTGGCCCCTGGTGACATCTGCATCCACAGGTGCACCCCTCCCATCATCTGAAAAGGGTGGCAGGGTCACCACGGTGGATTTCCTGCTCGTCACCTTCAGTGCTTTTGGTGGTGTCGGGTCCTGCGCAGATTAATTGTTTTGATTTAATACAAGTGTCAGTGACATGGGCAGGAGCCAATTATTGTATGCACATGCATTGTCAACCTGATCAGAGGCTGGAAACATGAGACTTGCCGCGTGGAAATCATTAAATGAACTTTACAAAATCCAAAGATGCTAAAGGCATTCAGCGAAACATTTTGCAGAGCATGATAATGTGCAATGACATTTCGTCATCTCATCTCTAAAAGAAGTGTATGTATTGCAAAGACAAAGTTTATTGTTGCAACTACTTGTGTTCTTATTGCATGCCTACTCTGTACTCGGGAGGCCCATATTCTATTAAAACACATTTGAGCCAATGGCATGCAGTAATTACAATACAGATTGGCACACAATCCCTCGAGACTGCGGTGTGCATCCATTCCCAGTGAGCTGTAAGTCCTACAATGGCTAGGCACTCACCTTTTTTGTTGGCTTGACTTGCTGCGGTTTGCGTGCCACTGGGTTGGGCGCCTCAGCTGCAATTTGGGGTGCAAGGAGCTTGGGGTCCACACCAGCAGCTTCCTCATTGTTTGCTGCAGCTGCCTTTGGCCTCCCTCGTTTGCGAGGTGCTGGAGCGGGCTTGGGTTGTGGCACTGCTGCTGCTGGTGCTGTTGCTTGCTTGCGGGCTGCTGGAGCAGGTTTGGGCTCAGATTCTGGCACTGCAGCTGGTGCAGCGGGCTGCCTGTTGGGTGCGGGAGCAGGTTTGGGTTCTGGCGCTGCTGCTGCTGCTGCTGCTTGGCGCTTTGGCTGTGACTTCCCCTTTGGTGCCTTCTCAAGTGATGCCGCTGCTTTTGCCGCAACCTGTTTAGGAGCGGGAGGCTGCTGCAGGTTGTCGGCGTCATTGCTGGGCAACGCGCCAGGCCTTGACAGTGTCCCTTCTGTCTTGCCAAGCTGTGCTGCGACTTGCCCGTCTGTGCAGATCTCAATAGCATCATATGACTCGTTCTGCAAAATAAATCAAGGCAATATCATTAATGATTATCAAGTACCTTGGCCACACCATGTCAGTAACCCTGTGCAATTGAAGTCCCACAGGGTGAGGGGCTGCGCAAAGAATGGTGCATACTATGTGTTGCAGAAAGCATGCTATAAATGAGCAGCAACCCCTGCTAGGTCTACATTGGCAGCTTGCATTGTTATTGTTTTTCAGTCAGTTGCATGATGCGCATGCCGCAAGAATGGACAAAAGTTGGGGATGCTTTGCTAGTTATCAATGCACTTAATGAATCTGCTCTACTTGTTTGCATCTCACCAGATCTGCAGCAATTTTAGCTGATGCCTTGGCAGCAGCTTTCCTCTGGAATGTCTTCCTTGCGCTGCTTGTTTGCTTTTCTGTCACAGCGGCATTGCCGGATGTGCGCTGCTTGGGTGGTTTGGCTGGCTGTTTTGGTGCCTTGTGATGAGTTGCAGCTGCTGAGGTGTTTGACACACGCTGCTGAGGTGCAGGAGCAGTGGCAGCAGGTACACCAACTGCTTCCTGTGAACAGCAACATCATACAAGCGGTTTGAAATGGTCAAGCTCAGGAACAGATTGCATGTGTATGCACAGAAATTCAGTTGCAGCGCATCCAAAGCTTGCCAATATTGCTGGGATTGTGTTGCTGTAGCAGTCAACAATCATTTCTCCAAAAGTTGGTGAATGACAATGCACGGAATTTGATGCAAAAGTTGACAAAAAACACGGTTCTGACTTGCCTTGCTTGCGTCTGAGTCCGATGCATTTTCATAGTCATATTGTGATCCAGTCAATCCACTGTCTGCAGCTGCTGGCTTGTCATCAGCTGGTGCAGCGCTGTGAGTGCTTGCCATCCCTTGCAATAACTGACCAGGCTTTCTTGAAGCAGCATTGCTGTCTGTTTTGCCCTGGCCATTGCTGTGGTTGATTGGCAGACTGTGCAGACTGTTCTTGACAGATGACTTGGCCACGGTGGCTTTTGTAGCTTGAATTGTATGCCCCTGACAGTGTATAACAGCACATTTAGACATTTTGCAAATCGGGAAGAGAAAGTCTCATGCCTAAATCATGGCGAGGGAACAAAGTGCAGTATCGCAGATCCAGTGGAAATGAACATAGCCCCGTGCAATGGCCCATCACAGCAAATTAAAGTTTGCTAGGAAAAACTGATAGCAGCATGCGCACCTTCTTGAGCGCTGACCCATGAGATCCACCATGGGCGACATCTGCATTGTGTGTTGGTGCAACCTTGGCAGCTGGCAGGGGTGGGGCACCATTTCCAGCATGTTTCTCACTGATCTCGCGCTTCTCTGTCTTGTTAACAATCCTGCTGCAGCAAACCCTCATCGTAACTATATACTGTTCATCTCTGACGGGACCAGCAGAATATCTGAATAGGGCTCAACGCTCTAAATTGATGCAAGTACAGCCACATATTTGAACATAATGCTGGCTGGCACAAACAGGATGCCATTCTGTTGGTGCCAACAGAATAGTAATGCATCCCATCAAGAGGCAGAGGTCACTTTCAGCTGTTAGCAGGACTCTCACAGCCCTTGCAAAGTCTGAGTGTGTGCCTTAATGTACCTCTCATCATCTTGCCCCTGCCGGGCAGCAAGGTTGCTGTGCTGGATGGAAGGCGCATCGTTGTTCTCGCCCAGCAGCCTGGCTACATTCAGTGCCCTCCCGGGCTTCTCTGATGCAGCCTTTCCTTCTGACTCCTGCAGATAATTTCCAGTTCAGCTGAAGCGAACTAACATCAAATTCAGGAGTAGCACATGTATCAATATGGGAGACTACACTCAGTGAGTCAGACTCTTTCGTTGCCCAGGCGGCATTTGACTGACTGAAGCTGATTAAGATATTTACGCATATCAACACACTGATTTATGGCACGCTGTACATACCATTTTGTTTGAACATGCAAGTTGGGACTTGCAGATCACGCACGCAAGCAACATCAACATTGCACAAATTACGTGGGTAATGTGCAAATGACATTGTAATGAGGTGTCCATTTTTGCTGCCTCTGCCAGAAGCAGTCATTTGGTTGTGGCTTACATGCGATCAAAACATATTAAATATATATTCATGCACACTTGGTAGACATTTGGCAGCCACTGGCGTATGCGCTATATATAGGAGCATTTTCAGCTCCAGTTGCTATGACACACAATACATTGTACCTGATATGCCAGTTCTGGAACAGGTGCCTCTGCTGCGGCTGCCACGTCCTGGCTGGGCTGGAACCTGCTCAAATTCTCTGCTGGTGACACATAGCTTCCCTGTGGGCATGATCAATCATCTGTATCACTAATAGAACAATGGGAGGTGATCCAAGAATTACAGGTCCCCTGCCCTCTGCTGCATTTCAGTGACTCGCAGAAACGTAATGCATGTTGCAGCTTGAGTACAGCTTAGCAAGTATGTAATTTCCTGCAAATTTAGCTGGACTTCAGACCACTGGCAAGCCTGAGTTTAACACTACAGCTGTGTTCTTTATGTACTCTTGCGTGGCTTAAGGATTTAGATTTAGGGCTAGGGTTTGGCCAACAGCTGGTATAAATGTTGAACAGGTAGCGCCCACAGGGAGGATTAAAATCACTGTTCAGGGTTTAGGGTTAAGGGTGACATCATCCAAGTTCTCCTGCCCACGTTAGTTCAGCACAACAAAATTCACAGTGGCTGCACAAGCCTCACCCACCTGTTCCTCGCTTGTTCGATCCGAGACTTCAGACTCTGTGTCTGATGCCTCCAGGCCACTGCCTGAATTGTCCTCACTGCTGCCTGCATGGTGATCACTTTTGAAGTCCAGGTGAAGCGCTTTTGCAGCATCGCCCATCTCCGCCCTTGAACCAGATGGCGCAGCTGGTGCCTGTCAGCAGGCAACACATGTCACTGATAGCTTAAAAGCGAGCCCCAGCAGTGCCGTCAGCATGTCAACCGATCAGCGGGTAGCATGCCAGTACTAGATAGTTCTGTCACCACAACATTTTAGCAAGAAAATTAAGCAAGAGACAATGAGAACATGTGTCCATCCTGCCGAACAGTGATGTCTTGTCAAGCAACCTGCTGTGATCATTGGATGAATATCGACAAAATATGGGGGCGCGCAGGCTCATGCATGACCCTAGTGGCTGGAGAGCAGTTGCCACATCTGGAGGTATTGAAAATCATTACGATTTTGATGCTCCCCTAGCACAGCAGTGTACTCAGTAATGGATAGCCTGTGTCTTCAAGAGGCCAACATGCTGCAGTTGCAACACACATGTGATTGCCACTGGTGCAGATTAACCCTGGCAGTGCCAATCACAACTGCCCCATGCATGCAGCTCATCACCTTAGGCCCCGAGGATGTGGTGAACTGTATCTTGCCGTAAGGCAGGCGGACGCTGCTTCCAGAGGGCCTGGGGGGGACTGTGCATCCAATGGGTATGCCACTGCAAAGCAGGCCACAGGTGGGTCACACCGCCAATCACTTGCACAAAACCCATGTAGTAGCATGTGCATTGGATGCTGTTGCCTTGGTGGAACGCCATTGTGATACGCTGTGCACACACACATTGAGTGGCGCTTCAAGCCGGGATAAGGAAAATCCTCAGGCTTTGGTGTAATCGACTGGTCATGCCTAGCAATGTCACGTCGACTGTTGTTTGGCAATTTCTAGGACATGGACAGGTACCACTAGCACGTGAGCAACTCTACATCGGAAAACTCTTTGTCAATGCTGGCACCCCACTTATAAATTACAAATAATAATAATAATAAAACTTACATCGACATCTTCTTCTTGACAGGAATTGCAGCCCCTTGTGGCTGAGTCAGCTCGCAGCAGTCCGCACTCTTCCCAGGAGGAGCATTCAGCTGGACCTTTGACCTTCCCTGCACATTCTTCTCCTGCTGCGCAATAAATCACACAAGATCACGCCATGTGACATCCTGCGTGTCATTATATCTGATTGTCAACAGTGACTGATTAGAAAACAACAGAGTACACCCACAAGCTCTTGAAAGTTATTTTGGTAGAAATGGACGCGCGGTCCTTTCCACATGCAACTTAAGTTCCGCTGCTGCAAGGGTGGTATAAGAAATGCCAGGACAGGTCTGGCTGGCACACGGTACGCAAGGCAGAAGGCCGCTCTGACTACCATATGGTGCCAGCATTGAACTAGGAGTTGCAAGGTACCCTGGACACCGCCCTACCTCTACCACCAGGCGTTTCGCAATCTTCTGGTAGTCTTGCTGCTTCAGGACGATGGTGGCTGAACTGCAAGCCATGGTGTGAAGCATAAGTCAAGTTGCTATTCCCTTCTCTCCAGGGGTCAGGCAGGTTCAGCTCAGCGGTCACGTACAATCCCACTACAATGCTAGCAGGAGTGGCAGGTACAGTAACTGTTTGCCACAGCAGGAAATGTGAATCACGTTTGTACAGTTGCTGCGTGAGCTGATCATATACCACTTGCATTCACACTGGTATTCAGGGTGTTACCAGCGATGATCAGCTGTAACAGGGAAATCATACCTTGACATGTCCTTAGACACGTTCGGCAAAGCTGCGCCGTATGAAAGCCTCAGCTCAACACGTTCGCCTCTCTCCACAACATCTTTCACTTTCAGGTGTGCTGCGTGTGACAGTCAGCCGTCAGTATATGCTGCATGCTGGTAATTTACAAGAAACACTGACAGTGCGCAACAGGCAGTGGTTGCATTCCTGTTGGTCTGCACATGCCTGTTGACAAGATTTAGTGCTGGTTGGTGCCGTATAGATTGCAAGGAGATGTGCACATAAACAACTTACCCCAAAACAGATCCAAAAATTCATCATCACCAGTCACCCCACAGAACAGGCTTAGCTGCTCTTTGCAAGCATCCAGCCAGATTTCATCACCAGGATTGCTGTTGTATGAGCCAAGGGTCATGCTCACCAGCTTGCAGGATATTATGCTGCACAGAAAGTTTTAAAGCGTGAGCTACAGTGAACAACTTGAAGGGAGATGTTTGTTGAAACTGACATGCAGCTTTGGGTGCATGGCATACTGATAGCATAGTGATGATCAGATAGTCTGATGCACGCAATAAATTTTCCAACAGCTGATGAGCTGCAGCTCATGTCATGTGCGCGCACGCGTGAGTTACTGTCAACAACTTGGTGAGAGGTCATTGCTGCAAATGGCATGTGGTTGCTGCATGTATGGCGTGTCAAATTCTTAGTACATGACATTACGATCAGCGATAGTGTGATACAATGCTTATCTGAAAATTGTTCCATGGTGACCATACCCTAAAAACATGCAGTCACAGGGAATGTCATGCATGCAATTTTGTTTGTGTTGCAAATGCCTGGTACGGCCTCAGAAGCTGCAATGTGGATCAGATTATCTCACAGGCCAGTAACAATGCAGGTTCTGCAGAGTACTACTATATGGATACCTGTTTTTTGCCCCGCTGTCAGCATTGTACATCATTGCCAGCTTGCGAATTTCTTGTTCAATATCAAGTTCCTTTGAGACAGTGAAAATAGTTGACCTTGTGTACATTTAATTTCCATACCAAAAAACCACAAACCATTGGCAAGTTACTGTACAACAATCGTGGCGTCAACTAATGTTACCTCAAGCTAGGCTGGGTGCAAAAAATGTAGCGTATAAACTTACTTTTGCATTCTGGGCCACCAGGCTGTCCAAAGCTCTCTTGACCTGCAGGACAACAGCTTGTTTGCAATAGTGACCACAGGATTGACACTGTAACAGTGCCGCAAGGTGCCATATTGCCATGCATGTTGGAATGGACTGAAGTTACGTTGTTTTACATACTCGTGAGTGGTGGCACTCAGCAAAAAGGAAGCTTACCTGTTGGGGAAGGCTGTGCAGCACACCTGGGATCGATGCGTGCCTTGCGCATCTGAACAGCAGCTCAAACACATCCAGCTGCAATGCACAGGATACTATCAGCAATTTGATATTGTTGATGGCCAATCAAATCCACAGCAACATAAAAACCTTCATAGTCTACTGGAGAACACCCGTGGTGCCACTGTGGCAGCTGCTCCAGTGACATACCTGCGCCACAAAGTCTGAGCACCTTGCCAGGAACTCTGTGAACAGCACAATGCTTTCTGGTAGACTGGTGAACAATACAACGTTGTCCTTGCTTCCTTCAAGCATATCCACCAGCGTTCCTGTTGTTTGCCTTCTCATGTTGAGGCTCAGCTCCCTATTGGATAATCGCAAACCCACCATGTGTCAAAATTGTGTATGCAAGCAGCAGAAATTATGAGTTTCCTGAGGCTTAGCCTGCACAATGTATCATACGAATTCATCCTGTACACCGCATACTCACCAGCAAGCAGCAGACTTCATTAATGCAAGAGGCATTGCAGCTTTTGAGGTTGCAAACTACAAGGTAACATATGTAAATGCAGTAAGTCATGACAGCAATTGATACTAGCTTCTAGTAGCACACATGTGCTGATACTATCATACTGGAACTGTGGCTAGCTAGTGTGTGATTTGCCATACCTTGAGAGCAGATATGACAGCACGTGCGGAAGCAGTACAGGTGCACATACCTCCCTGCCTTTCACAATTGTGTTTCCTGTCACAAGTGAAGCACAGAGTTTGAGCCAGTTCCAGTATTGCATAGGTCAAAACCATGACATATTGAGTAAAGGGTGATGTCATAGCAATGCTCTTTGCTGCATCAATGTTTATTATAAAAGACAGGTCCACACTGCAGTACAGGTTCCAAGCTGACCAACAACGTCCAGCGCACAATGCCATCAAAGCACACCAAAATGTTTTGATATTGCATGCCGCTGATTGTGCACATCACACCTCGCTTGTGTTGGATGCGGCAGAGGTCTGAAATTGCTGCCAACAAGAGCTGCACAGCTCCGAGGGCGTAAGTACTCAAGTCCTGCAAATGGTTGGAACCAGTTGGATGAATGCCATCATCACATTGTTCCTTGTGCAGGTGTAAGGGTAGGAGTTATCTAGTAACCGCCTAATCAACATATTCGACACGCATTAGTCACTTGAAATTGCACAGCGTGCGCCGGGCACGGTACCAGATGTGCCTGGTTACAAGGTAATTACACAATGCATGCGCCAACAGGGTGTGATCATTGCAGTGCGTGATTATCTGCTGCGGGCATGTATTTGTAAATTTTTATAGTATAATTTAATCCTAATTTACGCCTTTGGCGTTTCTTTTCTTTTCTTTTCTTTTCTTTTCTTTTCTTTTCTTTTCTTTTCTTTTCTTTTCTTTTCT